>VBSM01001118.1:17986204-18198876 GCA_008086735.1 Cheirogaleus medius | reverse complement strand
CCCTAACAGGAATTCTCATTTCTACACAAAGTCATGGAAACTAAACAACATTCTACTGAATGATTACTTCATAAATGAGGAAATCCAGATTGATATTCTTTTATAACCAAAAACAGTAAGGAAAGATAGATAAAAGAAAAATGAAAAATATAAACAAGGAAGAATAAAGGAATGAAGGGACAAAAGGGGAGATGGTAGGAAGAATAGAATGAAGGTTTAAAAAAAGAAAGAAAAGAAGCAGCCCTTGTTATGAGAGAATGAGATTAAAAACCAAAAACTCAAATATGACCATGATTTTAAGCCTACAAACTTGATCCCACAGAAAACCCTTTTATTTCTGAATAGAATTCTTTCTAGTTTTATTCCTCAAACACTTTTTATGCAAAGCAATCTGCTTCCTGATTTACCAGACACAGTAGGAAGAAAACTGCCCCCCCCAAAGATGTATACATCTTAAGCCCCAGCACCTATGAATATGTTATATGACACTGCAAAGGGAAAAGTGAGATTTCATATGGAGTTAAGGTTGCAGTTAGCTGAGTTTAAAATAGAAATGTTGTTTTGGATTATCGTGGTGGAGCCAATGTAATCACAAGCATTCTTAAAATTGGAAAAAGCAAGCAGAAGAGGAAAGTCAGAGGGAGCTTATTTAGAGGAGAATGCTCAGAGGGATGAAACACTGCTGGCTTTGAAGATGGAGGAAGGGGCCATGAGCTAAGGGATGTGGGCAGCCTCTAGAAGGTAAGAAGGCAAGGACATTGATTCTTTCCTAGAGCCTCCAGAAAGGAATGCAGCCCAGCCAACAGGTTGATTTTAGCCTAGGTGAATCCATATGTCACTTCTGACCTACAGAACTGTAAAGTAATACATTTGGGCTGTTTTAAGCCACTAACTTAGTAAAAATATGTTACAGCAGCAAGAGAAAACTAATATACAAGTAGTCTTTGAATAAGTAAAAGAAATACAAGAAAAACTTCTTAACAACTCTGAATTGTACTTTTTCTTTCCAAATGACACATTCAGCATATAAAAAAATTACACAGTGAAAGAATCCAGCATTTTCTTTACACATGAATATTTACAGGTACATGGCACATTTGTGCACTTTTAATGTGCTGATCACATCGATGTTTAGAATCCTACAAGACATGCTCTCTGTAGTTTAACATAAATGAGTTAACTGCCTTCTTAGGAAATGGGTGCTAACCATTTCCACTTGATGGTCCTCAAAAGCTACAAACACATTTTGCCTTCAATGAAAATCCAGTGAAGTGTTGCTGTAACCAAGCAACCTGAATACAGGAATAAGCAGCAGGCATAGACAGAATGCAATCTGTCCCTTCAAAAGTGGGGGAGTGTGCAGTGAGTAGAGCAAATGCTGATAAACAGCAGAACAAATAAAGACCTGGGAACATGAGCCTTGGTTAAGCAGAGTTTGATCTCATTAGGAAGTTCTGGTAAAACAGATACATCTAAATGCTACTTGGAGAAGGGAGGGTGTTATAGGCATCTTTATAGGGACCCCTGTGGAGTGCTTTTGCAAGACTCTTCAAACATTCTGGGTAGACTGGTTTTTGTTCTTTAGTTGAAAACACTGAGGCAAATGCAAGGGGGAAATTCTCTTGAGAAATAGCATATGAATGAAATAATTCCTAATAAGGCACAGAAGTAAAAATAAAGATAAAAAATCAACAACAGAGAAACTAAAAATCTTCCAGCCTATATTCCACTCTATGTATGGACCTAACTTCTCTCAGCCACATGTTTTTGAAGAGTTGTCTGTATCCTTCACTTGCAAGTCACTCCATAATCCACAGTAATCACATAATTATCTCCACCCTTCTGCAACTCTCCTTGTTGAAGTTGTAGGAACCTCTTGGATGGGTTGAGCATGGGACTGGAAACCAATGCATATTTGATCACATGACTGTACAGGCCCTTTGGAGCCCTTGCACTTGGCTGGGCACTCTATCCTGTTGACTGCTGTCTTCTACTTGTCCTCCTGCCATTTATCTCTGTCCAGGCCAGCCCTTACTGGTACACTCGCCTGCACACATCCATGTCCAGCTGACTGGTATGCTCGCCTGCACACATCCATGTCCAGCTGGGAGTGTGCATCTTCACCCCAACACATGTGAACTCAATGTAAAATCTGTCCCTCCACTCCCCAGTCGTCTTCTTCCTAAATCCCATATTTAAGTAAGTGGTGCTATCATGTGCCCAGTTGGCTAAGCCAAAGCAGCAGAGCCATGCAGTTTTTTTTTCTTCTCCTCCTAGGTTTTATCAGTTACCTTGCAGAAAGTAGATTTAGCCATTTGTTAGATCGGTGGGTCCAGGTATTCAACTTAACGGTAGGAGCCTTCTCTGTGAGGACTTTCCCTTCTCAGTTATTCTTAGCCTGGAGTTTCTGCTTTGTCAAGATTCATTAGAAAATATGAGGATACCACCATCTTCCCTACAACGGGGAAATCCTGAAAAGCTTAATTTTTGCTATTAACATTTCCCTTCTCTGCAAATGCAAATTTCTCCTATAAGATTTTGGTGATTAACTATCAAAAAAATGAGTGCATAAGAAGCCCCTGGTAAGAAATTAAGCTTTAAGGGAGAGGACTTGGGAGCACTTGAAATAAAAGTCACAACAGAATTATTGTCGTTGTTCTCTTTGACCCGCCCATATGAGCAGCTTTCCATAAAATTTTGACAAGGGAATTGCATGATCTATTTCAGATGCCTGTTGTTTTCTTTTTTCTCCTGTAGTGGTGGAGAGGATTCCTTATTAGCTTATGAGGTTCACTTTTCCCTTCACAACACCCTCCTTTTCCCATGAGCCCACAGGCCTTTTTGAAGATAACCTCCATCCATGCAGATATTCCTAGCCGACCTGAGAATCCTGGCCAGGGACCATGAGGACCTTGCCCACCAGCTGCATGGTATAATACCTGGGTGATTTCAAGCACAGAGGAAAGCACACAGTATCTTATGGAAAGCATAGCTGTTTCTCAGACTCAGCAACCATGTGGCTTGGGCACCTGTCACCACATTAGTGTTAGTGAGACATCACAAGTTAGCTCAGCTTAGATATCCCAAAAGATGGACATCAACTTTTTTGAAAGATTCTTCTCCAACACACCAATATCAATCAGTGTCTGAGACCACTGGCTCTCAAAATTCAGCATGCCTGAGCATCGCCTGGAGGGCTTATTAAAACACAGATTTCTGGGCCCCTCCTCCAGAGCTTCTGATTCAGTAGGTCTTGAGTGGGATCTGAGTATTTGCCTTCCTGATGAGTGTCCAGGTGACAATGGTACTGTGGATCCAGAGACTACTTTTTGAGAACTTCTGCTTTAGAATGAAGTTCTGTGGGGCTGTGTTTTTCTTCATTCCACTTCCCCAAAAGACTATATTAATTATCAGGGGTCTAAGTAAAAGAATAAGACAAAGCTCAAATCATTCCAAAACCCATGGTATATTTCATTTTTCAAAGAGGCATGGACTATTTGTTATTGGGAAATGAGGTGCTGCTCAAAAACAGGTATAATAGTAAAGATGAAAATCACTGATATTAACTCCATCTCCCATAAAAGAAGGTGAAATAGATATTATAAGCCTCAAAGTAGGCTAGACACTTTCTTATGAAGGGGCTTCTGAAGTATATAAAGCTAGCCATTACCAAAAATTGGTTATTCATGAGAAATTAGTTGGTTTTCACATACATTTTTTATCAAAAAAAGAACTTTAGTCATATTCATGTATTTGTGTAGAACTCAACAGGGTAATCTGACAGAGTGATGCAGTGAATAAAAACAGCATCTATTATGAAATTAACATCAAAGAGGCCACTTAAGATGAAATGGAGCTTTAGCCTCTGTCTGGTCTATGCCTGGGGAAGGGAAGGGGATTTTCTGGAATTGGCATTTCTGAACACACAGAACAATACCATCTGACGGATTGCTCCCTATTTGAAATGGCATTTGTATCCCTTTGACTAGAAATCTTTTATTTCATTTTTGTCCTCTACCAAAAAGTATGATGCTTGAAGAACTGTTTAAAAGGGCCACAGCTCTGTGGCCACGCTCCATCATTCCCCTAACTGCTTCCAAAGTTTGAATGGCATGACTCCTTACCTCCATAGGCTATCTTCTTTTTTCTTTTAAAATATATATTGTCTTTTTTGGTTCCTGGTTTTGTTAGAAAAAAATTCTTGCTAGAAACGTGTTGCATAAATATGATTCAAATGAGCACATTATATAGAATAATGTTGAACTAAAGTAGTTTTCATTGATATGTAATGGCACATTAGGTGCTTTGCAGACCAGAAGTGCTCTATGCTTGATTTTAATACAAATAATACCCAAATTTTAAGGCATGTATTTTATAATTTCTTAGTAAATTTCTCTCATGAAAAGTAGTTATCTTTCAAAAGATGGTGTGTCACTCCTCTGCATAAAGTTGTTTAATCACTCTGGAATTTTTAAAATAAAGTTTAAATGCTTCAACCTGATATATTGGGGTTCTCCAGAGAAATAGAATACCACACACACATATATATATATATTACATGTACACAATATATGTATCATACACACACACACACTATGTATGTACATACACACACACGAAATGAGGTTTATTATGAGGAGTGGCTCATGCAATTATGGAAGCTAAGTCTCAAGATCTGCAGTGGGCAAACTGAAGGCCCAGGAGATCTCATGGTGTAATTCCTGAGTCCAAAGGCCTGAGAACCAATAAAGCCAATGGGGCAGTTCTGCCTGCAGGCTTGAAACCAGGAAGAACTAATGTTTCAGTTTGAATCCGAAGGCAGGCAAAAACCGATGATCAAGTGCCAGGAAGGCAGTCAGGCAGGAGGAATTCCCTCTTACTCTCAGAAGGATCAGGCTTTTTGTTCTATTCAGAATGTAAACTGATTAGGTGAGGCCCACCCACACTAGGGAGGGCAATCTGCTTTACTCAGACAATTTACTCATTTATTGCATTTGCTCATTAAAATGTTCATCTCATCCAGAAACACCCTCACAGACACCCAGAATCGCATTTAAGCAAATGTTTAGGTACCTTGTGGCCCAGTCATGTTGACACATAAAATTAACCAGCACAGCTGGCATGGAAGGCCCTTTATTGTGTAGCCAGAATAGATCATTTTAGCTGCAGTTTCTCATATAACTCCTCCCTTCGGCCATCCACAGCTAGTTTTATTTCTTTCAAAGCATCTTGATGGTTCACATCCACATGTTTTCACAGATGTTTTCTCCTCTGCTTAAATGTGATAACCCTTGTCTCTGAGTTTGAGTTCCCTAAGAAGAAGATCCTGAAACAAGGATTCAAGCAGAAGTAATTTAGGGAGAGGCAATCCCAGGAAACACCAGTAGGGAAATGGGAGAGCGAGACAGGAAGGGAAGGAAGGCAACAAGGTTCAGCTATAAGCCAGTTACCACCAGCCAGCCAGGGCTCAATCCCAATGGAAGGGGGAGACTCAGGGAGATGGTGCAGAATGTGCTTCTGAATTAGGCCACCTGAGCAGCAAGGGAGCTGGGGTACTTATATCCTGTCAATCGTTTGTGAAAGCCAACCCCTGAAGGGTGTGCATTCCCTGGTATTTCTTGAGTAGGTTCCAGCAACCAGAGAAAGCTGTCAGGCAAAGAGACCCAGAAGCTGGTGGCTGAAAGTCAGGCTGGCATGCACCAAAGTGTCTAGGAACAAAGGGGTATAGGTAGAGAACCCACATATCCTGAGCATCTACTCCAGCCTTTCTTTCCCCCTAACTTCAACTCACCCTTTAGGACTCAACGGAAGCCTCTTTTCTTCTGGAAATTCTTCCTAGACCTTCTCTCTGCCTTAGCTGCCTCTTGCCTATTTCCCAATAGAACCTCTCTTTCCCTTGTCAGAGAATCTGTTACTTCTTGTTCTGACTGTTGTTTTACTTTTCTGTATTACATACTTTGTGAACTTCTTGAGGGAAGGGATTGTTAATCTGTATCTTTAAGGCCTAGCATAGTTTTTGCACATGGTAGCGCTCAATAGATGGTTATTTAAGTAGCAAAAGTAGTACTGATACATCATAATAGCAAGAATCACTGTTTATTGCATGTTCATTCTGTGTAAGTACTTTACATATATTACCAACCCTAGGAAGCTAGTAATTTCATTATCCCTATTCTTCAGATGAAAAAACTGAGGTATAGGTTCTATGTCATGTAGGAGCCAAAAGGAAACTTTCCCTTCACCCTCTGAAGGTTCATTGAAAATCAACTGATAAAAGGCAGATTAATAAGAGAAATGGCATACAAAATTATTTTAACATGCCTAAGCATGGTGGGAATCACATTAGAATGATTACCAAATAACCCAATGGGTACAGAAGCTTATATATTCTTTTTCATAGAGGAGAGAAAAGATGGGGAAAGTAGACAATTTTTTAAAGGGCAATAAATGATTACTGGGGAGAATGAATGGACACAGGAGACAGAAATTGATTTGTAAATGATTCTCTTTGGAATTTGAGCCCAAGAGGCAGACACTATCTTACAAAAAGTATGTTCAGGTGTGGTTGCATTCCTCAGTATTTTCTGCAGTTGATAATAATACTTCAGGGAGGAGGTGGAAAGCATTGTGTCCCCCTTGGTAGGTCCAGTTTCAAAGTAGATAAGGGGAACTTCAGAGAAAAGCCTCAGCCTGTGCTTTGGAAGAAGAAACAGAGGATTGACAGATAGGATTGGGGGTGAAGGTAAGAGAGGACTTGACGCTGCTTCTTTAGTTCAGCCATATTTCGGAGTGAAGCATTCTGGTTTTCTCTTTGCACAAGATTGTGTAGTTATCTGTGGCTTAGCCTAGAAGTAAACACCAAGCAGTCTGAGTCCAGGTCCTGGATAGACTTTTAACCAGTGTATGCATTAATCAGTGCATGAATGACATGAATGAATGAATGAGTAAAAGCACCAAGTCTGATCCGTCAACACACTGGAGTCCTTCTGGGGATGATGTTATCAGGACAGTCTATAAAGTTCAAATATCAGCTCCAATGTCTTGTTTTCCAAGAGGCCTTCCCAGTAGCCTAACTGGAAGCATCAGTCTCTTGTCTGACCCCTATGCAATGGCACTGAGTACTCTACTATATGTTGGGATTTATCTGCATATTTTAGTTTCCTAATTACTGACAAGATTCTAGACAGCTGCTTATGTGTTCACCTTAGTGTTTTCTACAGACACAGACACAAAGCCTTGCACACAATAGGCTACCAGTGAGTATTTGCCAGATGAGCAAATGGCAACGTGGATGACAAGCAAAGGAATCTTTATTCGTCTTTTATTTTTTCACAGAAACTTTGAAAACTCTTTTTCATCCCTCTCTGAGATTCCAGAGAATCTGTTGTCTTAGAGATTTTTGATAGCTCTGGAAAATAAAATTCTGTTTAAATCTATTAAGTTCTGGGAAGAATCTGTGAAGAGTTTACTTAGTAACATTTTTGATAATCATTTCGTTAGAAAATTATATTTCTGAGAAATTGATATTCTTCCTTCCAAAATTGCATTCATAGAATGAATAAAAGAAAGAAATTATATAGAAAATCACCAATGTTTTGAATGTATTTGGATGTTTACTGTTTTAGAATCTTATTTCTTTAAAAGCCAGCAAGAATTAGCTTTCTAAAGCCTCAAATTATCAGCATTTTTCATTTCCTCTGGGTGCTACATTTTTAATATTTATCAATATTCAACATATTGAATACATTTGGCAAAGAGATGACTAAATTGTAAAGCAAATATCTAGGAGGAAGTTACAAATCTTCACTGACTTCTTGTTATTTACAGAGTATAATATAGATCCAAGGTGGCCTAATATGTATGAGATACATAGGAAATAATAAAAATTTAATTCAGTGGAAGTTTCTTTATTGATTCTAGCATATAAAATGAAAGGCATTAAGTGCCAGGGAATACAAAGGAACATAAGACACGGTCTCCATCTTCATAGAATTTATGATCTGGAGCTGAATATATGGAAGACAGATACATTAACAAGTAACCAAACTGTGGGATTTTATGGTAATAATAGCTAATATTTAGCACTTAATGATGTTTCAGTAGCTGTCTTAGTACTTTACATGGCATTATCTCATTTAATCCATATAACAACTCTATGTAGTAGACATTATTATTATCCCACCCTACAGCTGATGAACTTGAGACTCAGGAAGATTAGGTAACTTCCCCAAGATCACACATCTTGAGAATGGGCAGGTAGAGGGGCCGGTCTGCACACCTAAGCCCACAGGTCCTTAAAGTTCATACTGAGAAGGCAATAAAAATAAGGTACATCAAAGAGAACATGATTCATTCACACTTGGATCCAGCAGGTAGTGTGGCACCTAAGCTTGGACTTGAAGGAAGAGGTGAATAGCGAGGGAGAAGGGAGAGGAAGCTGAAGGGGACTCTGAGAGAACAGATGAGAGTCAAGTGCTGCCATCCCTGTCGGTGGTGGCATGCGTGCGACAGAGGGGGTGAGCGTGAGAAAATTGGTACCGTTGGCCTTGAATGTTACCAGGAAGAGTCTAGACTTTTCTCATTAGGCAGAGGGCAGTCACTGAACCTTTGTGGACCAGATCAGAGCAGTATTTTAAGATTGATTTGGCAGCCACATGTAAAAGGAATGGGAGTCAGGAGGGGAAAGAGAGAAGCATTTAGAAAACTACTAAAATAGCTCAGGCAAGTGGCATTGGGAGTGTGATTTTGGATGACAATAACGTGGGGAGAGAGGTGCAGATGTAGAAACACGACAAGATTTGGCACTGACTGATGCTTTTAGTCCATTCCTACTGCTGTAACAAAGTATCCTAAACTGGGTGACTTACAAACTACAGACATTTCTTTCTAACAGTTCTGGAGGCTGGAAGTCCAAGATCAAGGCACTGGCAGATTACGTGTCTGGTGAGGGCTCACTTCCTCATAGACAGAATCTTGTCCCTGTGTCCTCACATGGCAGGAAGGATGAGGGGTCTCTCTTGGGTCTCTTTTGTGACAGCACTAATCGCAGTCATGAGGGCTCCACCCTCAGGTACTAAGGTACTAATCACCTCCCAGTGGCCCCACCTCCTCATACCATCGCCTTGGAGTTAGGGTTTCAACATATCAATCTTGGAGGGGACACAGACATTCAGATTATAGCACTGGATATGGGAGCTTTCAAGGAGAGAGATGACAATGTGTCAAAAGCTCAAAAGAGCAAGCGTGTTATCTGTAGTGCAGAGGAATCACATGTCCTTGGTCCAGTTAAAAAGAGGGTATACCGGGAGATGAGGGGAGTTAAATGGAAATGGTACAACTGGTGGGGTCTCTTGAAAGCACATGATTAAAAGTTTAGATTAATATATGTAGCAAAGCAGCACTCTCCGTGGTGCAGGGCAGGGATTTTACATGTGTTGGCCTACAACCAAATAACAATGTCCAAGTAACCATTCATACCTTTAACAAACATAGAAAATGTGGCATTTAAAGTCTGTGATTTTTAAGTCTGAGGAATTGAAATGACTGAAGTCGCCATACGTAACCTGTATAAGCAAAGCAAATTATTGCATATATAGTTTGTTATAAACATATAATAATCTTTTAAAAAGGAAACTTAAATCCCAGGTGTTATATTATGCTCTAATGTGTAAACTTTTTTGGTAACTCAGAATAATTTAAGACAGCAGAAATGCATGCTTTAATAGTCTCTTTTCTACTAAGATTATTTTTCTTTTCTTTGATTTTTCTTATTCAACTTGGAGAATTCTGGTGTTTCCCACTTTCATATGAGTCTTTCTCTTTTCCTGTTTTTTAATAGATGATAATAATGAAGAAGACGACATTGAAATGAAAGAAGATTCAGGTATTAATTTTATTATTAATACTTTATTGCTTGGGGGTAAGCAGGGATCATTTTGTTGTTTATGTACACCTCATTTTTTTTCAAAGAAAGACAAAATAAGGTTAATAAAACAAGTATATGCTCAATGTTGTAAAATAAGTAGAGGTGCTAACTCTTAAGGCTAATACAATTAACTATATGTAAACATTAGATTTGACTTTGAGCTTCCTGACAGCTAACGTACAAATGGAACATGATGTTCAAGTTAACAAAGTTGTATAAACTCATCCCCAAAACTTAGTGGCTTGAAATAACCACTTATTAATGCTTATATAGTCTGTGGGTGAGGAATTCAAACAGAGTGCAGCTGCAATAACTCAATCACCCTGTTTCACAAGATCTGGGGTTCAGCAGGAAGACTCAACAGCTGGCGGCAGGAAACATCTGCAGATTCACTCACTTGTCTGGCTGGCAGTTGATCCTGGCTGTCAGCTGAAAACATAGCTGGGCAATTTTTTGAGACATTTGTACATGCCCTCTTTATGTGGCCTGGGCTTCCTCAAAGCATGGTGGCCAGCTTCCAAATGAGTTTCTCTTGAGAGAGTGAGTGAGCCTGGGAGAAGCCACACCCTGTTTAAGAACTAGTCTTAGGTGTTCCATAGGATCACTTCTACCTAACTCTGTTGTTTGGAACAGTCACAAGCCCACCCAGATTTAGGGGAAAATGAAAATGGACTCATTCTTCTTGATGGAGAGTGATTCTGCAAGAGTATGTGAGACCTAAAATACTGCATGTACATCTTTGGAAAATGCACTTCTCACATATATTACTCTCACTGTCAGAAATTAAGAGGCATGCCCACTCCTCAATAAATCCCAGTGTTTATGAGGGAAATGTAGTGGATGAAAACATGAGTTCTGGCCCAAGGTAACCACTCCATATGTCCTTAATAGTGAATGCATGAATCTAAAGACCTGGCTTCAATTTTAACTCTGCCAATTATTGACCTTTGGCAAGTGTCTTTTTCCATAAGCCTCAGTTTATACTTCAGGGGGGCAATAATTTTTACCATATAGTTTCATTTGAGGGATTAAGTGAGATACATTACCTGAAATGTTACACACAGTGCTTGGACCACAGTAAACATTAATTAAATAATTGCTTTTTTTCTCTCTGTCATTCTAACAGATACTGGAAAAATGTAGCACTTAATTCTATGCTTCAGAGCTCCATGGTCTCCATTTCAGCAATCACACTGCTCTAGCCATGAAATGGGGCCAGGTTTCAAAATTAAAATAGGCATCTCAGAGGTCCTAATTTTGTGTTACCTCTCATTTGATGCCAAACCCCCTACAAACCACTGACATTCTCAGTCTGAGCAGCTCCATTAGCAGTGAGCTCTTTAAATTCTGATGCAACTGATCTCCTTAAGGGAGGTTTGGTTGAAATGGTCCTTCTCCTTGTTAAGTTAAAGCTCTATCCTTCCTCTGACCACCCACTGTCTTCATAGAGAAATAATACCAGCTCCTTTTCTTCATAAAAATTCACTGGAACAATGATTGTAGCTTCTCTCTACTCTTCTCCAATCTGAACATGTCTGATTCCTAAGGTGCCCTTGGTCTTCCCAGATGCAGTGGATTCAGAGGACACGAGATGTAGAGGAAAGTTGTAAAAGTTAGGGATGAAGGAGGTAGAAGAGGAAACTGTAGCAGCCGCTGTTGGTGCATTCCTCACATTCCCTTAGGCACTCACTGTTGTCATAGGATACCAACAGCTTTCCAAGGAAAATTTTTATGACTCTCAGAATTCTTGGTCCTGGAAGCAAATTCAAAGTACCAGGGATTTAAGTTCTCTGGAGCAGGCCTCAACCAAAGATGAGCAAGAGTTGGTTGATCTATGTGTAGGACACATCTGAGTCATGTTCTATTTCAGTACTGTCCAAAAAACATAATGTGAGCCTCCAACATGAGCCTCGTGTATACTTTTAGATTCTTTAGGAACCACATTGGAAAAAGGAAAAAGAAACAAGTGAAACCAATTTTAATATTTTGTGTAACATAATAATCCAAAATATTTTCATTTCAACCTATAATCAATGCAAAAATTATGTGTTTTAAATCCTCCTTGCCATACTAAGTCTTTGAAATTGGTGACATTAGTATGTATAATATTTTACAGATACAGGTCAATTCAGACTAGCAAATTTCCACTACTTATTAGCAATATATGCCTAGTGGCTATGGTTTTGGATGGCGTGATTCTCTACCATTTCCCAGAGGTCCCCAAGAGAATGAAGTCCTGGTTTCCCACAGAACTTACTCATTAAGAACACCCAGTCTTGGCAGCCTTTCTTTTCCTATCTCACTTCCTACTCCCCTTCTGGTGCATCCTGGGATCATCTCTCAAATTAACTATTTAACACTCAAACCTTTGTCTCAGTGTTTGCTTCTGAGAGAATCTGACCTAAGACGAGGACTCTGCTTGCCTTTTGTAAAGATGAAGCCCAAGGGAAATTTTCAATTAAAATTTCAATTCCTATACCCATATAGAATGTCTGATTTTTAAAAAGAACCACATTAAAAAAAGACTTTAAATGATCACCCTGTCTTGAATTAACTTCCGCACATTGAATGTTTGGCTTGCCATTTTCATTTATCCTGCTCACATGAAGCGCCCTTGGAATATCCTTTGCCCATGAGGGGCGCTGCCCTCTCAGCCAGCCAGTCTAAGGACCTTATCTTGCCATGGATCATTTGCCTAAGTGCCATAAGGACACATTTCTAGACTTCTTAATGAGATTTAGCCAGCTATCCAAACCACTGAGTGATTTTAAGGAAATCGTTATTGGTGCTAACTCAGAGTCCACAAGGGTTGGAGTCAGCATTTGAGGTTTGGCGGCATTAATTGGATCATCATTTCCGATTTTAGTTCCACCAGGTTTCTTGGGAGTTTTGTCTCCAGCAGCTGGATGCAGCTGTTCAAATCACACTCAGTGGCTCAAGGATGCTAAGCCTCTCAGGCAGAAGGGGCTTGGGAAGCTACTCTCTGTTTCCTAATACCTGAGTGCTGAAATCACGGTGGATTTTTGTGCTAAATGGTTCCATGGTATGCCAGCTGGCCTCGCCAGACATTAGTGTGGAAGCTGGCTTCATTCAGATCTCACACTCGAGAGTGTTAGTCTCCAAGACGAGTCTGAACTAGCCTTTTGAGAACCAGGAACTACTGACGTCCCTGGCCCTACATCACCTCTTCTTCTCATACAAATTGAAAAGCTGGAGGGACTTTTAAGAATGCAATTGACTGACACGAGTAAAGGGCTGCTTGAGTGAATCAACTTGCCAGTGAATGCTAGTGAGTGCTAGTGAGTGAACGACAGCTAAAACCAGTGGTGTGCTGGTAAATTGACTCTCTGGGCAGGGGGAGCCCAGATGTGGAGAGTCAGCAGTTTTCTGTGGTATCAACACATTGACCATGGTCGTTTTCAAGCTACCAAATGTGAGGTCAATGAATGTGTGAGCTGGGGAGAGATGGGACAATGAGTGGGTGTCAGCTGGCTCTAGTCAGCCCCAGCGCAGCTCTGCGGAGCCAGACTTTAATCGGGCCTGCTCTTTGTGCCAATCACTCGACATGCATGAACTCATTGAATACACAGAGCAACTCTACGAGGCAGGGACTGTTATTATCCAGGCTTAAGAGGGATTAGTTCCTTGTTTAAATAGTAAAGCCAGAATTTGAATCCAGGTTTGCCTGACCCAAAGGCTGATGACTTAATTTTCTTGCTCCTGTCTCTAAACTTTTATAGTAAGTAGTGGCAGGAGTATCTCAGATGGTGTCAGACAAGGTCTAACTCAAGGTGAGGCTCTGCCTTCACGGGAGGTGGAAGAAGCAGACTGGCTTAAACGCCTAGAATTCCTTTTTAAGTCCTTTAATCATCTTTAATCCTGGCATGGCAAATGTTTCCCCTGTCCTTTCATTTCTGTGATTATGCACTGTTGAAATTAGCTCCACTCTGAGCCAGCAGAAAATCAGCAGTCACCTATGGCCACTCGACCCATCAGAGCTGGATGCACAGCTGAGTTCCTCAGGGGCAAAGCCATGCTCATGGCAAAGCTGCAGGTTTCCTCCCTCTACCAGAAACAGAAGCAACCTAGCAAACACGATTCATTGTCATGGAGAAGCATGGGGGTGCTTTCGACAAGAGACAGGAACCACTCTCTCTTTAGCTCCCACACCAAGAGGGAGAGTTGTTCTTCCCAAGCCACAAGTAGAAAGCTGAGCACAAAGGTCATTATGTATCAGTGCCTTTCATTTGAATGTCCCCAAACCCTTTACCCAAGGGTGTCATGCGATGAAACAATGCTATGTCATAGATGATTGTTCGTAATTAATATGTATCCATGCACACTGCCTACCCAAGGCGTGCCCTACAACTGTTTCAGAAATGAAATATTAGTACTTTTGGGGTGCTTCAATGTCTCAAAATGGACAAAGAAATGTCTTTTTAAATTGTACCCACTCCCCAGGAATTTCCATTGAGGTGGGAAATTAAGACTTAGGAATTTAGTTCACAAAAACTCACTTTTAAGAAATGCTGGCTTAAAGTTGAATTTCCAGCACTGGAAACCCTCCTCTTGTTCCCAGCTGCAGAGGACACATTTCAGGGGCTTGGAAAGGGTCAGAGTCTTCTCCCAGTGAGGCTGCAAATGTCGCTCTGCCCATTTTATGTAGCCTTTCGAGCCCAGTATTTGCACTCAGTGAGCTGTTCCAAGCTTCTCATTTCTGTTTTTGCTGAACCCATTCCAAGGGTCAACATCCATCTCACACCTGGTGACAGAAGTTTGGGGGAGTTGCTAATGTAGTCATTGGCAAAATTTTTCACCCTGGCCGTGGTAATGACCTTAGACATGACTGACTTGCAACCACAGAAAGCCTAGCCTCGTGCCCAAAGCTTTGCGGTCTATAATGCCAACGTTTTTAATAGCACATCTATCAAACACGCGTTTTTTTTTTTTCTTTTGTTGTTCTGTTCCTTTTTTTAATAAAGAGGAAATGAGGAGTGAGTCGCCATAGCTCTGTAGTGTAATTTTAGAATCTTGGCATGAGGTGACAGCTGCTAAGAGAGTGAGAATTAGGCATGGGCCCCATTGTATCTTGGCCTTAAAGAAAGGCCTGGGGGAAGTGAAAATAACATAGAGTTTGAAATGAAATTCTCCAGGCACTGCTAGGTACCAGGGATACAAGAGGGATTAGGAAAGACAAGTGCCCTTTTCTCATGGAATTTACATTCCTGGAGGGTGGCGTGGAGAGGGGTCACACAATAAAGGAGAGCAAGATACTTTCAAGATGCAAGGGGTGTGTTTGAGGGACATTTCCTCTGTGGTGACTCTTTAGATCTGGTGGTCAGGGAGAGCCTTTGTTCGAGTTGAATTTGATCTGAGCTTCAGAGATGAGTGGGTGGCAAACATATGAATGTATGTGTTGGGGGGTGGCGAGACAAGAGCAGGGGCAAAGGTCCTGGGGCAGGAACCTGCCTAGCAAGGACTGAGGATCACAAAGGGAGCTGATAAACCCACAGCCAAAGAGTGAGTGGGAGATGAGGCTAGAGCAGCAGGTGAGGCCCAGATGGCATGTTGTGACAGGCCATGGCATTGGATCTGGATCTTATCCTAAATAATGATTTTTAAACAGGCGAGCAACATGATCTGGTGTATGTTTTAGAAGATCACATTAGTTGCTGTGTGAAGAATAGATCATAGGGAGCAAAGAGTAGAAGCAGGGAGATTAGAAGGCTAGAAGTTAGAATTTAGAAGGTTGGTTACTGTAGTAACCAGGCAAGAAATGCTGCTGGTCTGAGCTAGTGTGGTAATTATAAAAGTTGAGCACAGCAGATGAATATGGGATATGTTTTAGAGCAAAGCTGATAGGACTTGTGATTTCTTAGACAGGACAAGTAAATTAAGAGAAATATTGAGAATGACATCTCAATTTTTGGTTTAAATTTCTGGGTATATAGTAATACTATTTCTTGAGATGTGTAATACTATGAATACTATGGAGAGAACGGGTTTGTAGACATCGAGTAGAGGGTTCTGGCTGGATTAAGTTTGAAATGCTTAATGGGATCATTTACAAAAATTTGAAATATACTGATGGGAGTTGAGTGAGGGGAAGCTATTAGGGCATAGTTAATTCCCAGTCCTAAAGGGACAGTGGGGAGGTGGATGACTATAGAACCCAAGAAACTTAGAGGGCCATGTGGAGAAGGCCAACTGATAGGGGCTGTAAGCTTAGATTGAGATGCACAACTAGCCCATGAAGACTAGCAGGTGCCTAGGAACTAAATACCCTGGGCTCCCCATTGGCTGAATCTAACAGGAAGCCAGAGAACTAGAGAGTTCATTGGCGTAGCCCATAGAGTCCAGCGTCCCAGATTGTATGGGGGGATGGTGAAGGCTGGAAAGCTGATCTAGAGGGGCAAACAGAAGACAACAAGTCCCAAATCCACAATATGCCATGTAAGCAGTTGAAGTCATAAGCCTTAAGCTCAGGGCTAGCTATAGAAATTAATGCCTGAAAAAGTATACTGCATAAGAATGGAATGAATTTAGAGACACTTTCCTAAAACCGTCTTCACAATTTAATTTATTAGCCCTCTTGGATAGACTCAGAGGGACAATGGGAAGCACAGTAATTTAAGTGAGGACATAGGGAAGTTGTTTAGGATCTTGTTGACTAAAGAAGTTTGTTAAACAGAAGCAAGATAATTTCTAGTCCCATCCCAGCTCCCATTTACCTAGCCTACTTTGAAGACTAAGTAAGATGAAATTGCACAATGACTACTATAGATTAATCCATAAAGTTTGAAATCAAACTTTCTTAAAGAAAAAAAATTAACAGGGTTCCTTTATGGAGAATTTTTGAGTTAATAAAGAAAGAACTTGCGTAAGATGTAATGTTTATGTGAATCATTAATGATGTCTACAAAAATGTTTTAGCGTAAGCCTTAAGTGTAAGTCTTTGTAGGTTGGAGAATCACGAGCCCTTGCCAAAATTTAGCTCAGCCTTGATGACAGATGAATCTGCAATTAAGATTCAGTGTCTGTGTGGGTTTACTAAGAAGAAAACAGTTTTAAACTTCAACATAATTTTGAACCCTACTGGTAAATATTTAAGAATGTATTAAATTTTTGTACTTCCAGAGGGATTAGAGCCAAAAGGCCTCTCTCCGCCCCACAAGAAGAGCAAAGCAAAGAAGCCAGAAAGTTCAAAAGACTCTAGTGAAGGTAAGTCCTGTCTCTCCTTCCTTTAGAAAATTATGCCATGAAAAAAAAACCTTTATTTAATTTTTAAATTATGTGTATGCTCTCATGTTCAGATATTCCTAAGGGTTAAAATATCACAGAGCAATTCTCTTATGTCTTTCTAATATTTTTGAAGATGAAAAATCAGAATCAGGTTTATTTCATTAAGGAAAAAACCAAATTTAAAAAATCCATTTTCTCAGTGTGATGTATTTTCCATTTCTGTAAAGTGAAAAATTGTCGGTTGTGCTTACAAGTTATGTGTTCTGAAACCGTGTAAAAGGTGAAGGTTGAGATCTACATGTGATGACCTGCCCAGCGCTGTACCTATTGGCTTTTGGGGATAATTTGTTTTTCTGATGAACAGATTTTGAGTCTTTCCAGATTCAGACCCTCAACAGTGGATGCTGGAAATGGCTACTGTCTTTAGCATTCTCTTACATTTTCTAGACTGCAATGTGTTTTTGCATTTTTGCATTGAATGGGCAGGTCCAGTTGGGCTCCGTTTTATAAACAAATGACACTGTCTCTCTTTACAACACTAGTACATTCTAATTTTCATTTAAAATGTAGAGGAGGTATTTTTTTCAAGTGAACCTCACACCTAAGAATATGTGTAAACCTCTAAAAGGGAACGTATTTTATGCTTTCTACTCTCTTGCCTGGAGCCCGGCTTCCTCCACTGTGAAAAGAAGAGTATAAAAACACTGATAGTGTCGGTTTGGGTCTTGAAAGAAAAAGATGCCAGGATGGAAGTAGAAGTGCAGGAAATTTACAGGGGCAAGCCTGTGATGCATACAGGGTGGAGGAACAGGAGGGGAAGCAGGTGAAAGGAGAGAAGGAAGGAAGGAGGCTTGGCTAGGAAGTGCCTCAGTCTGCAGTGCGGTCTGAGCAAGTCTGGAGGGGGTCGGCACAAGGACTGCCCCTTGGAGGAGTCCTGCGTTGGGCAGGAATGGCTGGCCTCTAGTGTCTCCGTCCTCCATGCTCAGGCACTGGCTGCAAGCAGCTTGGGGAGAAAGTGGCCTTGGCATGAATGCAATGCCACAGGGGATGCCAAAAGTGTGGCATCTGGCTGCTGTCAGCTAACGTCTCTCCTAGAAGCAGGTTCTCTCTTGAAAAGAGACCTGGAGCAGCACACCTCCATGACCGCACAACATCCGTGTGAGTGTTGGGGTTCCAGGTGATAAGTAATGACACTGTCTTTGCCTTCCTGGGATCTCAGAACAGTTGAAAAGACAAAGCCAGAAGAAAGGTGGAAATTAAAACATTAGCATTATTACTAATGTGGTTTAGATCAGAACATTTGGTTGCTCTGCCCCTATAGAGGCTTCCTAATGCCGGGTTTCCCTTCTGAATATGAAAGATTTAACCTCCGTCCCCTCATGAGCAAATGCAGATGTCCTCAGCCGCCTGGATAGAGGCGGCCCTGGTAAGCTTATTATATGAAGAGTAGATCAGGACACGCCTTCTCTGTGGGCAGGTGGATCTGAGACACGAGATGGGACTGTTTCCCAGGCTCACCGTGAGTGAGGAGAGGTGGAGAGAAGGTCACAGCCATAGATGTTACCCCTTTTCTGGACAAGGAGCGAGGGATGACCATTTCCGACTGACATAGTAAAGTACGTGGACAGTGCCCAGCACAGGTCTGGCATCCCGTTAGTGATGGTTGTTACTATCAGTGTGCACTGTCCTCATTCATTGAAAGGTGCTTGAAAGTTTAGTGTCATTCAGAGAAGAACACTTAGAACCAGGGAGGAAACCAGCAGCAGTAACTGCCCCTTGAAGGGAAGGTTTGTTGGTATCTAATTGGGAGAGTAGCCAGGACTTCCATCTCCTACTGTACTTCAGTCATTTCGTGGACAGTCTATTAAGGCCGTTCTTGGGAAATGAGTTAGGGGCAAAGCAACAATTGGCTTTTCCCTCACTGAATGGTTCCATCAAATGCATGACCTCCTTCAAAGGTTGTTTTCCAGAGCTCAACTCCGTTACTGTTTTCTGAGCCTCACGTAATGGGTAATAAACTGTAGCAGTTCTGCCACCTCTAATTAAGAAGGGAATTCTTCCAAGTTCCTCTTTCCAGCGTGTGAAAGCTTCTTTTACTTCCTAAATAAGTTGATTTGTTTTGGAATATTATTTCCTAATCCTATCGTGATTTAATAATATGGCTTCACCTCCTTCAAATACGTGGTCTGACAATCTGCTCTGAGTCATGAAGATGAAAATATGATAACTGGGAATTTGTTACCAGGGACATTCTGTCTGTGACACCATGTTGACATGTAAATGTTAGTCATCCTTCAGAAACATGGGAATTGTTCTTAAGACGGCCTCAAAGACAGATTAAAAAATACAGATTTTTAGGGACGGAGCGAGAAAGGGAGCACACGCTGGCAGGTGGTGGTGGATGCTCCCAACACATGGCATTTACTATTTACCAATGTTTCTGTTTTGACAAAATAACCTATGTACCTGAATTCATATCTGAACATACAGTGTTGCATACGTTCCATTTCCTGTCATACTATAGAAAGTTACAATCATTCTTTCCTACCAGATATACA
Source organism: Cheirogaleus medius (assembly GCA_008086735.1). Lineage (NCBI taxonomy): Eukaryota > Metazoa > Chordata > Mammalia > Primates > Cheirogaleidae > Cheirogaleus > Cheirogaleus medius. The sequence goes on along the minus strand of VBSM01001118.1, from coordinate 18,179,151 downwards.
AATGGCATATTGTATCTCTGGGAAAGGGCTGGTTTGTAATGTGAATCATGAGCCTTCTCTCTAAATCTTCCTCCAAGTATAGAGTTATCAGTTTGTTTCTAGCTTGGTCATATCTGTCATTTTTTTTTTTTTAGGAAGAGAAGTTTCTGGTATTTCTATTTATAGATCACTCAGCTTCATGTCCCATCTCTAGGCTCCATCTCACTTCTCTCCTCCCCTTAGGGTTCCCTGCCCTGGTCCCCACAATCACAGGTCCTACTGCATCCCTCTGCTTACCTTATAACACTCATTCTCAGAAAGGGTCGTAGAAAATAAACTCACCTAGATTTTCCAGCATCTATAACCATAATAACTGTATTTGGATCCAGAAGAAGAATTTCAAGAACATATGCTCAAATTTTCTCATTCTACAGAATTTTTTAAAAGTACAAACTGCAAATGGTTCTTTAACTTACCCAAGCCCATGCAGTTTGTTAATGTCACAGTCTCTCCCTCTTGTTTTTATTTATTTAATTTTTTTTTGCCCTAAAAACAACACAGCTTCTGTAATCCTTTTCTCTTTCTCTTTTCTGGAAATTAGAACAAATTTTTTGAAGAACAAAATGTTGCCAGTGTTACAGCCTTCAGTGAAGCATTATTACTTATTACATAGTAAATATTTTGCTGAGGTATTAAACATCAAAATTGAAAATCGGTTTTTAAATGTATTTGTTTGTATGTTTTATGCTGCAGACTGTTGGATATGGAGTTTTGTTTTTATTATTTTGATTGAAATTTCATGAACTGCAGTATACTTTGATTTGACACATTATAACACCACACCAATAATGAAATTAATAGTAATTTCAGACTAGTAATTGATTGTCTGGTGTCTGATATAAATTATAATGCTATCTGTAAACCAGCAAGGCATGGACCGAATTGTTTGAAAGAAGCCTGGTTAATACTAGTTGCATTAATTCCAACTCCCAATAATTTAGACCAGTTTTGTTCTTACCAAAAAAAAATTGAATATCATTATAGAAAACTTAGCACATTGAATAAAGCATGCTTTTCTCACACTTCCTCCTCTATCCTTCAGAAGTAAATCCTCTTTAAGTTCCTTTAGTGAAAGTCTCTCAGGCTTTATTTGTCTGAAAATATTATTTTGCTTTTTTCCTTTAAAGACAGTATTGGCAGGTAAAAAATCAGGATTGATGGCTATTTTCTTACAAAATTTTGAAGATATTTTCCCACAGTCTTATCAATTCTGCAGTTGAGACTTATCTCTCAGTCTAACTATTGCTTTTTAGCTTATCTGTCTTTTCTTTCTCTCTGCTCTGACAATCTACTCTTTATCTTTTGTATTCTGCAGTTTCACTGTGTTATGCCTAAGTATGAATTTCTTTTTATTTTTCCTTCTTAGGATTTGCTGTGCTTCTTAGATCTGGGAATGGGCATCTTTGATTAGTTCTGAAAAATTCTCACATGTTGCCTCACCAAAAATTACTTATCTACTTTCTGTGTTTTCTTTTACTGTCATTCATTATTTTTAACCCATTGTTCATTTTTTTCTGGGTCTCTTCTCTCTCTGATGCCTTCTGGTTAATTTTTTCAAGTCTGTCATTAAATTTGCTGATTTTCTTTGCGTAGATACCCTGTAATGGGATTGCTGGATCAAGTGGTAGTTCTACTTACAGCTCTTTGAGGTATCTCCATGTTCCTTTCCACAGAGGTTGTACTAGTTTGCAGTCCCACCAGCAGTGTAGGAGTGTTCCTGTCTCTCTGCATCTACACCAACAATTATTGTTTTAGGACTTTTTGATAAAGGCCACTCACACTGGAGTTAAGTAAAGTCTCATTGTGGTTTTGATTTGTATTTTCCTGATGATTAGAGATGTTGAGCATTTTTTCATATGTTTGTTGGCCATTAGTCTATCTTCTTTCTATTCATCTCTATTTAATCTGATGTTTAATGTGAATTTCTAATGTCAATCATTATAGTTTTCCTTTGTATATAGGTTTTATGTGGTTCCTTTTCAAATATACCTGTCCATCCTTTTATTTAACTAACACTTAAAATATCTTTAATAATCTGCATCTGAAATTTCAATATCTCTAGTTGTTGCAAATCTGATTCTGCAGTTTATTGACTCTTCAAACTCGTGTTTATGGTTATTTCCTTGTGTATTTTGTCTTTTTGATTGTCATGTTCCTTGGATTTTTATTTATGGCTACTTTTTGAAGTTTGTTTTAGAGCTCATTTATTTACATTTGGTTTTCTGAGATATCTAAAGATACCACCTTAGGAATACTTTAAACTACATATTTAGGTTAGAGTTTTGTTTTAGTTTTACTTTGTTTGCTAATGGTCCTTAAGACCATGTTAACACATGTATAAGATTAGGAAATCTCAACAGAGATTTCCTTCTTCCTTTTTTTTCCTCTTCAGCTAATGCAAAAAATGACATAGGCAAATTTTTCACTGTATTCGTGACCCAAGCACTGGCCTGTCTATGCCTCATATGTGTGGCTTATTCAAATCAAGCTCTAGCTAGTAGTTCTCGAAGAGGTTTCTTGAATCTGCATCCATCAGCATCACCTGGGAACTTGTTAGAAATACAATTCTATGGCCCCATCCCAGACCTGAATCAGAAAGCTGAAGTGGGACCCAGTAATCTATGTTATTAAAAGCCCTTCATCTGAAGATGCATGCTCAAATCTGAGAACCACTCTTCTGGAATGTAGACCATCTGGGATTGGAAGATGCCTGAAAGCAAACACTGATGTCAGGGCTTGCTTACAACTCTTGATACAGGCTCTTCCACCATTTCTAGTCTCTAAGGATTTCTTATACAGAAGCACCAGCTTAGCTGTGTATTCAGGAATCAGATACATAAATACATGCATACATATAGATAGATAGCACCTGCCTACAAATATACATATATGTACATATATACATGCATAATACATAGTACAGAAATATATATATCAAATTGACCTCAGGAATTAGAGGAGTAAAGAAGGGACACAATCAGGTTTTGGAGAGTTTAACATTCTTCTTTCTAAATTTATGTGTAATTTAATATATATATACATATGAATTGTTTTATATTTTTAAAACAAAAGTATGTTTTCATTAAAAAACTAAACAGACTATGCTGCTAAAGTTCAGTAGCATGTTTAGAACAATAATTTTCTCCACACATACATCCCCAAAGCCTTCAGCGGCTTTTGGTAATGAAAGGCATTTTTCCATCATATTTTTACAGAAAGCACAAGCACTTCGACTCTTGCTCTGCAATTGCCTTTACATAGAATATTCAATAAGCATATATGGAATACTCATTCTTCAGGAAACTGAGACCTTGCAATTCTAAATCAAGCAGCCCTATATTGCACTTTAAAATATTAATGATCTCTTTTGTCAGATGAAATTATATGTGGAAACATTTTGGAAACTGGAAAGCACTATATCAGTTTGAAGGATCTAATGATAGTATTAAAGTTATTATTATTATTATTTTTACTAAAATAATTTTTTTCTGAATGCAGGAACCATTTGTGGAATGTACCTTATATTTCCTGAGAGGCAGATTTTTCTCTCTGCCCTATTATTTTCTCTGCATATTAAAGTATCGTGTGACATGCTGTTTTGTGAGTGGCTGGACAGAAGGGACATTCTATCTTTCAGAATGCCATGCAGCAGTTCATGCATTATATTCATATGCGTGATCTTTAATTTAATTTTTTTGACAAGTGCAGTGAAGGGTAAAATCAGGCAGTCATAATTTTGACTTTGCCATCACTCAAATGAGCTTAGTGATTGACCAGGTTTAAACAAAATAGCCAGAATGAGGAAAAGCAGCTTTCTCAGGAAGAAAAGCTTTGTTTTATCCTCTAGACCTTAAAGTACCAAGAGTTTAAGCAAAATGTAAATTTCCATGGTGAAAAATCAGAACATAAGAAATGCCTATGCCACCATCTTTCCTTAATTATACTCTTGATATTCTGCTTGATTCCGGGCCATTCTGAGCTATCGCCCTGCCAAAAACTGGTAGAAGGACCCAGCAATGTGTTTCTTTGGACTGGTGCTTTCCACATTTACCCATTAAATAAAGCTATGGTTATAACCAGGGTCCTATTTCAGAGTCAGCTCTAGGAATTTTAGTGGGACATAGAGAATGCGAGTATTGAGGCATTTTTCATAGTGAGAAGAGCTGAACCTATCTGGGCAGAGTAACTACAGGTCCTGTTTGACCAGGAACAATTCTGGTTTATGCCTGCTGTCATTGGCATTTATTGCAATGTTCCCTTTCACTTTTGGAGGTGAGCCAGGTAGGGTAGGAGAGTCCACATACATTATCACCCATAGAGAAAGAGTCCGGTATCAGTATGGACAGAACTCTCAATTGTCCCAGCTCTGCTTCCTACTTGCACAGTTTTTCTAACCTAAGACTCAGTTTCTTCATACATTAAATGGAAGGAAAACATACCTTGAGAGAGATTTAAACAAAATGTGGAAATCACCTGGCACATTCACTGGACAGAGAGCTAGTAAATGAAAGAGTATTGAGTTTGAAACACAAGGAACTCTTTCCCACCAAAAACTCCGCTGCCTTTTTTAATTAGTGCTTTACATTGCTTTTAATATGAATAAAATAATTTTGCATATAAAGATTTAATAATGCACTGACTAAATCTCATATCTTGCTAGGTTTTCTTTCTCTTCTGTCTCCCCTTTAGGTTCACTCAGCACCCTTTGTGCCTCCTCCCTACCCTGACTGCGCTAGTTCCTGTCCCAAATGGACTTTCACCTAGTCTATCTTCCCTTTTCTTATCTTCAAGTCAAGCTTTCCCAGGAACTGCAGAAGGTCCCTGACTTCATGACGATTAGATGATTCGACTTATGATTTTTTTACTTTACCGTAGTACAAAAGCAATAGGCACTCAGTAGAAATCGTAATTTGATTTTTGACCTTTTCCTGGGCTATCAATGTGATATTCTTCTGTGATTCTGGGCAGTGGCAGTGAGCTGTAGGTGCTAGTCAGCCACACGATTGCGAAGGTGTCAACCAGTACTATACTCCACAGTGGGCTGTGTTGCCAGCGTTTTTTGGATAGTGTGTTTTCCCACTTCATCATGTCTATAAGATGCCCATCTATGCCAGTTAGGTGTAGTAAATGGATTTTTGGCTTACAATATTTTCAGTTTATGATGGGTTTTTCAGGAAGTTAACCCCATTGTAAGTTCAAGAGTGTCTGTAGTCTATCCCCAGTATTTACACAACCACACACCTCAATCATTCCTCAACTCTGCTAACTTCCTCTAAAACTTCATGGAATGCACCAAGTTAGGTCAGGGGCATATGGGAGGAGGTGGTCTCTATTGTAGGCCATCAGTTCAGACCTTGTCACTAAAACATGGATTGTTCAGCCTCCATGATCTCTTGAGATCTGTTGACTCTCTGCAAATTTTTATAAGATACCGAGAACAAGGATCTTTCTTCTGAAGCTGGGTCTTATTCTTACCGCCTGTGGTTTTGTTCCCCTGGATGAATGTTTCTTAAAATGTGATCAATGGAATCATGTGGGAGGTCCCCCAAAGCTCTTCAAGGGATCCACAAGGTCAAAATGAATTTCACATGTAGCTGTGTTCAGAGGAGTTTTCAATCACATGGAATACAGTGTAAATGGGGACCCCTAGAGTTGTGCCAAGTGACAATACTATGGAGACACCCCACAGCATCCTTCATGCAAACACATCAGCATAGCTGCTCATCACTCAGTTGCTCCAAGCATTCATTCCACTTACTTTTGTTAAATGCCTACTATTGACAATGTAAGTGCTGTTCTAGAAACTGAAAACACATACACCCTGCTTTTCTTAAGGCTTAAATTCTAGGGTGTGTAGGGGAATAGGAGTTGGCAGATAAAAAATAAATACATAGTAAGTCAAACTGGAAAATTCTGTATTGTTTATCTATCACTGCCTGAAAATTTACCCTAAAATTTAGCAGCTTAAACCAACAATAAGAATTTATTATTTGAGAGTTTCTCTGGGCCAGGAATTTCAGAGAGGCTTATCTTGATGGTTCTGGGTCAGAATATCCCACACTAATGTACGACAGTTTAGGTCATAAGAGATTGGATTTTTTTTTTCTATCTTGCTCTCTCTTGGATCACTTGCCTTGGGGCAAGGCAGCCCCTGTGTCTGAACACACTCTAGCACCCTATGGAGAGGTCTACATGGCTAGGAACTGAGGTCTCCTACTGATAGCCGGCACCAATTCACAAGTCATTTGATTGAACCATTCTGGAATCAGATTGTTTGTCCCAGGCAAGTCTTCCGATGATGACTGCAGACCTGGGTCACATTGTGACAGCAACTTCATGAGAGACCCCAAACCATGCATCATGCAGAAAAATGAATCAGAGGGAGGAGATAGAGAATGCCCATATAGGTATGAGTGTGGGTGTGTCAGAAGGATTAGAGACAGATGGGTTAGATCTCACTGATTACCAAGTTCATATTTGAGAAGACACCTGGAGATCTAAAAAGAATAAGCCAAGCAGCTCTGAGAAAAGACAGGAAACAGTAGAAGAAGCAGTGAGTGCTAAAGCCCTAATGAGAAGAGAGGTCTGACCATTCTAAGAAACTAAGTAGGTCCATGTGACAGCAGAAAACTGTGCAAAGGGGAAAATACCTAACGAGGTCACTGGAGGCTGATTCCATACAGTATCAAACCCTTATTTCAGGGCCCCACCCCCAAGTCACTGAGTCAGGTTTCCAGGCCTGAGAATTTGCATCTCTAATAATTTTCCAGGCGATGCTGATGCCCATGGCTTGGGACGGCACTTTGAGAATCACTGCCCAGGGCATGGTGGGCTACTACTATAAGAACTTTGGCTTTTATCCTCAGTGAAATGGAAATGGAGCATTTTAAGCAGAGAAGGGACATGCTCTAACTTACAATTTAAAAGGAACTTGCTGGTTGTTAAGAATAGACTGTGAGGGGCTAAAGGTGGAAACAGCTTCTTGGAGCAAGACACACTGGTGGCTTGACCCAAGTAGCGGAGACAGGAAAGAGTGAGAAATTGGTCTGCTTCTGGACATATTTTGAAGGTAAAGCCAACAGAAATCAAAGACACATTGGGTGTGGCATGTGAGAGGAAGAGAGAAGGCAGAGTCTCTTCAGCCTTTCCACAACCACTGAATCTAGAATAGAAGGTGTGCTCTGCTTATACTTATTCAAACATTGTAGTGAAAAAGAATTCTTCACCATTCATACCTCCCATGTCTGTCTGGGTACCCCTTGCTGAGCTCACCCCAGGAAAGCCAGAGTAGCTGTCCCCCCACCCCCTCGCCCCAGGCCAGATTTCCAACTAACCATAAGCAAAATTTTCTGGCATAAAGAAAATTCTCATAAACAAAAAAAAAGAGTGAATACACACAAAAAATTAACAAGGAAAATAACCGAGTGTATAGATTATTTTAGATGATGTAGATACTATGGATTCCAATATGTTTCTCCCCACAAAAAGGTGGTTTTTATTGTTGTCCTGTTGGTTTTCAGTCAGCAACTTCCCAGTTAAGAGATGATTGTGGAATTGCTGTCATTTATGATTACTGAGCCCAGGAAGGAAAGAGGAAATGAAGGAAGGAAGTAAAGAAAGAAAGAAGAGAGGAATGGAGGTAGGGGTAGAGAGAAAAGGGAAAATACGGTTGTAATATAATGAAAAAAATCACTAAACTAGGAGTTAGGACATCTGAATTCTATTTTTTTCCCTTAGGTGTATAATGATATCCTTTTCCTAATATCTCTCAGGTCTCTCTTAGATATCAAATGCTGTAATTCTACATAAACATCATATTCATGAACGTTGATTCTTTCTGAGCTCTTTCCTTTATACTCAGTAAATATTTCCACCCTTAATTCATAAGCTCTGAATCACGGTTTTTGATAGCCAAGTGGGCCTCCGAGAGCATCTAGGCAACCTTCTCATTTCACAGATGAGGAAACTTTCTTTTAAAACTCCTTGAAAACTGTCTAGAGGACTCATGAAAAGTGATACAAAGTTAGCTATTAAAAAACCAAAGGGAAAGATCAGTTTATCCCACCATATATGGTAGATGTTTTTATAGTAATTTTTAAAGATATCTTTCTGTAAATCTTCTATATATCAATATTTCAGACTATATGTGTTTAACCAGTTATCTATTTTGATTTCCTAATCTGAAGATGAAGAATAAACCAGATGCATTTGTTTTGTTGGATACTTAAGTCTTCTGGTTCACGGGGCTAAAGCATTAGCGTGATGTTCCCCAATGCTGTTACCATGTCAATCGGACATTTGAGGGCTTACAATATTAGGTACTAATTTTTTAACAGCGAAAGGTTTTGTTTTCTCTTTAAGGAAAATTATTGCTGCTTGAACAGTATTGGATTTTCACATTAGGATTTTACAGTTATATTTCAAAATTTCAATTTTCTATTGTAACAAAGTTGTGCTTTCCTACTATACCAGAGAGAGCCTTAAAACTGTCCACCTACACTAGTATTTCCTGGACTCATGCCACTCTCTCCTCATGCCTAGCTCAAGCAAGCCTGTTCTCTCCAAACTCTTGTCACTCTGGAGCCATCAGCTGCAGTCTTAGGGAATGATTTCACCTCCAGGGATCACCCTGCCTGAGGAATGATACACAGAAAACCAGAGTACTGTATTCTCCTTGGACAAAAATGCTAGCAAATGCATTTGAATTATTTCTCAATTCTCCATCCTGAGAATTCCTAACTGGCTTCTAACAATATTTGCTGCTGGCAGAAATAAAGTACATACATGGTTTGGGAGGAAAGTGGGGGAGGGATGGGGAAACTGGCTCTAGATTGTGGAGCAAAAATGGGGCTCTTTTGCTGAGTACTTGAAGAACAGTTGCAAACTACTACTCTTAAGGGACCTTGTCATTGCCTCTGTCCAAAGCAGCCACTTATGGTGAATGCTAAAAATGCAGATGCTTGCACCTAGTCCAGCCCTCTACCAAATCAGAAAGATGGAACACATCTTTGGAGCACCATTTCTTTTGTCTTTGTTTTTTATTTCAAACAAACGCATAGCAAATTTGCAAGCACAGTAATGAGAACCTTTTTTTCCTGAAGCATTTGAGAGTAAGTTGCCAGTCTAATGTCCCCAACCCCCAAATAATTCACTGAGCTTTTCCTGCAAACGTGGACATTTCTCCTACATAAGCACAATCAAAAGATCAAAATTAGAATGTGAACATTGATACATTACTACTGTTTAATTTTCAGACCTCATTTAAGTTTCACCACTTTTCCCAGTGATGTCCTTTATAACAAAATGATCCAGTTCAAATTCGCATTTTCCGTTTTGTTGTCATGTCTCTGTAGTCTCCTCCAGTCTGGAATAGTTCCGTAGGCTTAATTTGACTGCAGTGCTCTTGACACTTTTGAAGCTTGCAGGTCAGTTATCTTGTAGGAGGTTTCCAATTTGGGTTTGTTATGCATTAACATCACAGAAGTGATACTGTGTTCTTCTCATGGTATTCTGTAAGGCACCCATGATCTCAATTTGTCCCATTGCTGATAATGTTCACTCACTTTAATGGCACAGTTTAAGATGGTGTCAGAGATGGTCCTCAACTGTACAGCTACTCTTTTCCCTGTAATAATGAGTATCTGTGGGAAGTTACATTGACACTATGTAAATGTTACATTTCTTATGGAACCTTCAATGTATTCATATCATTATGGACCTGTGATGTCCTCTTCTACTCAATGGCTTATAATAATGCCCTAGTCCTGGCATCCACTATTTCATCAAGGAATTTGGTTGCTTTTAATGGAGAATAGTATTTAGAAACTAGATTGGGGTTTTTAGGTTTGTGGATCTCAATTTGAGAAATACTATCTAAAATAGAATGATCAAGATTATCCTGATGGTTAAATGTGGAGAACCAGCTCAGAAGATCAAGCCTTGATGACATCATCCAATGGCCAGAGTGATCTTCCTATAGACCTTTCATTCTAACAGTGTCCAAGAGAGCAAATTGGCCAACTTTGGTTAAGCCTTGCAGTGTTCAGTCCAGCATGGTAACATACAAATATAAGGGAGAACACCAAAATCTGTTTGAGAATGGGGCTGAATGAACACTTTTTCTAAATGCCAAATTAACAAATGAACCCAGGGTTAATATTACCTATATAGGCATGCCCTTGAATTACCTACTTTTCGTTTGTATATATTAAAATACATGTGAGACAAAGGTCATTTCAACACTGACAGCAAGTTCCCTGTGAGTGTAGACAGTCGTTTTGCTAATTCTCCTCATTGGTCATTCCACTGGGTGGACGATTTCCCTGTATTAGCTGTCATAGCTGCCATGTGCTCCTGCACATACATCCAGAGATCTAAAGGGAAGAGGTCAGGAAGAATTTTCATAAGGCCTGTGTGCTCAGTTGCCTCTATTTGTCTCTCCAGATCACTCTCTAGCAGGCTTGGTGCCCCTAAGACTCTGCTCTGAGTGAAGGGGGCTACATTGGCTGGACTCCCTCACTCTTTTGTTTTGGGTTGGTTAACCAATGTTTCTCAATTTTTGTTTCATTCTCCTTAAGGAGGCTTTTTAGACATTTGTTTCTAATTGTCTCTGCCTGACTATGAAATTTTACTACCATAAATGTATATCTGTTTATGCGCCGTGGCCTTTTGGAGGGCACAGACCATCATACTAGCTAAGTTGTTTGTTTGTTTTTTGCCCTGCTAAGAACAAATGTTCACCCCTGCCATTGGGAAAGCATGAAGTAGACCCTGGAAGGTGTTCCTAGGAGATGGGAGAAAAAGCATAGGGGCATTTATTCTTCTCGGCCCTCACTACCTCACAGAAATGACTGTTTTCCTCCATCCCAGGACACAGCCCTTGTAGGTGGCCCTCTCCATCCCCAGCTATTGTTTGGTTTCAGGTAACCACTCCCTCCCTCTTCTCAGGCCCAAGGGTGGCAATGGCTCCTCTCTATTGCTGGCCCTGGGCATCTTTACTGTCCTTTACTGGTTGCCTTGATTCTACCCATATCTTTTAAAATATTTCCTCATTAAACCTCACCCGCTTTTGAATGTGTCCCTGCTAGGACCTTGGCTAGTTTCTTCTACCTGGAATCAATGTCATTTCTGTGGCCTAGCCTCCCAGTCTTGCTTCAAGCACTGTCTTTCTTTACTCTTTTCCCTTTCTGGAGTCTTGTTCTTCTTTTACGCTTTACTCAGCAATAGTGTTTACTCATTGAATGTACCTTTGTGGTGGTAGTTTAGTTTTCTTCATCTCTTATCTTTCCCGCTGCATTTTCCTTGAGATTTATGCTTGTATATTAAGCCACAGTATCTTAAGCCCTTGCATTCTTGAAATTTCTCTTTCTTAGTTTTACTAACTAAAATGCAACCAAATCACCCTGACAGTCAGGCTCCTGAATACTTTCTCCTCACAAGTTAGTGACCTGGAAACTGCCCTTTATAAAATTAATAAAAGGCCACAAGGTAGGAGCTGTGGTAGGGGCCTAAACCTCTGCAAAGGTGTAGGTGTAGTTAAAAATATGTATATAATGAACCATTGTCCCCTAGCTTGCTTTTCTTATAATTGCTTACTCCTCTGGAGTCATATAGCTGATGATCATAAACATCCCTAGCTTTCTTCATTGTGCCCATCAATAACATCACTCTTGTGAAACCTAAGGCTAGTTTTTGAGCTGTCTTGAGATATCTTTTAGGCCCTGCATTCCAGTGGACTGGCTGACCCATGCAGACCAGTGGCCCATACCAAGGAACTGACTCAGCACAAGAAAACAATTTCTACACCTCTATGATTCTACCCCAAACCTAGCCAATCAGCAGACACAATGGCCTAGCCTTTTGCCCACCACGGTATCTTTTAAAATCCTTTCTCCTAATTCTCAAGGAAACAGATTCAAGAACTTCCTCCCATCTCCTCACAGAATGCCTGAGATAGTGAACTCTTTCTCTGCTGTAACCACTGCCTATTGAGCAACGGGCAGAGAACCTGGTTGGGCTGTAACAGTCTTAGCTGGCAAGAGCAGACAATGTCTGTTCCAGCTGCTATAGATACATAACAAATTACCCTAAACTTCGTTAGCTTAAAATAACATTTATTTTGCACATATACCTGCAAGCTGGGGTGGGCTCAGCAGAGATAGCTTCTCTCTGCAGTATCAGCTGGGGGAGCTCATGTAGGGACCAAGGCCCTTAGCCCCTTAAAGTTTCACAGAAAAATCTCTGATATGTGGCAGATAGATTCATAAGAAAAAAGGGCATACAAATTTATTTTATGCATATACACAGGAGCCTTCAGAATGAAGACCGAACATCCCAAAGAGGTACAGAAATTTATAAAGAATGGGGGCTTGGATCATGACCAAACAGGTTTTAGTGGCAAGACATGTTATGATGGGAAGAAGAAAGGAATAGGCTTGGCTAGCAAAGGGGCCTTGTTATATAAATGAAAATTTTTGGGTAGCAGGCCTCAGAGAGAACAGAAGATGAATGTTTCTTTTCAGACCTGTAAAGGTGTCACAGTCTTAGTTACTATTTCCTACATCACAAAAGACCTGAGTGCATTAATGGAGATTTTCTACAGATGCAAATTTCTCCCCCCAAAAGATAGCTTTGCAGCCTTTACTTCTGACTGCTGGACTTCTGGCAGCCCTCTTAAAACATGTCAAAGAAATATATTTTGGGGTAAAATATTCTGATTTCCTTCACTCAGAAATTGGGAGGTAGAATCATTTAGAGGAGTTATTCTTTTTAATTCATTTGTCTTAGTCCTTGGCTGGGAAGACTCAAACAACTAAAAACTTGAACAACTGGGGCATCTTTCTTGCTTGATATACTCTCTCCATGAGATCTAGCAGCATGAGGGGTTTCAGAGCAGTCAGACTCCGAGCTCCCAAAGTGCTTATCTCAAGAGGAAGACCCAGTTGGAATCTATATCACCTTTGGTGACTTAGCCTCAAAAGTCATTCAGTGTTATTGTGACCACATTCTATTGATTGTGGTAGTTATAAGCCCTCTCAGGTTTAAGGGGAGAGAACAAAGACCCTACGTCTTAATGCAAAAGGTCAATGTCACACTGTAAAAAAACGAAATGTGGGATATGGATTAGTGCAGCCATTTTTGGAAAGCACAGTCTGTTCCAGTATCCCTCAGGTAGACAGACAAATGTTAGTAAATAGCTTAATTTTTGAAACCTTGTGGAATGAGGTTCAGAAGAAAATACTGGAGACTACTAATGGAAAGTAAGCAGAGATAGGAAGATGTGAGTATGGAAGTCTTTATATCTATTTTGTCTAATTATGGGGCTCAGAATTCAAGAGTGGGTACAGTCAGGAAAAAAACTGCGACCCAGCAAGTCTCTGATCTGTGTCACATGAAGAATTTAATCTATAGGATCTTGATGGTCTCTTCCAAAACCTCTGGGTCTGTGAAAGGTGAAGTTCAGTTATGCCATCATATACTAACCATTTCCTGTTTGAAGTCATTGTCCCACAAAATTTGCTGACTCTAAATTCTGTTGCTTTTGCTGAGAAGACAGTCACACTCAGCTATCTGCGCAGCTCTACTAAATCAAGGGTGAGTTTCAAGTCTTCAATGGCACCAAGTGTTATTTTAAGAGTTATTCTTCCTTTGTGTATAAAAATTTGCATTTTGAATGTGTGCCATCAGAGAAGTAATAGGAAATTGGGGATTGTATTGCAGCCAAGTAAGAGGATATTTGTGTGTGTGTATATATAAAAAAGTAGAACTGTTCTTTTTCTCTAAGAGCCAGTTTTGATGGTCAATGAAGGCATAAGCCCACTAGATCCAAAAGGTGGAAGACATAGAAGAAATGGGAATTAGAATAAAACACAATCCCAGAATTGTCTATGAAGCTCTCTTTGGCAAATATCTTCCTATGCAATCACATACATAGTAGGTACTTTCTAATGATGGTCACAACAGACCCCAGCATGGCTGAAGCCCTGAAATGATGAGCACTATATATAAATTGCAAAACACAATGAATGGATTTTTTTTTTTTTTATTTCAGGATCTTATGGTGAGACAAACATTTTGGTTACATGTAACGTGTTTGCCAAGCCAGGGCTATAAGCGTGTCCTTCCCCCATACAGTGCGCTCTACTTCCATTAGTTGTGGGTTTACCCCCCACACCTGACCAGCACCCAATGAGTACTACTACCATGTGAACACCTTAGTGTTGATCAATTAGTACCAATTTGATGGGGAGTACATGTGGTACATGTTTTTCCATCCTTGCGATGTCTCATTTTGAAGGATGGGCTCAATCTGTACCCAGGATAACATAAGAGGTGCTAATTCACCATTGTTTTTTGTCATTGGGTATTATTCCATGGCATACATATGCCACATTTTATTAATCCACTCATGTATTGATGGACACTTAGGTTGTTTCCACATCTTTGCAATTGTGAACTGTGCTGTCATAAACATTTGAGTGCAGGTGTCTTTATTACAGAACATCTATTTTTCCTTTAGGTAGATGTCTAGTAGTGGGATTGCTGGATCAAAGCACATTTCTATTTTTAGCTCTTTGAGGTTATTTCCAAATGACTTTCGACAGGAGTTTACTAATTTGCAATCCCTCCATGCCAGCATTTGTTGGTTGGGGGATTTATAGTGAAGGCCATTCTCACTGGAATTAGGTGGTATCTCATTGTAGTTTTGATTTGCATTTCCCTAATGATTAGAGATGTTGAGCTCTTTTTTATAAGTTTGCTGGCCCTTAGTCTGTTTTCTTTCAAAAAGTTTCTGTTCATGTCCTTTGCCCATTTATTGATGATGTTTGATATTTTCTTGTTGATTTTCTTAAGTTCTATATAAGATTCTTGTTATCAGCAAATATTGTCTCTCATCCTGTAGGTTGTCTATTCACTCTAATGATAGTTTCCTTGGCTGTGCAGAAGCTTTCAATCTGATCCATTTGTTTGTTTGTGTTGCTTCTGTGATTGCTTTGGATGTCCTCTTTATAAATTCTTTACTTAGGCTGATGTCTAAAAGAGTCTTCCCCACATTTTCTTTCAGAATTCGTAAGGATTCACACCTCAGGTTTAAGTCTGTTATTCATTGTGAGTTGATTTTTGTGAGAAGTGGGGATCCAGTTTCAATCTTCTGCATGTGGATATCCAGTTTTCCCAGCACCACTTATTGAATAGAGATTCTTTTCTCCACTGTATATTTTTGTCTGCTTTGTCAGAGATTAGATGACAATATGAGTATGGTTTTATATGTGGGATCTCTGTTCTTGTGCCAGTACCATACTGTTTCAGTTACTATAGCCTTGTACTAAAGTTTGAAATCTGGCAGACTGATGCCTCCCAATTGACTCTTTTTGCTTAAGATTGCTTTGGCTATACAAGGTCTTCTCTGGTTCTAGATGAAGCATAGAATCATTTTTTCTAAATCTGTAAAGAATGATGGTGGAATTTCGGTAGGGATTACATTAATTCTATAGATCACTTGAGGTAGTATAGACATTTTAACGATAGTGATTCTACCAATCCATGAGCATGGTAGGGATTTCCATCTGTTTACATCTTCTATACTTTCTTTTGTCAGTATTTCGTAGTTCTCCCTATATATGTCTCTCGCCTCCTTTGTTAAATATATTCCTAAATATTTAATGCTATTATGAAAGGTGTTGCATCTTTTATTTTCTGCTTGACTGGTATTGCCATATATGAATGCATTAATTTTGTATCCTGGCACTTTACTGAATTTGTTTATCAATTCCAGGAGCCTCTTGGTTGAATCCTTAGGATTTTCTAGATATAATAGCATATTGTCAGCAAAGAGTGAGTGTTTGACCCCTTCTGCCCCCATTTGGACACCCTTCATTCCCCTTTCTTGTCTGATTGCTCCGGCAGGGACTTACAGCACTATGTGGAGATAGTGGGCAACCTTGTCCGGTTCCAAGGGGGAATGCTTTCAATTTTTCCCCATTCAATATAATATTGGCTGTAGGTTTATCATATATGGCCTTAATAAAGAGTGTCCCAGCTATGCCTATTTTGTTAATAGTTCTTATCATAAAGGTGTGCTAGATGTTGTCAAATCCTTTTTCTGCATCTATTGACAGAATCATATGGTCTTTGTTCTTGCTTTTATTTATGTGGTAAATTGCATGTATAGATTTGCATATGTTAAACCAGCCTTGCGTCTCTGGGGTAAAGCCCACCTTGTCATGAAGAATTATTTTTTTTTAGGATTTTTGCATCTATATTCATGAGGGATATTGGTCTGTAGTTTTATTTTGTTGTGGCCTTTCCTGGTTCTGGTATCAAGGTTATATTGGCTTTGTAGAAGGAGTTGGGGAGGATATCATCCTTCTCAATGTTGTAGAATAATTTCTGCAGTATAGGTTTGAGTTTTCTTCTTTGTAGGTTTGGTAAAATTCAGGTGTGAACCCATCTGGTCCAGGACTTTTGGGGGGCGGTGGGGAAGATTTTTAATTGCTGCTCTAATTTCTGTGCTTGAGATTGGTCTGTTCAAAAATTCTATTTCCTCCTGATTGACCTTAGGAAGGTTGTGTGTTTTCAAGAATTTGTCCATTTGGTCTACATTTTGTAGTTTTGGGGCCTATGGATTTTTATAGTATTCAAAGATAATGTTTTGTATTTCTGTGATGTCCGTGGATATGTTTAAATCAGTAAAAAACCATAAGCAACCCACCACATGGTTTGTTTGAATCCCAGCTCTACTGCTTATTGGCTTGTAGACTTTGATAAGCTCCTCTAAGCCTCAGTTTTCTCCTCTGTAACATAGAAATAATAATCCTTACTCTCCAGGATTTGAAGTAAAATCTGTTTACAGAAAAAAGCATAATGCCTTATATGTGAAAATACATTAATATGAGGTACTCAAAAGTAGTAGCTATTATCACTATAATTATTATCCCTAGTTCTTCTGGGTGATATTCATTTTCCTTCTCCACAGGAAAAATTCCAGAAAACAAATGCTATTTAAAATAACCTGATATAATTTGTGTCTCCTTTATCATTTAACACAACAGTCGTTCAGCAGAAGGTTGTTTAGTTTCCATGACTTTGTGTAGAGATGAGAGTTTGTGTTTGGGTGGTTTTACATTGGTGAGTTTATTGTGCTGATCCATGCGTAACACTGTTTTGATAAATTCCCTCAGTCTTAAACTAAGTTTCTTGTACAAAGTAAAGATATTCAGGGTACAACATTCTAGCTGGGCATTATTTAAGAAGAGTAAGAATGGGGCCCCAGTCTCCTGAACAGAAGCTTTTCAAAAGAAGATAGACTAATGGCCACCAAATATGAAAAATGCTCAACATCTCTAAGCATTAGGGAAATGCAAATCAAAACCACAATGAGATATCTCCAGTGAAAATGGCTTTTATCAAAAAGTCCCAAAACAATACGTATTGGTGTGGATTTGGAGAGATAGGAACACTCAGTCACTGCTGGTGGGACTGCAAACTGATACAACCTCTGTGGAAAGTAATATGGAGATACCTCAAGGAGCTACAAGTAGAACTACCCTTTGATCCAGCAATCCTGTTACTGGGCACCTACCCAAAGGAACAAAAGAAATTTGCACTCAAATGTTTATAGTGGCACAATTGCAAAGATGTATAAACAACCTAAGTGCCCATCAATACATGATTGGATTAATAAAAGGTGGTAGATAGATACCATGGAGTTCTACTCAGCCCCAATTAACAATGGTTATCTAGCACCTTGTGTATTATCCTGGATAGAGCTGCAGCCCATTCTACTACATGAAGTATCCCAAGAATGGAAAAACAAGCACCTTATGTACTCACCAGCAAATTGGCATTAACTGACTTAAATGCCCATGTAGTAGTAAGATTCATCAGGTGTCAGGCAGGGTATGGGATGGACACGTTTGAAGCTCTGACTTGGGTGGGACAAAGACTATGTAACCTAAACAGTTGTACCCCCATAATATGCTGAAATAATAAATAAAATAACCTGATGTAAATTTAAAAACTAACTCAGCCCAGCAAAATTATATCTAGGGCAGGGAGGAAGTCTTGCTAGCTTCCCAGAAAAAGTATGGTCAAATTATTTTTTCTGTGCTATGTATTTTTCCCTTAAAAAAAAATTTTATAACTTTTACTTTCCTCTGTTCCTTGCTCTGTTGCTATATCCCTTCAGTAAGTTTGCAATTATTTTTTAACAGGTGCCAGACCAAAGAATCATAAGCCCTTATGAGCTAACAGTGAAGTTTCAGCTAAGAAAAGAAATAAAAAGCCAGTTTCCTGAAAATTATAACATACATTAGTTTAAAATATACTTGTTTGTTTGTGTCTTTCTTTTATAGTTTATAGTTTATAGAACACTCTTTGCTCTTTCGGATGAAAAGCTATCGGTTATTACTGGCTGTTGGCCACTTTTTCATCTCTAGGGTAATAGATTTTGACGATAAAATTTCAACTCTGGTCACAGCAACAGTGTGTTATAAAAAAAAAATATATATATATATATACTGAGCACAAATGCAGCCATAAAGTCTCATATATATTTACCTCTACAAGTGAAAGGGTGTATAGTATTTTAGAGAAACAACATTTGTTTTAATATTAGACACTCAGTATATATTTGTAGGTGGCCAAGTGAACGAATAAGCAAATGAACAAAAGGAATTTACCATGACTGCAAATCATTTAAGTGAAGTATACTGTTTGTTTTCCTGGGGGAAAAAAATTAAGATAAATCATTGTTTAAAGAGTTCTTTAGGGACTATGAGAGTAGTGGACATGGTAATAAAACATTGCTCCCCAAAGCAGAATATAGTAGTTACAGGAAGCCTATTAATCGCTTTCTTCTCTAGAATTGGCTGCCTTATAATTTAAGTTTTGTAATCTTCCTTTTCCTGGGAAGAGAATGGCCCCCAGAATATTAGACCTGTGGTTATTGGACAACAGCTCAGTCTACCTTTCAGCAATTTCTGTTACCTTTATTAAAGATCTTTTAGAAGTGAAGGTCATTTCAGGCCTGTGCTAATAAACAGCAATAAATTTGTTAGGGTGTTTTCTAAATGCTAAAAGGAGATGGGAATCAGAATCTGGGCATGATTTTAAGGCAATTAGATTGGGTTTAAATCTCATTTGAACAGTGGGAATTTGCATATATTACTTAATTGGAAGCCTCGATTGCCTGGAGTAGTGACGCAGCACCCAGGATCCACAGCGGATCTGAATGAGGCCACGTGTAGCACTGCCATGGCTAGTAGTACAGCCAGACCCAGGACACTCCACCACTGCAGGAAAGGAAGTCAGCACCAAGCAAATTGCAAGCGTACCTCGCTACAGGGTCCAGCTGCCACCCATGGAAGGATTTATCCTGAAGGGGAAAAATATAGCACCTTAGAAGCAGCCCGTCAGCTCACAAGGAAAGAAGAGTAAACAGGATGGAGGTGCCTACCTACAGACAGCTATCTTGGAAGGAACATTATGAAACCACAGAGAAGCAAGGAAAGGCAAGACAAGACTCTCAGTGTGGAGAAAACAATAAAGGTGATGGGGGATACATTTGTTAATATTAAACCACACAGAGAAGATACAGCACTGGCACATTGTGCTCACACTGCAGGCCCCGTGGCCTAGTTGGGAAAGGGCTCTCTCTGCTGCTATCGATCGAGGACCTTCCTGGAGTCTGTATAGTGGGGATCGGGCAGCAGCTAAAGTCATCCTGAGCTCTCAGGTGCACGGTGCCAGGCCAGCAAGGGACTCAGCTTTGTGGCTGAGGGCTTCACATTGCCCCCACTTGTCTGGGGAGGGAACAGACCCTATGGGAGGCTCCTCTAAGCTGTATCCAGTGACTGGAAGCCAAGCACCTATCCCTAAAAGCACAACGGGAGCTGATCATATGTGCTCTGACCTGAGAGCCTTTGGACAACTGCTTTGGTGGGTCCTGGGGAATGTGGGGTGAACTCCATGGTCCCTGGAACCAACTTCTGCCCGTGTGACTTGGCATCTGGTTCCCCGGCCTTCAGATCAGCCCCACCACCCCATGGCACTCCTTGCTCTCAGCCCCTTCTCAGAAGCCCTGCTTCTGGTTTCTCCCTAGTCTTGGCTCTCAGGCTTACACATAAGAGCCTAAGGCTCTGTGCCTCCATGGCTCCAGAGCTTTTGCCAGGCTTGGAATACCACTCTGAGAATCCAGCATTGCATCTGAGCCTCAAGACCCCACCCCTGATCCTCCCCCATTGCCACTGGAACAGTTTCAAAGTCCAACACTCTGCCAGGGACCCCCCGGCCTCAAGCTGCCAGTACACTGAGACCTGGTTTGAACAAATGCCTATAGCCCAGGAACTCACAACCACTGCCTGGATAGCCTCACCCAACTACCACTGTCATCTCTGCAGGGAGGCCCCGGGCAAAGCAATCCCTACAACACCAGCCTCAGTGAAGAGGGTCTTGCCCAGCACCCAACTTGAACATCCTACAACTATCCGGGAACAGCCCAACACCGACAGCATCCATCACAGGCTTAAACAGAGGCAATTGCAGGTGAACAGATCAAATCTGAACAGCTGCATTACAGGTGTCCAGAGCACATGCCCCTCCCCTGCCATGTCAACATTCCAGAGTAGGAGGAATAAAATAATCATTGTTTAGGGACCTCCTCTTCTTCTAATTAAGCAGGAGAGTTCCCAGAAAAGAACAGGTGCCCTGTAAACCTATGAGCCCTGAGTTGAGAAAAGAGGTTTCAGATGAGAAGACACCAGCAAAAGAAAAATCAAACGTATTGGCACTCACAAGGGATCACAGTGGAGCTATGGTAGCAAGCCCCAACTACAAGGAAATTGTCAAAATGACAGAAATGGACTTCAGAATATGGGTGGCAAATAAGATGAATAGAATTGAAGAGAAAGTTGAAAGCCAACAAAAAGAAGCCACACAAATATTTCAGGAAATTAATGAAAAAGTCACTAAAGACCTAGACAATATAAAAAAAAAGGATATATTGAAACAAAAAAATGAACAAGTCATTCGGGGAATTTCAAAACACAACAGAAACCATCAGCAACAGACTGAACGAAGGAGAAGGCTCTCTTAAGCTAAAGCAGTTATTTAAAGAGGCAGAGAACAGAACAAAAAAGGTAGAACAATCACTCAGAGAGATATGGGACTACATGAAGTGAACTAACATACAAATTATAGGCATCCCTGATGAAGAAGACAGAAGAGCTAAAAGCATGGAAAATCTGTTTGAGAGAATTATTGAGGAAAACTTACCCAATATCAACAGACATCCAGATGCAGGATGGTTATTGAACTCCAGGAATATTCATAGCAAATAGGACATCTCCAGACCCATAGTAATCAATATGGCCAAAGTCAAAATGAAGGAGAAAATTCTATAAGCAGCTAAACAACAACTGACCCACAAAAGAAAACTCATCATGCTAACAACAGACTTCTCAGTGGAAACCCTCCAAGCCATAAGGGAGTGGGGCTCCATCTTCAATCTTCTTAAATAGAACAGCTGCCAACATAGAATTTTGTATCCTGCAAAACTAAGTTTCATAATTGATGGACAAATTAAGTTTTTCCAGACAAGCAAACACTGAAGGAATGTGTCATGACCAGACTTGTTCTGCAGGAAATACTCAGAACTACATTATACCCTAATCACAATAGATACCCACCAGTGTAAAACCACCAAAAACACCCTAAAGCTCACAGCTCTTATAAAAAAATAGCACAAAAGGAGAAACAAAGCAATAAGGTACTACCTACCATGATGAACAGAACATCCCACATATCAATAATATCTTTTAATCTTAACAATTTAAATGTGCCACTCAGAAGAAATAGGCTGACTGAATGTATGAAAAAACATAATGAAACTGTTTGCTGTCTCCGGGATACAGATCTAAACCACAAGGACACACACAGGCTCAATGTGAAAGGATGGAAAAAATTCCACACAAGTGGAAACCAAAAAAGAGCAGGTGTAGCAATTCTCATAAAATAAAATTGACTTTAAATCAACAATAGTAAAGAAAGACAAAGATGTCATTACATAATGGGAAAGGGAGCAATTCAACAGGAAGACGTAACAGTCCTAAATATTTATGCACCTAACACAGAAGAGCCCAGATTCATAAAGCAAACCCTACTAAATCTAAGCAAAGAGATAAACAACAGCATTGTATTTTCCAGGGACTTCATCACCCCACTGACAGAATTAGAAGATCATCCAAGCAGAAAATAAATAAAGTAACACTGGACATAAACAAGACTCTAGAACAAATCTGCCTAACAGACATTTGCAGAATATTTTACCCAAAAAATACTGAATATGCATTCTTCTTGTCAGCACATGGAATATTCTCCAAGATTGATCATATTTTTAGGCCACAAAAAATGTCTCAACAAATTCAAAAATATAGAAATCACCCAATATATCTCCTTAGACCACAGAAGTCAACTCCAAAAGAAACACTCAATTCTACACAAAGTCATGGAAATTAACCTGCTGCTGAATGATTATTGGGATAATAATGGAATTAAGAAATCAAAAGATTCCTTGAAGTGAAAGACAAGGGGGCACAAGCTGTCAATATCTATGTAACTCAGAAAAAGCAGTCTTAAGGGGAAAATTTATAGACTTAAATGTCCACATCAAAAAGACCGAAAGAGGCTGGGCGCGGTGGCTCACGCCTGTAATCCTAGCACTCTGGGAGGCCGAGGTGGGCGGATCGTTTGAGCTCAGGAGTTCGAAACCAGCCTGAGCAAGAGCGAGACCCCATCTCTACTAAAAAAATAGAAAGAAATTAATTGGCCAACTAAAATATAGAAAAAATTAGCCGGGCATGGTGGCACATGCCTGTAGTCCCAGCTACTCGGGAGGCTGAGGCAGAAGGATCGCCTGAGCCCAGGAGTTTGAGGTTGCTGTGAGCGAGGCTGACGCCACGGCACTCTAGCCGGGGCAACAGAGTGAGACTCTGTCTCAAAAAAAAAAAAAAAAAAAAAGACCGACAGATCACAAATTAACAATCTAATGACATGTCTCAAGGAACTAAAAAAGGAAGAGCAACCAAACCCATAGCCAGCAGAAGAAAAGAAATAATTAAGGTCAGAGCAGAATTAAACAAAATGGAAAACAAACAAAAAAATACAAAGAATCAAAGACACGCAAAGTTAGCTTTTTTAAAAAGATAAACAATATTGAGAGACCTCTTGCTAGATTAACCAGGAATACAAGAGAAAGGACTCAAATAAGCTCAATCAGATATGAAAAAGGAGATATTACAACTGATACCCCAGAAATACAAAATATCATCTGAGAATACTATGAAAATTTCTACACACATAAACTTGAAAACATACAGGAAATGGACAAATTTCTGAATAAACAACCTCCCAAGACTCAATCAGGAAGAAATAGAACTTCTGAACAGACCAATAACAAACAAGGAGATTGAAGCAGTAAAAAAAAAAAACTTCCAACCCCCCCCCCCTAAAAAAAGCCCCAGACTAGGTGAATTCACAGGCAAATTTTACCAGACCTACAAAGAAGATCTGGTATCCATACTGCTGAAAATATTCCATAACATTGAGAAGAAGGGAATCCTCCCCAACTCATTCGATGAAGTCAGTATCACCTTGATACCAAAGCCAGGAAAGGACAAAATGAAAACAGGAAACTACATGCCAATATCCTTTATGAATATAGATGAATTCAACAGCACATCAAAAAGTAATCCACTGTGACTAAGTGGGGTTCATCCCAGGGATGCAAGGATGGTTCAACATACATAAATAAGTAAATGTGATTCACCACATAAAGAGAAGCAAAAACAAAGACCATCTGATCATCTTAATAGATGCAGAAAAAGCATTTGACAAAATTTAACACCCTTTCATGGTAAAAACCTCAACAAACTAGAGACAGAAGGAACATATCAAGATTATAAAAGCCATATATGACAAACCCACAGCCAGCATCATACTGAATGGGGAAACAATTGAAACAATTCCTACTAAGAACAGGGATGATGCAAGAGTGCCCACTGTCACCACTTCTATTCAACATAGTTCTGCAAGTCCTACCCCAAGCAATCAGGGAAGAGAAAGGAATAAAGGGTATCCAAATCAGGAAGGAGAAAGTCAAACTATTGCTTTTTGCTGACGATATGATCTTAGGTATAGAAAACAGCAGAGACTCTTGGAATTGATAAATACATTCAACAAAGGCTCAGGTTACAAAATCAGTGTACACAAATCAGTAGCATTCAATAAAAGTCAAGCAGTGAGTCAAATCAAAGACTCAATACCATTCACAGTAGCTACAAAGAAATAAAATACCTAGGGGTGTCTACTTAACCAAGGAGGTGAAAGATCTCTACAAAAAACTATGAAACACTGAGGAAAGAAATTGCAGATGATAAAAACAAATGGAAAAACATATCCTGTTCATGGATTGGGTGGAATCAACATTGTTAAAATGTCCATACTGCCCAAAGTGATTTACAGATTTAATGCAATCCCCATAAAAATATCAATGCCATATTTCACAGGTCTAGAAAAAATAATTCTACACCTCATTTAGAATCAGAAAAAAGCTCAAATATCCAAAGCAATCTTAAGCAGAAAGAACAAATCTGGAGCTATCACATTACCAGACTTCAAACTATACTACAAGGCTATAGCAACTAAAATGGCATGGTATTGGCACAAAGATAGAGAACTAGACCAATGGAACAGAGCAGAGAATCCAGGTATAAATCCATCCACGTACAGTCAACTGATCTTTGACAAAGCAGACAACAATACAAACTGGGGAAAGAAGCCCTATTCAGTAAATGGTGCTGGGAAAATTGGATAGCCACATGCAGAAGAATGAAACAGGATCCCTATCTCTCACCACTCACAAAAATTAATTCAATATGGATAAACACCTTACATGTAATACATGAAACCATAAGAATGCTAGAAGAAAATGTTGGAGTAACTCTTCTAGATACTGATCTAGGCAAAAAATTTACAAAGAAGACCCCAGTGGAAATCACCCCAATAACAAAAATAAATAAATGGGACTTGATTAAATAAAGAGCTTCTGCACAACTAAGGAAATAATCAACAGAGCAAATAAACATCTTACACAAAGGAATAAAATATTCACAAGCTATACATCCAATAAAGGGCTAATAACCAGAATCTACAAGAACTCAAGCAAATCAGCAAGGAGAAAAACAACTCCATTAAGAAGGGGACAAAAGACACGAACAGAAACTTTTAAAAAGAAGATACACAAATGGCCAATAAACATATGAAAAAATGCTCAACATCACTAATTATCAGGGAAATGCAAATTAAAACCACAATGAGGTACTACCTTACCCCAGTCAGAATGGTTTTTATTAAGAAGGCCAAAAATAATAGATGCTGGCATAGATGCAGAGAGAAAGGAACACTTATACACTGTTGGTGGCACTGCAAATTAGTACTACAGTATGGAGATTCCTCAAAGCACTAAAAGTAGACCTGCCATTTGATCCAGCAATCCCACTACTGGGTGTTTACTCAAAGGAAAAGAAGTCATTTTATCAAAGGGTAGGGGGAGGAGAGGATGGGTGAAAACCTACCTAATGGGTACAATGAACACTAACTGGGTGATGGGCACACTTATAACCCTGACTGAATCATAACAGTATTGATACATATAACTGAAAACATTTGTACCCCTGTAATATTTTGAAATAAAAAATGAGGCAAGTATAGTATCCCCCTCTCAGTAGTTTGGGTGAGAATTAAATGAGATAATATATATAGAACTTTTATATATCTATTATCTAGCATAGTAGTAGCATAGTGACTAAGTGCTACTACTACTATAGTTTGTTTCTACTTATAACACTTCTGACACCAAATATGTGATATTCTCACACTAGTGTCAGACTGCACAGATTAAGGGCTCAGTCCCACAAGACTACCCCCCGCCCACAGGTACCAGTAGCAAGTCCAGGCAACCTGCACTTCTGACAGACCAGCTATCAAGTTGAAGGGTTCCCAGTACTTCTCCTTTGGGCTTGATAATTTGCTAGAATGGGTCACAAAACTCAGAGAAAACAGTTTACTTACTATTACCAGTTTATCATAAAGGATGTTGTAAAGGATATAAATGAACACCCAGATAAAGCATTACATAGGGTGAAGTCTGGAATAATCCCAAGCATGGGAGCTCCTGCCCCCATGGAGTTGGGCTGTGCCACCCTCCTAGCATGTGGGTGCATTCATCAACCTGGAAGCTCTCCCAACCCTATTGTTGATGGTTTTTATGGAAGTTCCTCTACATTGGCATGTTTGATTAAATCATTTGCCATTGGTGATTGACTCAGTCTCCAGCCCTTCTCCCCTCCCCAGGGGTCAGGAAGTGGGACCAAAAGTTTCAATTCTCTAATCACAAGATTGGACCCTCTGGCAACCAGCCCCCATCCTGAAGCCATATAGGGGTCCACCAGGAGTCACCTCATTAGCATAAACTCAGGTATGATTGAAAATGGCTTATTATGAATAACAAAATATGTCCCTATCACTCAGGAAATTATAAGAGTTTTAGAAGATCTATACCAGCTTCCAAGCACAATATTGTATTAATTCATAGTAAGTGCTCAATGGATGCAAAATAAATAACAATCAAACCAACGGTTAAATATTTTGATGCCAACTGTCAACAGGGATCATTTCTGAAACTCCTCTTACCCAAGTTTCAGTTCCCTCCTTTGTACACATGAGAAGGTTCGGTAAGGTCAGAAGGAATTATGTCCCCATCCATGGCTTTTGTAACCAAAGGCACTGTGGTGTGAGGGTGGCAGGGAGGCAGGTTGAGATGCTTTCTGCTGGCAGTGGTGTCCCAAAGAGCCCAAGGCGGCGAAAATGGGAGACTGGTGGGGTAGAAGTAAAGGGAGGTAAGTGTGGAAGGGAGGCAGGAAAGCCACGTGGGGAACAGCTTGACTTGCCAGAAGGTATTTCTCTGTAGGCAGTATTGGGGTTTCTTGGAAGAAAACCCACTGTTAGTTACAAACTTAGAAAGTGAAAATCAGTTTCCAAAAAAGAGGGAGGATTAGATGGACTGAGCTGGATCATGAAGAGATACAATGTATGAAGACAAAAGGAGGACGCAAAAAGAAAAGGACAAAAATATATTAAAATTAGCTCAACTCCTGCTGGGTTCTTCACACTCACAGCTGATTAGAAGGTGGGATAAATCTCTGTAGCATATTTGTAGAGTCTACTCAGCTCAGTGTCCCGGTAGACACACTACCACCCTCCTACACACCCTCTTCTGGGGGATGCTGGCTCTGGGCACTTTCTAGCTGACTGTCGGCCAGAGGCCGGCACTCCCTTTGCCATGTGGGCCTCTTTGTAGAGAGGATCTGTGTTGACGTGGCAGCTGGCTTCCCCCAGAGCAAGGCACCCAGGAGAGTAAAAGCACGTCCCAGATGGAAGTGGCAGTCCTTTTATAATCTAAAGTGGATATACCATCACTTTGGCTGTGTTCTGTTCATTGGAACCAAGTCCTTAAGTTCAGTATACACTCAAAGGGAGGGGAATTAAGTTCCATTCAAAAGCCCTTTCCGTTATCATCCGAGGTCCTAGAACCAGTGAAAACATGTCAGAGATGGGCACTTTGCCATCTTGCAGAAAGTAATGACAGGAGGTGGTTGAAGGCTATCTTAATAGAGGATCAAGCCCATTCTTACGCTACATGGATAATCGCCTCTCAGTGAGTTCAGATGCACAGTTTCCTGGGCTGAGTCATCTCCTGCTTTTTTGTTAGGTTGCTCCAAAACAAGGGTCAGCACACTTCTGTAAAGGACTAGATGGGAAATATTTTTGGCTTTGCAGGTCACATATGATCTGTTTCACATAATTTTTGGCGTTTTTATTAAAACTCTTTGAATGTAAAAAAAAAAAAATCCTTCTTAGTTGGCAGGTTATACAAAGATGAGCATGCAGGCTGTGGTGTGCAGACCCTGCTCTAAAATAATCACAGAGAGATGCTCATCGTGTCCTTGAAAATATTTCAGATGTGACTCTCTAGGCCACCCAGCCATGATAAGAGTCTCCTTTCCATGTCTCTCAAGTTTCCTAAAAAAGATCTAATTTATCTTACTTTAGATAAAGAGCCGGGAGTCCTCTTTTCAGGTTGGATACATTTTACATAGGATTTCTTTCATTCCTTCAGGGAGACTGAAACAGGTTCAAAAATTAAGTCACTAAAATGACTAATGTGGTACTGTCAGAGAAGAATTATGGACCTTCAGGGTTATGGTCTCTCAGAAAACTCATTCTGCATTTCTATCCATCACGTGAATAAAAATAACCTCCTCCAACAAGCAGAGTGAAGAATGTATGTATTGCCAGTAACTATTCCTTACTGCAGACTAAATGCTGGCATCGCACGGGCTTTGTGTGGCAATGGGAATTTGTGTCAGATTTAGCTTTCAAGGGGGGAAAATAATTCAGTCTTATACTTTGGCTTTCATGTCTTCATTGCTTTCTAGAACATCAGCATGCCTCACCAATGACAATGAACACAGTAAAAAACAAAACAAAGCAAAAGCATCCTATGTCCTTATCAGCAACTGAAATTCAACTCCTTGGATGAGAATTCTTAAAAAAAAAAAATTTTTTTAATCTATATATTAATTTTACCAGGACATTACTAAAATAATGTATTAGCCCATGACTTAACAAAAGAAAATGTATTGATATGTATGTATAACTAATGAAGTCATACTAAAAGAGGAAAAAAGAAAGCTAAAGGAAGAAACTAAAAGATGTTCATCATATTTAATGTTTCACAGCCGTAAATAAGTAATACCACTTTCTTCCTTTGTTCCCATGCCAAACCAGTAGCATTACAAAATTGTTCACTCAAGTTGCTACATGAAAACCATGCAGAGACACAAAAAATCTTGCAAGAATACGGAGTTCTGTGAATAAAGGAAATTGTTTAAAGAGTCAATGAATCATGTATACATCTGTTTCTTAAATCTGCAATCTTAAGTCTTTGATTAACCTTTTTGAAGTTTACCTTAAAGGACTGATTATTAGTTGCAATTAAAACTGTCCAAAAATCATAATTTAATTAGCTTTAATAGGACAGACTTTGAATGGTCGTCTTTCATTTTGAATACATAGTGCTTTCTTCCTGCAATTATTTGTTCTTGTAAATGATTCTGATTTTAAATTTATTAGCCAGTTGTTAAAGAAATTATTCATCTGCCATTCATTTCAGTGGCTCAAGTAGCATATGCATATATTTGAGTATTTGTCCTAATATTGTCAGGTGATCAGAAAAACTGTTGCTCTAACTTGACATGTTTTTGATTGACACTTTACAGTCACAACACAGCATTTATGACAATACCATTATTCTGGGATTTTCAGAAAAAATCCTATGTGCAGCCTACATGTTAAAAGACTAAGGCCATTCTGATATTTCTAGAAGCAACAGATTTTGGGGGGGATCCATAAAACAGGGAAATTGGCTCTATGAAGTCCAGGATCATCTGACATTAGTAATGAGAACTGGGAGAAATAATTTATTCTCATAAAAAAACTGCCAAGAGGATTAAAAGTCCTAAAAACGTTTCTAAAGCTGTTGCTATAGGACTGTTCTCCTGTGGTCTTTCTTGTGGGCAGTGCTCTATCATCCCTCCACCACCGGGCTGCTTCTGTCGCCCGCTCCCTGCTGCACTCAACGCCTCCTCGTGTGGCTCCATCTGTTTACGTAGGAAGGAACGCTGCATGTTAACTGACTGGCCCTAGGGCCCGTGAGAGGGAAGAGGCCAGTGTCCACTAGGCAGACCAATTCCCACTTCAAAGGAATACAGTCACCTGCAGAGATTTCTCTTTTCATTGATCACGAGGCCGTCTGCTATATTTTTTTTTACTAAACATACTTCTGTGGTGAGAGACAGCTGGAATTCCTTTTCCAGTTATCCAAGAAAGTGCATTCGATAAGGGAAGACTTCTTCAAATTGACCAATTTGGCAGAACAAACAAAAAACATGTCAGAGTACTCCTCAGCTAGGGACTCATGTGTCGTTTTATGTCTATAGCGTTGTACACGCTGGCAACGCATAATTGTCGGTGGCCGATTCTGCCACCAGGAGAGAAGAAACAGATGTTCCTATTTGTCTTTTGATTTGGCTTCTGCTATTCACATTGACTTGTCTGAAATAGCATCAGCCGCCCTAGAAAAGTTTGTCCTAGTCCTTGAGTCAGCAGAGTCATTGTTTCAGGTAGCCAATAAGGATGATTATCATCTCAAGACGGTCCATTGCCAGCAGGTATTGCCCGGGCACAGGGGAAAGATAGAGACCACTTGGAAGTGAATATACAGAAAAAACATGTAGAATTTTATTTATTCAAAGTGAAGTAAGACCCCCATAAGACTTTTTAGAGTATACCTAATGGAAATTTTGGGGTAAATTCAAGACCAGGAGGTCTTAGCATTCCCTGCTCAGTGTAGTAATTATAGAACTATTGTTATAAGTAGGAAGACTAGATAATTAAGGTGAGTTCTCAGTAGTCTTTGGAGAGGTAACAGGTTCATTAGTAAATAAAAGTAATTTACAGTAAATTGAAAATGACAGCTGATGCCTTCTTAAAGCACGGCTTGATGGGAAAGAAATCATAAGGATATTGGATACATGTAGGAGCAGGAGGAATTGCAGTGGGTCTGGAAATCACAGAACGAAGGCAGAAATGGGATGAAGAATACTAGAGTGCTTTGGCTTAGGCTGGCCCGAGGGCTCACAATAGGATACATTCCTATTTGTGACATAAAGAGAACAGATATCAGAAACAGCTCTCTCAGACCATCAGTCAAAACATATAACCCAGACAGAGTCACAAAAGGAAAAAATAAAAAAGCTAACCAGGAATATCAACGAGTAGCATAATTATATTTTAAAACTACCATTATATACACACTTTACTCTTTTTAAAATATCTTATACTAGTTTTCTAGAAATTATACTAAACAGATTTCTACTGGGCTATTTTTTTCTCTCCATCTCTTTGATCTCCCTTCTTTTCTACTAAATGATCTGGTGCCCATCTCATGGTCACCTTAGACCTGTATATTACCCTTTGCCCCCAGGCTGCACACCCTGCAGTGTTCCATGGCCTGGGGTGGGTGCAGGTGGCATTTATAGCATGATTATTGACAGCCTGTGCTTGGGAGGCAAATGACTGAGCCTCAAATCTTGTCTCTGCTCCTTGCTAGCTAGGTAACCTTCGGAGAGTTGCTGAGATTAGATCATTTCTCCACCTATAAAATAGAATATTTATTATATCTGTGCCATTAAGTTGTTATGAATGTTAATTAGGATAATTCAGACCTTTTATAGTAGAGATTGGCACCATTCCTCATCCTCCAAACCCAGGTCCAACCGCTCACCCAAGCCAGCTGATTTTCCCCCTCGAATATCTCCTCCATGCATCTTGTTCTCTTTCTTGCCACCTGCCACCCCTATAATCTCAGACCTCCCCCATCTCTTGTCTGGAGTATTTGAATCAATTCCAAGTGGGTTGCTTATGGCTGCCCTTCCTGCCTTGTGAGCGAGAACACTCCACGGCTCCCTCCTGCTCTCCATAGTCATGTGTCCCTCCCAGCAAAGGGTACAAGGACTTCCTAACAAGACCATTCATTCTTCACCTGGCTTCACTCCTTCGTCCACTCCCTCTGCCATCAGTGCTGCAGCCATGCTATTATAAATTACTGTGACTCCCCAAACAGACACGCTCTGCTCCTCTCTGGCTTTTGTTCCCCTCCCCATGAGATATTCCCTCTTCCCCCAACTCATCCTGCTCCATCTGCCTGAATATCCCCTGCTTCGGCCTGTTTTGAGCACTCTTACCCCACTGGCCTCTCCCAAATCTCTAAAGATGCCACAATCTTCCCCACATAAGGATCCTTGGACATGCTCTTGACTCTACCTGGAACACTCATCCATCTCTCTCTTTTTACCTCATTCATTTGTACTGATTAATTTTGCTTCATTAATGCCTTAGGCTTGTAGGTTCAAATTTTACTTCCACAGGGAAGGCCTCTCTGATGATCTTGTTAGATGCCATCTTAGCAACCAGCATTTCCCTTCATTAGCACATATCATGACTGGGGATAATATATTTGTGTAACTATTCGGTTTAAGTATCTCTTAGTTCGGGGCCCCCAATAGCACACCTGAAACAAAGATTCAAAGGCAAGCAGCTGACTCGGGGAGATCACCCAAAGCACCAGTAGGGGAGTAGTAAGGTGAGATAAGAAAAGGAAGGAAGCAAAGACAGGTGCAGGAATAAGTGGATTGTCCTGTGGGCAGCGGGGACCTGGTCCTGCAGGAGGACTCTAGAAGAGACAAGGCAGGTGTGCCTCAGAGTCATCCACGGAAGGGACACAAGCACCAGTGTAGGGCTGTTAATCCACCTGCCCCTGTCCATCAGTTTGAGGGCTACTCCCCAGCACTTCAGTGTGGGCAGGACAAGCATCCAGAAAAAGCCCCCAAGCCATATGCAGGAGGAGAAGCCACTGGCACACGCAAAAATCAGAGATGAGTGCCAAGCCACCCCCAGCAGGCATTTGACAGCTTCAGCTACATTTTCTATCTGTCCCACTGGACTCTCCATTCCACAGCTGTTTTCCTCACTAGCAATCCCTAGAGCAGCATTATCTAACAGAAACATAACGTCGAGTTACAAATTCATATCTCATTTTAAATTTTTGAGAAACCAAACATTTAAAAAGCTAAAAAAAAAAAGAAAGAAAAACGAGGTGATATTAAGTTTAACTCCATTTATTTAACTCAATATATCATTTCAACATGTAATCAATATAAAAATTATTAATGAGATATTTTACATTTTTGGTGCTGTCTTCAAAATCTGATGTGTATTTCACATTTACAGCACATCTCAATTTGGACTTCCCTCATTCTGAGTGCCCAGTAGCCGGCTAGCGGCTGTCACAGTGGGCAGCACAGCTCCAGGACAGAGTCTGGTAGAGGCTGAGAGTTCAATAAATATTTGCTCAGTGACAAAGGTCACAGCTGGAGCAGTGCCTCCTCTGAGAAAGTTTCCCTGACCCCTCAGAACTGGAATTAGGCGCCTAACCTGAGAGCACCCACCACCCTCCTTGCATCTTCCAGCACACAGTTTGTTGGACTTGGCTGGGGTTGTGTGTCCACACATCTGTCTCTCTAGCAAGCTCCTGGAGGGAGCTCATTCCTTCCTCTGTCTGCAGCACTCAGCACAGTGTCCAGAGCAGAGGAAACTTCTGCAACATATTTCTTGACAATGAATGCATTTTAAGATAAAGTGATTGAATTGTAATCTTTAGTGAGCATTTAGAGAAAAGGTAAAGTTTATGTATTGATTATATGAAGTCTACCTTTCTTTTTCTTGCTGAGAAATATTAGTATAGTCTCAAGGGGTTACTCAACTCATGGTTATAAGAGATTCAGAGATTGGAAAATGAACATACAGTAATGAAGCTAAGGGTGAGATGTTCATGGCCATATTTAATTAATAAAAATAAATCATATCATACTTCCTATTCTTATTGGTTAATACTCTAAAGCCTAGATCAATGATTCTCAAAGTGTGGGTCCCAGACCCATAGCAGTGGCATCACTTGAGAACTGGATAGAGAGGCAGATGTTCAGCCCCACCCTAGCTCCACTGAACTAGAGCCCAAAAACCTGTATTTTAACAAGGGCTCTGATATACAAATAAGTTTGAGAATTAGTGCCTCCGATAGAGTAACTTCCAAGTCAGTCCTTCAGAAGGAAAGCACGTGATCCTAAGGAAAACAGCTTCCTGTGCCTAAAATTCCACACAAAGAAAACATTTGCTCTGCACTCTGCCTAAAGGTGTGTGGTTTCTCCACATGCAAATGATTTTCAAGTAAAGGGAATATGTTGAAATGTATTACGGTACAATGTCAAATAGCTATTAGCAAAACATTTGGTTAAACAAAACCATTACTGAGAATCTGTAATTTTTAAAGAGAGAGAAAATACATACAGAGAACACTTGTTTTTTGTAGTTGTCAGGCAGCTTCGGAGTAGTTGATGAGTTTTGTCATCTATGGGATTATAATTAGGGTAAGGGTACATTTTTATAAAAAGTTCATATGAATTATGGAAAACCCATAGATTGCTTTCATTTTAAGCTTTAAAATTCCAAATCGGCATTTTAAAATTTTTACTTTCACCACGTAAAATAGCATGTCTCAACAAAGAAAGAACAAATATTTTAAAGGGGGAAAGCGGTAGAAACACAAAACTGAACGTTTTTATTTCCCACGATAATGTGAGGCTGCCCACAACTTCAGATATATGTGTATTGAATTGTACCCTGGAGAGGAAATAAATTAGGCTATTTAGAAAGCAAAAGACTTTCCCTTTGGGAGTTGCCCCAGAGGGACCCTTGCACATGTACATCTTCAATCAATAACTTCCTAAAGAGCTATTTGGACAATGCCAAGTGCAGAATTGGACCACTTATCATTTTATTCAGCTCAAATACCCAACATTTATTCATATCTACATATGGGAGATAAAATTTTATATATTTCTCTCAATAATCATCTCTAGCCTCAGTTTCACCTTGTGCAGGCAGGCACATATCATGAGACTTTCCCATCCTTCTCTCTTTTGTCAACTCCCAAAGGAAAAGCCTTTTGTCTTCAGAATAGCCTAATTTATTCCTTCCCTAGCATCTTGAACTTTGTAGGTACTCAATAAACATTAATTGATGACAAAGATAGTTAATATTTTTGAATTTATTCATGGGATGATTCTTCTATTTATAGAATGTCTTTATATATTTTCCATTCTTCAGCAAAAAAGCAAAAAAAACCAGTTTCATCTTTCCAGTTCTGCATTTAACATCTGCACAGAGTACAATGTGTGCCTGTTTTAAGCAAATGTGTAGGCGCACCGGCTATCTTGATTCGGGAACATAAATGATGATACAGAGAAATGTAGTTTTTACAAGAAAATTTAACATTAGGGCAGGGGTCCTCAAACTTTTTAAACAGGGGGCCAGTTCACTGTCCCTCAGACTGTTGGAGAGTGCGGCGCACATTCCACACATGCGCACTTTGGGCCTGGGACGAGTCGGCTGCTAAGCAGGACAGGCAGTGGCGGCAAAAACACCAGCAGGCTGGATAAATGTCCTCAGTGGGCCTCATGTGGCCCGCGGGCTGTAGTTTGAAGACCCCTGCCTTAGGGTTTAAAGTTATTGGAAAAATGCAGTTGCTGTTTTGTTGGAGAGAGAGAATGAGAGAGCAAGGAAATCTCTTTGTAATGCTATTATGCTAACCTCACTTTGTCCATAATTTTCCCAGTTGTGGGGTAGACACCAGGTTATATGCACATCTGAGAACTGGTATAATTTATGGTCAATTCATTGGCATAGATCAACTAGTAGAATAATTGTAAGTGTCAGCATAAGTTGATTCCTAACCTCAGTGACCCCATGAAGTCATCAGAAGACTTTGGGAAAGTTGCTTAATTTCCCTCTATTGGTTTCTTTAAAAAACAGCCACATTAATATATTTCTTCTTATTGTTGTTCCTTAATAGTTATTGTGTACAGGATGCTTTGTATCTCTGCAAGGCACCCCAACTTCCCCAGGGAAGGCTGTGTTAATGAATAGTGTTCATAAAGTACTTGGAAATCCTTGGATTAAAAACTAACTGTATCAAAGTATTTGTATTAACAAGCCATATGGGAAAACCATATGTTATCTATTAGGAGGGTACATGTGATATTGAAAATAGCTCTCTGGTGTATTGCCTTGTGCTATTTTTATACCAAGAGATGCCACAGCAAGTTTTGGTATGCCAGGGTTATACCTTCAATGTTGAAATGCTACAAAATTCAATCCTTCTGCAGATACTTGTTGAGCTCCTTCCTTACTGAGTACTTGGCTCTCTATACAGGATCTATGGAAGGGACAGCTACATGCTACCACTCATGTGTTTCCTCTCCTTGAACATGCGTCACACTTACATCACCCTTAATAGACACACAGGTTTAAAAAATAACAGGTTCAATTATTTCTTCTTCCTTCTACATGGACAACTATGCTGTTTTGAGACATGTTTAAAGACATAGGGTTGAGACAACTGTTTTCTCCTATAATTGAAGACTAACCCATGGGTCTTACACCCCCTCTCTGAATGGGGCATGCTTGTAATACTATTTGAGTTTATTTGGGATAGAACTGGCAGCAGGAGAGCACCGCCCAACATTTTCCCAAACTGGCTACATGTGCTTCACCACCTTCCTAGAAGGTTCTAAGTCATTAGTCTGGAGAATCATATTGTAAAAGGTTCCATACAAAATCTCCCCAGGCCTGGGGAAGGGATTCCCCTTAGCTAATGGCTCCAGTAAGACTACAAAATGGTAATAGCTGTATTATAATGAGAGCCTGAGTTCTTATGTCTGGGCCACTTTCCTTGAAAAATTCTGCCCCCCATGATATAAGGACCTCCTATTTCATAAGTAACCCAAAGATCTTGGAATAGAAGATAATTTTTTTTCTTTTTCTTCCTGATTCATTTGTGAACTAGCTAGGCAAGGTCAGGTAGGGCAAGAGCATGGTTTATTAATTGACAAATATTGAACACGTACCACGAGCTCATTCTAGGTACTTAGGAGACATCAGTGAATGAAGCAAAGACCCTTGCCTCAGTGGAGCTTATACTCAACAAGGGGCTGGTACACATGAACAATGAGCATAATATCTGCCTAAACTACAGGATATATTAGAAGATGATGGACCATCGAAAAACCAAAGAGAAAATGCTGAACAAAATAAACAGGATGAAGTGTGAGGGGGTTAGGAGATGATGCAATTTACAATGGAGGGTTCAGCAGACACTTTAGCGAAAAGAAGACATTTGAGCAAAGACTTGGAGGCTCCAGAGAGAAAGTACTCCAGGCAGAGAGGTGGGGCAGCACAAAGACCTGGGAAGAAAAGAACCCAGGGAACTGCAGGAACAGCATGGAGGCCAGCATGGCCGGAGCTGGTGAGCAGGAAAACGACGAGAAGGGAATGAGGGCAGGAATACAGGAGGCTGCACCACCCAGGGTCCTGCTGCCATCAGAGCGTTTGAGCAGCAGGGTGGTATGAGCAGCCTTGCATTTTAAAACAGACTGGCTTCTAGGCTGAGAACAGACTTTGGGGACAAGAGTTGAAGTAATAACACATTGGAAAGTGACCACCACCACCCAGGAGAATGGAGATGGGGAGGCCGGCCGGCCGGCCTGGGTGGTGCTGGTACAGCAGATGCTTGTGATTCCTACCCTTCACCACATTTGATATTTTTAGGAATCCTTAGTTGAGATCAAATAAACATGAAATTTTTAAACTAATCTACAACTGGATGAAATTCAAGCATAAGCTCAGATAGATGTCATACCTTATCTACACAGAAAACTAAAATGGAGTTCATGCAAAAAAAAATTATGGCTTAGGGAGCAAAAAAAAATTATGGCTTAGGGAGCAAATGAAGTTTCCTTCTTATTCCCTTGACAAGTGTTTATGGAGCCCACAGTGGATCTTAGGCACAGTGCTGGGTGCCTAGGACAGCGGGGGAACAAGAAGGGGACATCTCTCTCTGCAGAGGATGTACAAGTTAGCTCATGCAGGTCAACGGAAGTCAGGGGAATCTGCGGGGCAAGCAAGAGAGTCCTCAGGATTTGGCTTCATCGGGACCTGAGATTGAGTCCCAGCTCTGCCACTAACTGTGTGACTTTGGGGAAGTGACTTGATCTCTTGCAACCTTGATTTCTTCACCTGTAAACAAGGAGATCAAAGTCTAACTCAGTAGGCCTGTTGCAGGATGCATGGTAACACGTGAGGTGTGTAAGTGCCTGGAACAAAGGAGTTGCCTAGCAAGCAGCTACCACTCTTCTTAGATGGTGACCACTGAGCTGCACACCTCTCGATCTGCACCAACAGGCACACATTAAGCTTTTCATTAAAATAATGAGGCGGCCAACTCAGAAACTTTTCTAAGCTATTAAAATAGATCAGCTAATGACCCCTCCAAAACAAAATTTTTAAAGATTTGGAACTAACCTTTCCTCCCTCCTTTCCTTATTCCCGAAGCCATTAAGCAAGGCCGAGAAAGGTTGGTGTTCACATTAAAGGGAGCCAGGTGGGGATGGGACAAATGCCCAGCACAGATCTTGGGCAGAGTCAGGAACATCTCTGTTCCAGATTGAAGGAGACTAAAGAGCCACAACACTAAATGCTGTATGTGATCCTGGATTGCTGTTAAAGATATTATTGGAAAACCGGCAAAACGTGAATGTGGTCTGTGGCTTAGATAGGATTGTCATCACTATTAATCTCTTGATCTTGATGGTTGTATTCTGACTATAAAAGACAATGTCCTTGTTTGTAGAAAATATACACTTACACACTAAAGGATTCGGCCCTGATGATGGTGGTTAGCAGGTGATTATGCCTGCAATTTACTCTCAAATGGTTCAGGGAAAAAAAGAAATTTTCATGTACTGTTCTTGCAACTTCATGTTGTTTAAAAATCATTCCAAAATACAAATATCTTTTGCATTAAGAAAACAAAAGTTTGGAGTTATAGCATCGCACCCACCTGACTTCAGTGCCAGACGGGTTTGATTCTCAATGTTCCATGTTAACTCAGTGAATTATATGAGATTATCATTTTCTGTATTTTTGCTGGTCCATAATTTGTTTCCAGGGAGGCAGTCGTGGGGTCTGGCATCAGCTGACTGGGTTAAAATTGTCCATCACTGCTGTCACTTGCTAGCTGTGGAATCTGACTTAGTTTTACCCACCTTATGCGCTTTTGTGAGAATTAAATTTGATAGTATATGCAAAGCATTTAGACAATGAGTGGAACATAGGCAGTATTCAATAAACATTAGCTAGTATTAACTAGTATCATCCTGTTGCCCACATAGATCTATAGTTAAACAAAACATAAACATTACATTGATAGCAGTGCACACTTTTTAGAGCATTCCTCTCTTAGGTAAGCTAAATTTGTTTTTCAAATGTGTGTCTTCTAGAGAATTCTGGAATGTTTAAGATGAAAATATAATGGATATGAATATAATATTAAAGACAGTTCTTTATAAATAAGTTGAGTGCTAACTTTTAAAAAAAAGTTAACTCCAAGCCTTCCTGAGCTAAGAAAAATAAACATACCATATGTACTAATCAGCTATTGCTGTAATAAGGCTGGGTAACAAATCACCCCCAAATGTAGTTTCCTATAACAAAAATATAAATTCTCATGCTTGCAAGCCTGCAAGTTGACTGTGGTATGGCTGATGTAGGCTGGCTCAGCTGGGTGGTTCTACTTTAAGCTATGAGTTCTCTGCACATTGCTTCAGACTGTGATGTGGTTTCAAGTCCACTCCATGTATCGCTCCCCCTGCAGCTACAGGGGCATCTTCTTGTCATGGCAAATCTCAGGAGCACAAGCACCAAATCTACTTGTGCAACACATGGAAGCCCTTTGCTCACATTATGCCCACTGGCATTTCATTAGCCAAATCAAGTCACATGGAAATATTCTCTGCCTGGAGTGGGGAAAATATATTTATACATATTTATATATATTCCTATTACTAGGAGACCAAAGAATTGGAACCAGTGATCCAATCTGCAAACCTCTGATTTTGAATTGCCTGTACTCTCCCTGTATCCAGAAATCTCAAGACCTTTATTAGAAAAGGCCAGAATATACCAGTAGGCAGTATACACCAGATTGTTTCCCCAGTAACAGGAATGGATTTATTCTGATTTACTTATCCTTTCTATTCATGTATCCGTGCACAGTTCACAAAAGAAACTACAAATATCAAGACAACAATTTGTGATCATCATGTTGAGATTTTGCCCTTGTAAAACTTCCCCACATAGAATTAAATATGAACTACATTCTTATCATAGTCCAACCAGTGGTGTCTTCCTTCAACTTATCTGAACATACTTTGCATCAGGAGTCTTGTTTAATTTCTATAAAATTTCTGAAATACTCTTGCAGATAGTATATGCTCAATAAATATGGGGGGCAGAACACTAATACTGGAAAATGAGAAAGATACAACCAGTGGAATTCTCACAAGTCACTGTGCTTTTCAGCATGGGAAAGTCAAGTGTTATGCCACACTCAACATGAATGCTATGGAAATTTATTATCTGAAGTAAATATGTGATCTTAAAGGTATATTAACTGTGAAAATGTAGCTTCTAACATTTTTTAAGCTAACAAAATAGCCTGGCATTTCCCTATATTGCTTCACATTTATAGAAACCTTTTAAAATCCCTTCTAAAAAGCACACGTTTGCATGCCCCACTGTACTTCACTTCTTATTGTTTATGTGCTTTCTGTGAAGATAGCTAGACAGACAGGGCTGTGATACAAGGAAAGCTTGCCCTTATCAAACACCAGTAACTGTGTAATGTGACTTTCTTTTCCTGCCAGTGGACACCCACTGTTTCACTAAGAACTCATCCATTTGAGGCATTTAAAATGTATGGAAAGTTACAAGCCAGCCAAAATGTCCTTCTAAAAGCGAATGAAATGAATGCTAATCTAATTGCCCAAGAATGCATATGCTGGGCTTGGAAAGCAAGACTTCTACATTGGTTCCCCCTGGTGGATTTGAAGATGCACTGTCTTGGAAACTGATGAAAGCAATATACCTCAACCTTTGTATCTGAGGGCACGTTACTCAAATGGCAAATCCAGCATTCTTCTAGAAAGCATTTGCTCCATGATAAACATGTCAAGTGTTTCTTGAGTTTGGTTCCCAAGGGCAGGAATATTGCAAATAGAAAACTGTGCAGCCGAGACTCAAAGCAGGAAAGAAAAGCATGCCACTCAGATGTCTGTGTTAGAGGGTGGGCTGCTGGCACACTTGGGGACTAAGGATAAAAGCCCAGAAGCAGTGGATTAGGTAAACTGCCAGACTGGTTGTTACTATTAGAAAGTTGGATTTGGGGGTCTAACCATGAATTTCCTTTCCATGTGTTTACAACTGCTGGAACCAATTCCTTACATTCCTGTGATTTAATTGCTGTTTCTCTTCTTATTCTTCCTCCCTTCATAAGAAAGCCCTTTATTCCCACTCTGCAGGAGAGCTGGTAACCAGACTAGTTTTAAAGGCAGCCCATCACCTATTGTGAAATGTGTTACAAGGTCTGTCTGTTGGGGGGAGATACAAGAGCTAGCAGATTCCTCCTACCTGACTCTGAGTCTACCACTTGGTGGGAGGAAGGGGGCAGATATTGGCTAAGTTTTGGGCACATGCTTGTAAATCAGCTTGACCTTGTTAAGAGAGCAAGAACAACAGAGATGACTATTTGCTCCCTAGAGCAAAAGCCAACACTGTTACCTATTTGAAGAACCGGAATAGAGAAAATGTCAGATAATCTCATGGTGCTTGTAAATATGCCACTTAGAACACTGGATCGAGGTGCATGCAGAGCTGTCCCAGGTTCTTATACTATGAGTTATACTGTACCCCCTGTGACAAATGGCACAGTGCTGAACAGAGAGGATTCTGCCATGTTATAGATTTACTGACTGCATTCTTTAACTTCAGGGTGTCTCTTTTTTCTTTTGTTATCATTCTATGATAAAGTTTTACTTTCATTTAGGTCAAACCCAAATGTTTCCTTGCCTGAAACTCTCTTCCATCAGTTATTTTTCAGAGCTGTTAGGTGATATGTTTCCTCATTGTTTCTGAGGTTCTTCCTCCAACTCTAGTAGTAGAGGTCTCCTTTGGGGAGGAGTCCCCATCCTCTTGCCTCTGGATTAAGAGCTGGCAGTATTAAAAGATGATGGGTCAAAGCTCTCAAGCAAAACAAAGTTATTTGGTCTGCTTGTGGGTCAGGGCTCAGCTGGATGATTCTTCTGCTCGTTGTGGCATTGGCTGAGGTTACCACTCAGTTGCATTCAGCTGGTAGCTGGGCTGGGTTGGAAGGTTCCAGAAGGCTTCACTCACATTTCTGCCCCTCCATATGGCCCTTCTCTCTCTCCACTCGGTAGACTAGCTTCAGCCTCTTTACAACATGGTGCCTGGCTTCCCAGAGGAGGAAAGCAGAGGCTGCCAGTCCTCTGTGGGCAGCTTGGAAGTCCCAAAATATTATTTGTACCACATTCCATTGGTCTAAACAAGTTACAGAACCAATCAGGATTCAAAGAAAAGGGAGACAGACTCTACTTTTTGAGATACAAAGCACTTGTGGCTATCTTTAACCTATATTAATATAGTCTTGTATCTTCTGCTTCTCTGTCTTTTGTACTTAACTATGTGTTTTCTATTTTGTTCCTCTGCCCTTAGATAAATTATCATTTTATTTACTTTATTTTCCAAACAAAAAGCAATTTGGAGACCCTTCTAGCAATGAATTAGAAAATCATGGCTTTACTTACCTTTGAAAAGTTTCTCTTTTTCTACATATAAATCTACAGATATAGTACATTTTAAGATAAAAGAAAATGTTTTTGAATAGTTGCTAGTATACAGCCTCCATTGTACCTGTCCAGTTATTTTTCACAGAGTTACATGCTATGGCATAAACTTGAACCAACATAATCTGTTAGTCTAACATACCTATGCTACGAAATAGCATGTCACATGCAAGTTAAGTGAAAATAGTTTTTCTGTTTGATATGTGCTACCAAAATGAATGAATGGCATAGAAACTTAATCAGCCAAGCTTCCTTACACAGCGCATGTTACTTGAGACAAGGGAGAAAAGCAGGAGACAGGAATTGAAATCTGCTTTGCATTTTGGGAAGTGCCAAGCCAGGAGAGAGATGTTACCTAGACTGCTGAGTGAATTTTGTTTACTGCAGTTCAACATTTCATCCAGCAATTCATGTGAGAAGGAATGAGTATAAATGTACCTATTTATGTAGGTAATTTTTTCTGTTTCATGCCTTTGATTCATCCCTCTGCCTTGCTTTATGGGGAGTCATGCTACATTGGTTACAATTAATTTCAGTGCTACATATTAGCCATAAAGAGATATTTCATAAATTGACTTGATGCATTTTTTTCTTCCCTCTGTGGTTTTCTTGAAAGATGAGAATGGTCCAGAGGAAAAGCAAAGTGTGGAAGAAATGGAAGGGCAGAGCCAAGAAGCAGGTGGGCTCAGATTTCTTTTGAGGAGTCTCCTAGGCCTCATCCACAGAGGTGAACAATGACTTTACTCAATGCTATTGTCTGAAAATGCATATAACTTTCACCAGATTCACTCCTGTATTCACTCAGGTTTCCCTTAGGAAGCCACCAACACTTTAACTATGAGTTGACTATGATATGTGTTGACTGTGATCAAAAAGAGTGGTGTGTTCTCACATGTCATTCATCAATTCCATTTTTCTTCCCCATAGAAACAGTTTGCTTGGTAATGTTCTTAGAGGGTCAGGTAGAGGTTGGAAGTGCCAAGCCAGAACTCGGCTGGCTTAAGTCAGCCCAAAATTAGCAGATTTAGCTTGAGGGAAAAATAAAACAAAAACAGTTTGAAGGAAATGAAGAAGAGGCTTTCCTTGCACATTGAGTGGAGTGTTCTTCACTGTTTTGCATTAAATTTTGAAGAGCCATGCTTCTAGTTATTTCTCTGCAGTTGTGGGATACAGTGCCATGGAGCCTGACTACCCCACACACGGTGCTCTAAGTGAGATCTGTCATCATCTCTGTTCACTAGAGGTCATATGTGTCAATTGAATGCTTCCAGATTCTACACTGTACATTATAAATTGAACATTTTTTAAATAAAGTAGCACTTAAGGCTCAAAAGGGATTGGAATCATCTTTGATTTATTATCTCTTCCTACCCATTTTTGTACTCAGGCACACTTTCCTTTAAAAGAATGACAGACACAATCATGTAGTTACCAACAAACATCACCACCAAAATAAAAAATCCTTCTTCCCTTTAGTTTCCAAGTCATCCTCTCAGTTCTAATGAGCCCCACGGAGGGGCCTCTTTGGAATAGTGGGCTCTGTCTAATGCGTGCCAGGCACGTCCTAGGCCATATGCTGAACTCTTGGAATTAAACCAGGTAGTATGATAAGTTTTTCACTGCAAACTTCATACATTAACCTTGGAGCTTTTGCTAGGGAACTAGAAGCTTTTATTATTAACCTGAAAGATGGAATTGAAGAAGGCCAATCAGAGAAAGCAGTGAAGCAAGGCAGCAAGGACCTTGTATACCTGTTACTGGGTCAGCTGGTTCCCTTTGCTGCAATGTAGTTTTGCAATGAGACGAATTTCTGTTATAGCAAACTGTTGTTATCCACCTCCCCACCCCAACCCACACGCATCATCATGCTCCATAGCAGATGAGTCTTATGTGAAAAGCTGTCACTGTTTTTACTGTTTGGGGCTGACAAGTATTAGTCGACTAACTGCTGACAGCTGAGGCCATTCTCTGACTGTTGAGGTTTCACAGGTTTTATTCACTCACTGCTCTGTCCCAAACTGCCTTTATCAACAGATTTTTTTTCCCTACCCCTGTACATACACATACATATGCACATGCATTTCTATATGCATACATATTTGCCTGTGCTTTATTTATTCATCCTTTTCCCCTTAATCAGTTGACAACAGGTAGTTTCTTTTTGGATTTGGGATCACCTTGACTGTGAACAGAGAGATTTAGGAGGTGAGCCCTCTTCTCCACTGCCTGAATCTGATAGCATTATCACCACAAGGCGGGCATCTCTCAACGTAGAGAAGAGTCCTAAACGCATCCCTGAGTGG
The DNA here is from genome assembly GCA_008086735.1 of Cheirogaleus medius. Taxonomy (NCBI): domain Eukaryota; kingdom Metazoa; phylum Chordata; class Mammalia; order Primates; family Cheirogaleidae; genus Cheirogaleus; species Cheirogaleus medius. Next base: position 18,134,258 of record VBSM01001118.1, on the reverse strand, counting down.
CATCTCTTGCTCTCCAAGTGAGCCTGCCAGCTGGAAGAGACTGCAGTGACAGGATCCATCTATGATCCTGGCTGGTATCAACATACATTATGTTCTCTCTGCTATTTCATAGCTTCTCTAATCAGAGTGCAGAGAAATTGAAGATGTAGTCCTGGTCATTAAAGCCCTTTTGACCTGCTATTATTTTTCCAAAATGAAAATATCTTTTCATTCAATATAATTTCCAGCTTCAATTTTGATTCTATAACCTTGCAGGCCTCTTCCACATCATGAAAAAACCACAATCTCAAAACAGCATGATTCAGCAGTTTTGACTATTGTGATGATCGAGTCAAATAAAAGTTGTAGATAATATTCCTTAAAAAAAGAATCACTTTATAAATACCCATCAAGGATTTACTGTGTCCCAGGCACTGTGCTGGAGCCCTGAGAATATGGCAACAATCAATAAGGACAATATTCCTGCTTCCTTGAAGCTTATATTTTGGTAGGGGAATGAAACAATAAATAAAAAAGGATGAAAATATATCAACAGTGATAAGTGCCTTGCAGAGAAGTAAGGTGACATAGAAGGAATACCCAGAAGGCAACTTTCCATTAGCTGGATTTGCGGGGGACTCTCTGAGGACTTGATTGTTAAAACGAAAGCTGAATGACGAGATGCTAACAGTATTCTACATGGAGCGAACAGATAACACAAATGCCAGATCATGTCCAACCATATACAATTTGATTTCATAAGAACTACAAAAAGAAGTTAACAGAAGATTCTAAGTATCAGACAGGCATGATTTATGTTTTAAAAAGCTGATTTTGCCTGCGAGTGAAAATAGGTCAAAAGCAGCAAGAGTGAATCCAGTTAGAAGGCTACTGCAGAAAAGCAATGATGGCAGTTTCTAGAAATGGAGACGAAATGGACTGAAATGTGCCACATTCTGGAAACAGACACAATAGGACATGCTGATGGATTAGAGGAGATGTATAAGGGAAAGAGGGACCCAGGGTAAGTTCTAGGTTTTTAGCTTCAGTAACTGCATGGATAATATATGGAAGACTGGACGCAGGTTTTGTTGAGAAATTTAACAGTTCAGCTTTGGCCATAGTAAATTTGAAAGGACTCTTTGCCATGTGGGATGTCAAGATGCCAGTTATTCAGAGATGTATGAGTCCAGACTTCCAGAGAGAGGTGTGGAGCACAGACGCAGGGTTGAGAGTCACTGGCCCAAGGACAATATTGAAAACCATGTGACTGGGTGAGATTCCCTAGAGAGAACACGTAAATGATGAAGACTATGGGACGGGGACAAGATGACCTCTAGATATGTGGCAAGTGAAGACGGAGCAGCCGGAGCAGCCACAAAAAGAAAATGCTTTAAGAAGATCAGAGGAAAGACTGTGAAATGCTACTGAGAAGTTGAGTAAGATACAAAAGAAGAAGTGAACACTGGATTTGCATAGGAAGGTCGTTGGCACCTTTGATAAGACAATCCTCAGAGGGACTTTGGGGGAGAAGCTTTGGTGTGGATTATGGAGTGAGAGAGACAACAAAATCTGCTTTCAGGCAGCTTTGCTATGACAGGAACTACAGAAAATGGGGAGCTGTTGTGACATCAGGGAAGGTTAATATAGTTCGTTCTTTTTTAAAATAGGAGATTGTCACCTAACAACAGAAAGTGATTCGTCATCTTCAATTATCCCCTACTAAAAATTGTATCCTCTGTTCCAATTAAGACCTGATATAAAAGAAACAGTATATGCACTATGGACAAAAGATATGCTAGAAAATATATGCTTTGCCTCCAAATGTGTGTTAGTTACCATGTTTATATGAGTTACCTTTAGTTCCATGACCCTGTTATTGCATGAAAAAATATATTCCTTTTCGAATTATCAGATATTAACCACTCCAAATAATTTCAATAATCCTCACATCTTATATTTACTGTTTTAATGTCAGTAGGCTAATTCTCTATTGTCCTGGAGGCCAAAGCTGAGTAGTCACAGTGGTGCCGATGACACTGAGAAGAGAGATCAATTCTGACAAGGTTAAATGGTGCTGGGAGGGGGACAGACACCACACCAAGTCCTTACTCCCCATTTTGTCCTTGGGTGACATGAAATCTCCAAATGCCTTCTGGAGCCTTCTGCCGAATGAACCCCTTCTCCCAGGCCTCTGCATTGACAGCCATCAGAGCTGTTCCCCTGCAGTTTGACAGCCTGGCATAACGGAGCAGAAGTGCTGTGCTAAGAAAAACCCAACTTTTAGAAACACACATATAAAAACACTTTATAGAACCTTGCAAGCATATACTTTCTTTCACAGTCTGTTACTAAGCAAAATAACATACCATCCTTTAAAAGATGAGGAAGAAGCAAAATGCCAAAGTATACTACTACCAACAAATACTATTCTTCATTTAAAAAAAAAAAAGTTTATATTACATTGGTCTCTGTCTTAACTGAAGGTGTCTGTTTCACTAATCATAAAGAGAGTCCCACACCACTAGCCTCTTCAGAGATCATTCGGCGTAGTACAGCATGAAATGGGCCCACATTTTCTTTGGTGGAACTGGGAGGGAGGAACAGGGGCAGGAAAGCCACCGCTTGACAGGATGAACTCTGACGCAGTGTCTCTTTTTTTGCTTTATAGATGGAGTCAACACTGCCACTGTGCCCAGCCCCGCTTCAGAAGAGGCAGTGGAAGCCTGTAAAGATGAAGGTACGAGGCTACTTACTATATCTAAAAATTGTGGATTCTTAAAGAGAATTAGTTAACATTGCTTGCTGCTTGTCTTTCCATCTAAACAAAGCCCAAGTAGACTTCCTTTAAGCATCTCTATTTCCAACACCATGAAATGTCCCACCCATGCTCTTTTATTCCATATCTAGCCCTTTCAGAATTTATAGATATGTTTACATCTGTTCCTCTGAAAAACAACTGTTTAGGAAATGGAAGAATGATCAGAAAAATTAAGTTTAGAGAAGGTATTTATTGGAAACAGCAGAATTTGTCAGTTCTGCTATTTACAGCTAATCATCAGGAAAAAGTTCGAAACAGTGGCATTTGAAGAACCACGTACGAGAGTGCCCTTCTCCAAGACGGAAATATTTGAAAGCCATCCTTGGAAATTAATCTTTGGCAAGAGCATTATTCTCCATTCGGTGGGCAGTGACTGTGAGGAAATGTTGCTCACCCAAGTATCCCCAGAAGAAAAAGAAAGTAAAATAAAATTTTACTTTTCTAGGAGACAATTTGAGGGAGGAAGAGTGGAGACATTGATGTGGGCATGCTAGAACTTAAAACAATTATCTAAGGGGAAATAAAATAGACCTTTCTTTTCTCTCCCTCCTGATTGATTGACAAGTCCCCAAACAAAAAGGATAGACAGTCTTTGCTTTGCTGTGCTTCAAAGATACTGCATTTTTACACATTGAAGGTTTGTGGCAACCCTGTGTGAAGCAAATCTGTTGGTGCCATTTTCACAAAAACATGCGCTCACTTTGTGTCTCTGTGTCACATTTTGGTAACTCATGCAATATTTCAAATATTATTATAATAATTGTTGTGATGATCTGTAATCAGTGATCTTTGATGTTATTGTAATTGTTTTGGGGCACCACAAACTGCACCCTTATAATGTGGTGAACTTAATGGATAAATGTCATATGTATCCTGACTGCTCCACCAACCAGCCATTCGCTTACCTGTCTCCCTCTCTCAGGGCCTCCCGGTTTCTTAAAAGACAACAGTATCTATATTAGGCCAATTAGTAACCCTGCAATGGGCTCTAAGTGTCCAACTAAAAGAAGACTTGCACATCTCTCACTTTCAATCAAAAGCAAGAAATGATTAAACTTAGTGAGGAAGGCATGTTGAAAGCTGTGATAGGCTGAAAGCCTGGCCTCTTACCCCAAATAGTTTTCCTTTGCTTTCACAACTTGGCTAAGTTCTTCAATGAACATGTGAATGACAAGAAAGCAAAACATAAGAATCTTTGCTGATATAGAGAAAATATAATGGTCTGGATAGAGGATCAAACTAGCCACAACATTCCCCTAAGCAAAAGTGTGACTCAGAGTTTATACTCTCTAGACCAGATGGTTGGGGCTTAAATCCTGGCTCTGCTCCTCACAATTTAGATGATATTTGACAAGCAATTAAAGGAGTTAACAAGTAATGAACCTCTTTGTGCTTCCATTTTCTCCTCCATAGAATGGGGACAATATTGTTTTATCTTCCTCACAGATACAGTAATACAAATCGATTGCTTAGACTGCTTGCCTGGCACACATGCAGATTGGGCTTCCCAGAAGTTGGACTGAGAAGGAGATTAGGAGGCAGATATTTATTAGGGAGAGCTTTTGGGATCAACTCCTGTAATAGAAAAAGGAAAGAAGCAGAACTAGGTAGAAGTTGAGCTACAGTGCATTCTTAGAAGATGTCTCAGCTACCCGAGCTGTTCACAGTTGTGGTGAGAGTCAGGCCATTAAAACCTGCCATCGATAAGTCATTTGACACCTGCTTCCCTGGGAAGGGAGTGTGGCCCCAGAAATGTGGCTTTCTTTTGAGGTAATCCTGGAAGCCAGAGATGGATAAGGTCTGTCAGCACCTGGGAGAATAAATTCTTCCTTCCTGAAGGGGGATCTGGGTGGTGGTCCAACACAACAGCATCCACCATCCCATTGTCACTTTTGGTGATCCTTTTCTTGGTCATTGCCACTTTTCAAATGAATCCCTTGGCACCTCCCTTTCCACTACTTAGACGTATGTTCTGACATCCTGGTTTTAAAACCATTTGGTATACATAAAAATGTAACTAATGTCTACATAGGTTCTGATAGGAAACCTGAGCTCATTGTAGAGAGAGAGAGAAATAAATGTGATCAAGTCAGAGTGAAAAGATAGAATGTGGTGTTTACCTTAAGTAAAAATTGTGAACATTCTAATTATTTAGTTTGTGATAAAAATGTTAAGGTATCATGAAGTTGAATGGCAGAGTTTAAGAAACAAGAGCGAGGGATAATCTAATTTGAATGTTTCAAGCTGAGATTTTTCCTATTGAGTTGTTTAGTTTGGAGATATCACACCTTTACAGAAACGTGCTGTTTGTGATATTTCTTGACACTTTTAAGATCTCACACTATTAATTGCTTATGCCAAGATCAATTTTTTGGGAATACTTTTAGAATTTTTTCTTTTTAAAGATGGGGTCTCACTCTTGCTCAGGCTGGTGTTGAACTCCCAAGCTCAATCCTCCTGCTTTGGCCACCCACAAATGCTAAGATTACAGGAGTAAGCCACTGTAGCCAGCCTAGAAATTTTTTTTATATAAAAATTGTAATGGTGGCAACTCCATCAAGGAGTTCCGTCATATCACAAATGCAGTTACTGCATAAGACTAAATGTCTTGCTCACTTCAGCACCACATATACTAAAATTGGAAGATCAGTACACTCCCTGCACAATGATGACATGCAGATTTGTGAAGTGTTCCATATTTTTCCCCACATCTGACTGTCTCTGCTAATCTTCTCGAGAAGCAACCATCCCTCTTGTCCCAGACCCACACTATACCTTCCGTTTTCCTACCTGAGCATTCTTCCAGAGCAGGAGATCACCCCAATCCTCATTATCACAGTTTGCACCTGAACCCAGAGAGGCTTAAGGGCAAGTTTGCCAGCTCAGCCTTGGTCCCCCCAGATCTCAAGCACAATATCCAGGGGCTTGGAAACAGAGAATTACCTAACCTAGTCCACTACCACTGGCACCTTCACACTCTCCCAGAGGTCCAACTAACCTAAATGACCAGCAACACCACAGTGGGTACCTACCTACATGAGCCAAAATGCAGTGTACCTCTCCTTCTCTACACTGAACAGCAGAGTTCCTGGCAGAGGAGAATAGGTAAACCACAAAGCTATCTGTTTTGAGCTGACAGAAGTTCCAAATGAGAAGGAGCCGGTATAAGAACCCTGGCAACATGGAAAAAAAGGCTGTTTTGACACCCACAAAGGATCACACTAGCTCTCCAGCAATGGACTCCAACCAAAAGGAAATTTTTGAAATGTTAGGTATGAAATTCAAAATACGGATCACAAGTAAGCTCAATGAGATCGATAAAAAAGTTGAAAACCAACAGAAAGAAACCAAAAAAAAATCTATCTTTTTAATATATTTTAAGAAAGAAACAATGGAACTTTGGGAAATGGAAAAGTAATTTAAGGAATTTCAAAATACAGTGGAAAGTGTTAGGGGTGGGGAACCTGCTTCTCTGGAGCCACACGTGGCCTTCTAGATCCTTGAGTGTGGCCTTTTGACTGAATCCAGATTTTATAGAACAAATCCTTTTAATAAAGGGATTTGTTCTGTGAAGTTTGGATTTGGTCAAGGGGCTACACTTGGGGATCCAGAGGGCCACATGTGGCCTTGAGGCTGCAGATTTTGAATTAACTCAGTCAACAATGAAGAAAGAAAGAATCAAGAAGAATGAACAAAATCTCTGAGAAATATGGGATTATGTAAAACACACAAATATAATAATCATAGGTGTACCTGAGGGAGAAGAAGTAAAAGCAAAAACCATGGAAAACCTGTTTGAGGGAATAACGGAGGAAAACTTCCCTAGTATTGATAGAGATTTACACATCCAGACACAAGAAGGTCACTGAACACCTGGAAGATTCATGGCAAATAGGACATTACTGAGGCACACAGTCATTTCTGACCAAAGGCAAAGTGAAGGAAAAAATCCTACATGCTTGAAGATGAAACTATCAAGTAACTAACAAAGGAAAACCCATTAGACTAACAGCAGACTTCTCAGCAGAAACATTACAAGCCAGCATGGATTGAGATCCAATTTTCAGTATTAAAGAGAATAACTGCCATCCAAGAATTCTGCATCCTACAAACCTAAGTTTCATAAATGAAGGATAAATAAAGTCTTTCCCAGACATGTAAACACTAAGGGAATTTGGCATCACTAGACCTGCCCTACAAGAAATGCTTAAAAGTACTCTATACGTGGAAAAAAACTTTGAGATCTTATAAAACAGTAACACAAGATAGAAACCAAAGAAACAAGATAATGACCAATATGATGACTAGAACAGTATCTCACATATCAATATTAACATTGGGTATAAACAGTCTAAATGCCCCACTTAAAAGATATAGATTGCCAGAATGGATAAACAACACAACTCGAATATATCCTATCTTCTAGGAACCTATTTAAATTGCAAAGATTCTCATAGACTGAAAGGTAAAAAAACAAAACAAAACAAAACAAAACAAAAAGACCAAAAATAATTCCACACAAATGGAAACCAAAAGATAGAAGTAGCTATTCCTATATAAGATAAAATCAACAACAATAAAAAAAGACAAAGATAGTCACTATATACTGATAAAAGGATCAATTTAACAAGGAGATATAACAATCCTAAATATATATGCACCTATCACAGGAGCTTTTAGATTCATAACACAAATACTACTAGACCTAAGGAAAGAAATAAACAACAACATCATAATAGCTGGGGACTTCAACACACTGGCACGATTAGACAAATCATCAAGGCAGAAAATCAGCAAAGAAACACTGGACTTAAAAAGGACTCTTGAGTGAATAGACCTAGAAGACATTTACAGTATAGTCTACCCCAGAACTACAGAATTATATACATTCTTCTCATCAGCACATGGAACATTTTTCAAGATAGAGCATATCTTCTCAGACCACAGTGGAATAAAACTAGAAATCAATTCTAAGAGGAACTCTCAATACCACACAAATATATGGAAATTAAATAACCTGCTGCTGAATGATCCTTGGGCCAATGATGAAATCAAGATGGAAATTAAAAATTTATTTTGAATTGAATGACCAAGGCAATACAAGCTACCGAAATCTCTGGGAAACAGAAAAAGCAGTACTAAGAGGGAATTTTATAGTACTAAATGCCTGCATCAAAAAGACAGAAAGATAACAGATTAACATGCTAATGTTATAGCTCAAGGCACTAGCAAAACAACAACCAAACCCAAAGCTAGCAGAAGAAAAGAAATCACAAAGATCAGAGTAGGACTAAATGAAATGGAAACAAACCAAAAAATACAAAGGATCAATGAGACAGTTACTGCTTTGAAAAAATAAAGAAAAGCAATAGACTTCTAGGTAGATTAACCAGGAATAGAAGAGAAAGGATTCAAAGTAAGCTCAATCAGAAATTAAAAAGGAGACATTACAACTGAAACCACAGAAATACAAAATATCTATCACCTGAGAATATTGTGAAAACCTCTATACCCACAAATTTAAAAATCTAGAGGAAATGGATAAATTTTTGAAAACACACAACCTCACAAACTTGAATCAGGAAGAAACAGAAATCCTGAATAGACCAATAATGAGTGGTGAGACTGAAACAGTAATAAAAAATCTTCCAACAAAAAGAGTCCTGGAAAAGATGGTTTCACAACCAAATTTTATCAGACCTACAAAGAAGAATTGGTACCCATATCGCAAAAATTATTCCATAACATCAAGAAGGAAGGAATCCCTCGAAACTCATTCTATGAAGTCAGTATCACCTTGATACCAAAGCCAGGAAAGAACACAACAATAAAAGAAAACTACAGACCAATTATCTCCCATAAACATAGATGCAAAAATCCTCAACAAAATACTAGCAAACCAAGTCCAATAGCACATCAGAAAGGTATTTAATTCACCATAATCAAGTAGGATTTCATCTCAGGGATGCAAGGATGGTCCAACATATGCAAATAAATAGATGCAATTCACCACATAAACAGAATTAAAAACAAAAACCATATGATTATCTCCCATAGACGCAGAAAAAATACTGCACCCATTTATGATAAAAACCCTCAACAAAGTAGGCATAGAAGAAACATACATCAAAATAATAATAACCATATATGACAAACCCACAGCCAATCTCATACTGAATGGGGAAAAGTAGAAAGATCTGAAACAAAAAAAATCCTAAATTTCATATTAAATCAAAAAAGAGCCCCAATAACTAAAGCAATCCTAATCATAAAAGAATTAATCTGGAGACATCACCTTACCTGACTTCAAATTACACTACAAGGCTATAGTAACCAAAACGTCATTGTATTGGTATAAAAATAGACACATAGATCAATGGAACAGAATAGAGAACCCAAAAATAAAACTATGTAGCTACAACTGAGTTTTGACAAAGCATACATAAAACATACACTGGGGAATGGGCACCCTTTTCCATAGATGGTGCTGGGAAAATTGGATACCGACATGCAGAAGGAAAAAAACTGGATCTCTGTCTCTTACCACATACAAAAATTAACTCAAGATTGATTAAAGTCTTAAATGTAAGAACTAAAGCCATAAAAATTCTAGAAGAAAACACAGGAAAAACTCTTCTGGACAGTGGTCTAAACAAAAATTTATGATTTAGACCCCGATGCAAATACAGCAACAATTAAAAAATAAATGAGACTTAACTAAAAAGTTTCTGCACAGCAAAGGAAATAATCAACAGATAGACCACAGAATGAGAGAAAATATTCACAAACTGTATCTCTGACAAAGAACTAATGCCCAGAATCTAAAAAGAACTCGAATCAGCAAGAGAAAATAAATAACCCCATTAAAAAGGAGGCAAAAACAAAGATTTTTTTCAAAAGAAAATATGCAAATGGCCAAACATATGAAAAAAATTTCAATATCACTAATCATCAGGGAAATATAAGTTAAAAGCAAAATGAGATGCCACCTTACCCCTGTCAGAATGACCATTACCAAAAAGTCAAAAAACAATAGATGTTTGTGTGAACACAGTGAAAAGGGAAAGCTTATACATGTTGGTGGTAATGTAAATTAGTACGACCTCAATGGAAAACAGTATGGAGATTCTTCAAAGAACTAAAAATAGACCTATCAACTGATCAAGCAATCCCACTACTGGGTATCTACCCAAAGGAAAAGAAGTCATTTTATAAAAAAGACACCTGCACCTGAATGTTTATCACAACACAATTCATAATACCAAAGATATGGAATCAACCTAATTGCCCATAAACTGATTAGTGAATAAAGAAATGTGGTATATATGCCATGGAGTACTATTCAGCCATAAAAGGAAAGGAATAATGTCTTTTGCAACAACTTGGATGGAACTGGAGACCATTACCCTAAATGATGTATCTCAGGAATGAAAAACAGATACCACATGTTATCTCTTATAAGTGAGAGCTAAATGATGGGTATATAAGGTCATAAAGTGGTATAATGGACATTGGAAACTAAGAAATGTGGAAGGTGGGAAAGAGGTGAGGGTTCAAAAATTGCCTAATTGGGTACAAGGTACATGAGTTTGGTTACTGGCACACTGAGAGCCCTGAGTTCACCTTATACAATTCATCCATGTAACAAAAACACCTATACCCTCTAAATCTATTGAAGTAAAAATAAACAAGACTAAATGTGAAATTTCAAAGGTATTACTGAAATCATTAATATTCATTAACCTACTTATTTAAGGATAATAAAAATGGTTTAGAAACTACATTAGTATGTAATCTAGTTTCAATTAAAAATAGAACATATAGGGTAGGATTTTTGCTTATTTCCTCTGAAATAGCATGTACTGAAGACCACTGTTAATTGGTTATCAGTTCAAAGCTTAGACTAAGTGTCCAACACTTATGGAACTGTCATCTTGACTGACAGATGGATAGCTTAAAATGAAAAAAAAAAAATTTCCACTGAAATCCTCCAAGATTGAGGTCAAGATGAGGTTAAAAGGCAGTCATATGTGTTGAAGATTCATTTCAAACACTCTCCATTATTAGCTTTCATGCAGAAATCTCTCTCCTCAGTGACATCTGTGCTATTTTAGAGCTCTGCAGTTATAAGATCGCATATAGAAATGCTTATTACAATCTCCAGTTTAAGTGACAGAACATTTTTGCTGATCAAAACGTCCTGAAGGAGCCCTTGCTCTCTTGAGTTTGTTTTCAATCTTTGATCCTGACCAAGCATCTTCTTGAGCTTTGGAATCACTGATATTACGGACTGGTCATTTTTTTCTCTTCCTAATGTGACTCTCAAGCATTTTGAGACTCCTTCAGTCATTTCCAGCTTTACTTGTTGGTGGACTGGCTTTACAGGATTGGAAACAAGCAAACAAAACATGAGATTGGCTAATGTCACTTTGTTTGGGAGATTACATTTTTTGAAAAAGTAAAACAGTTATGTGAAAGTTAAAGTATTTCAAGAAGAAGTGTTATAACCCAGGGTGTCTTCTATGCCAGCAATTGTGTTCTAATGTTCTAGGCATATTCCCATTGGGAACCAAGAGCCAGTGCTTGTTGTCTACTTACCCCATGCATCTGCTGACAGGAGGAGGTACAACTCCTTGGCTTCAGGATCAAGAGCTAGATTGTAATCTATACACTTAAGACACCTGTTTCCAGTGAGTCATTATAGTCATAGAGTGTGGGCAGGAGTTGAGCTGGGAGGATGAGATATGAGGAGGAGGAAGGCTGATGAATAATTCATCCCCACGAAGTGCATACCAAGGATGCAGCTACCAGGATTGAAATGAAATTGACTCCAAGGTAAAGCTGGCCTGGGATAATATCCATGAGTTGATAGGAATTCTGATGTTATTTGTAAAATAGAACATGTGCTTGTCTATTGAGGATTTCTTCCTCTACTTGTTAAAATTGCTCTATTGATTTAATGGTGGTTTGCACTTTAAATCCTTAAAAAATATTCAGGAGTACAAGTGTTAAGGTTATTTACTTTAACAAAAACACAAGCAATAAGATGTAGGGGACATATAAACACAGGAGTAAAATTCACAGGAATATCAAGTACTCTGGTTGGAACTTCTGAAAAGTTATCATTACTACTACTTAAGATATAGTCAATCTCCGAAGTCAAGAAAAACTCTCTGTTCTAGTTGTCATAACACTTCTCATAGCTCATCCTTACCAACAGCCATGGCCAAGACACCTTACTGGAAATAATAGTGCTGTTTTAAACACATCCTGATTCACTTGTCTTATTATTTTAATCAGTACCTAATTTGGATCTGAAGGTCAACTAGACCAAATCATATGCTCATTAATATTAAAAGCAAAATCCTGTTAATACACAGGAACATACCCAGGCTTGTGTTCCTTTGAAACTCTAAATAAGTCACATCATTGCTGTTTGGTATTTATGAAGTGGGATGTCACCTGGCAAAGGATTTCTTAACCCTTCATCTAGTTTTAGAACTTCTAGAAGTCAAAGTTGCTGTAGGAAAAGGGGAGAGCTAGAGCAAGAGTCAGCCTTGTCAAAGAGAGCAAAGAGAAAGCTTATGACGAGAAAGCAGATTCAGGACAGTGAGGACATAAGTACGCATAAATGATTCCATCCATCGAGTGCTGTGAGCCTGGCCAGTGATGGGGTCAAAATTGGTCTGAAAAGTTGCATCGTTTCTATTCTTTGTCTAAATTGTTGAAGAGCAACAAAACATTGGGCCACCCTCGAAATCCCTCTCAAGCCTCTCCAGGCTATTTTTCTTAGTCCTGTTGCCGTTCTTGGTGACCACCTTCTCCCATTGAGTGTCCTCACCCATCACAGTGGGGACACGGCTCTCCTCTGCCCTGGATCTGCGTTGATAGAGTGTCTGAATACACTTTGCACCCCTGAGTTATTACTCTTGGATTTTAAGAATCTTCAGTGTGGAATAAAAGCGGCTGTCTCGGCGAGGTTCAGTGAAGGGGAAAGAACTAAGATACACGGAGTGTCTCCTGGAGGCACTGCTTTACATTTATGTGCAATGTAGTCTTCATTTCTCAAAAGGGTAACCCTGAGACTCAGAGAAGGATAGAGAAAAGTGTGTGTGCAGGGTGGGGACAGAGGAACACCTTTAGTAGTGTTAACTGTCAGCGCTAATAGCTATATGAGCTTATGCAATCCTTTAAAAAAGATAATTTTTATATTAAAATAGAATAAGTACTATTTTTCTGTTTAAAGAATACATATTTAATGTTAAAATATTTTAAAATGCAGAAAAATATAAAAAGTAAAAGTATATAATGATTTCCCTTTAAAAATTAAACTATAAAAAGAAGTCTTTCTTCTTTTATTTTGTTTAGCAGTACATTATGAATATTTCCCCATGTCTTTAAAAATTCCTCAAAGGCATGATTTTTATTGGAGACATAATATTTCATCATCTGGTTGTTCCACAATTTATATAGCGAGTGCCCTCATGTTAGATTATTTCATTATTTACAGTTTTCTATCATAAGTAATAGGGAAATGCAGTACATACGTTTTAGATAAATCTTTCATCAGTTGCCCAGGATAAATTTCTAGTTTTTTGTTGATTTACTCAGGAAAAGGTTAAAACATTTTTATTGCTTAAATGTATTTTCTTATTTGCAAAGTAATGTGTGTTTATTATATAAAAAAATAAGCAAAAGAAATGAAAAATGTCACTCATATTCCCAATCCCCAGAAATAAGCATATGTAATATACTGGTATATAAACTCCTAATATTTTTCTAGGCAGTCACATATATATAGAGTATTTTTTAGGGTATTCTGCAATGCATACAAGTTTGAACTCTCTTTTAAATATAACAACATTGTGAAATTCTTCCCATGTCTTTTGATAGTCTGATATAATTTACTTGTGCATTGCCATACATAAATGTTTACACTTACCCAGTCTCCATTTTAAGTTGTTTCTTTGCTTTCAGTTTTCCATTTCATTCTAGCCAGGAACATCCTTTTAAGTTTGTGAAATGTTTATGAGCATTGCTAAAGGAAAATTCTAACAAATGCAAATGCATATAAATATTTATTTGTTTCTATAATGAATAGAGTTTATTCCTTTTTCTGATTCTTTAAATAATGTATGTTCATTGTAGAAAATTAAAATAATGTAAAAGAGTAAAAACAATCATGAGATAACTACCATTCACATTTTGGGGACCATCTTTTAATGCATCTCTCTCTGAATATATGAATACAGTTTTATATAAACATGTATGTACATATATATTTAATATATTAACATAAATGTGGGATATATATAATGTATCATTTTAATGCTATTTTCTTCTTTTTATCATTTATTTACTTCTCTACCTTCCAATCACCCAGAGATTAAAATATACTGATTAAGAGTCTGGTCTCTGCTCCCAGCTACCTGGGCCCAGATTCCACGTTACCCTGACCTAGCTGTGTGATCTTGGGCAAATTACTTAGTTTCTCCACACCTCACTTTCCTCTTATGTAAAATAAGAATAATATTAGCATGTACCTCACAGAATACTGAGCATTAAAATGAGTCAATCCCTTTCAAACATTTCAAGGTGTGTCTGGCACATAGTAGGAGGTGCAAATCTTTTAGCCATTATTAAATATATATGCGCTTATTTTACAAATATCGTACCATATTCTACACACTGCTCAATCTTGCTTTGTTACAGGCAGCAAAACTTTGTGGAAATCCCTCCAAGTCATTTTGTGGATCTAATTCATCCATTTTAAAGCTCATATGATATTCCGTAGTTTGGATGTACCATAAATTATTCAACCATTCTCCTATGATGAACAAGCACTTTCTTTTTACTTTATTGCTATACAAACAATGTTGCTATAGACATTCTTGCCCATACATCCTTATAAGCTGGTGCTTTTATTTGTATGGGAAAGTTTCCAGGAATGGGAGTTCTGCTTTAAGGAGTATATATTTTTAATAGATATTGCCAAATTGCTTTCCCATAAGGCTATAGCAATTCCTATTTCCATCAGTAATTGTTATTTTTATATTCTTTCCAATTTTTGCCGATTGAGCAGGTATAAAGTAAGAACTCATTATTACTTTCATAAGGTCAGTATTATTATCCCAATTTTGCAGGTAACTGAGGCTCGGAAAGCTTAAATAACTGGTTCAGTTACCCAAAAGGTAGAATCAGAATTCGGAAACCAAGTCTGCTTGAACGCAAAGTCCGTAGTTTTTTTGTTTGTTTTGTACCATGCTGCCTCCCACATCATGCTTTTGGAGCAAAGGACGTTTCTCGCCCTGGGAGTGGGATGCACAGAGGTCCAGGGCAGTCAGAGGGTGGCATGGAACCCTGTGCAAGGTGAGCAGGGCAGTGAGACTGAGGCAACAGGGAGGGCAGTTTGGAGCCACCTGCCTGCTCTGTATCCCAACCTTGACCCTAATCTGGGGCCTACACTGAAATGAGTATACAGAATATAAACTATGTGCCCCACAGGATATAAAGCCCAATCACTCTGTATGACATTCCTGACCCTTCTGTGCTTCCTTATACCCTGCATGTACCCTGTTCTGTAGCCCAACTCAATTATTTGTCATTTCCCGAATGCCACTGGCCTACAGCATTCTGCTATCACTCGTTAATGTCCATTTTGTTTTTCACTCTGTGCATTAAATCCTGACCATTTTTTAAGGTCAATTCTAATATCTTACATTTACATCAATCCTTTACTCACTCCCTTCCTTCCATTCTTCCATCATAATTATCTGACCAAACATTTTAATGACAGAAATCACAGTAGATCATGCAGGGGTAGAGGTGGCAGCCACACGCTTTCACCTTTCCTGATTTCTCTCCTCCTCATTACAATCCACCACACATCATAATAAACTATCCTCCTTCTTGGAAATTTGTCTGTAAACCTTTAAAAGTTGTCATGTGGCTTGTATCAATATTACATACAGGGCATGTCTAGCTCCCTAGAATGTAAATCTCTTAAGGACAGGTATCAAACCTCCTTCTTTTTCATGTTCTCTACAAAGGCCAACACAGTGAAGTAGGCATAGTAGGTCCCTGATATTTGTTTAATTTAATCCAAAGGAATACATAACAGTTTGTTTGACTCTGCTGATGATTTAACAGTTCCTTGGAAAATTTAATTGAGAGCTATGCATCAAATTAGAGACTTCACGTAACTCTAGAAAATCTAGATGAGAAATTCTCGTGGAGAAAGTTTCAGATAGTTAACTGGAGAATTAGATATAAAACCTATCATAGAAAATGGGCTACTTATAGTACTCCTAATACCAGAGCTACTTTCCCAAAATATTTTTTTACTATTATTAAGAGCAAATTCCCTTTCAGAACTCTATTTCAGAAGAAAATGTTCTCAAAAATCTCAGGCTACAGAAATATAAAAGGTAATTTCAAGCCAGAGATTTCCCTAATTTCAGATTTAGTTATTTTTACCATCTAAAAGAATAAAACTTTTTTAAAGTAGCAAATGCATATATACATTATTTGCTATGGCTGAAGCTAGTTATTTATGCTTAATTTATGATGAAGCTTTTCTGATATGCTTTTCAAATGCTTTAATTATGTATGTTTAATATTGTATTAAATAGGTGTAAGTTATTTATCTACTTGTAAATAAAGTTATTTATCTACTTTTTTGTACTAAAATTTTATTTATCTACTATTGAATATAGTTTAAAATATTCTTAAGTGGCAATTGGAAGGAAAGTGGTAGTTCTCTTCCAATTATACTTTATATTATTTTTCCTTACTAATTAAGTATGGCTGTGATAATACAATATTTGTAACAGGTCAGTTGTATGATCTCTTGGGACATATTCCTAAAGATCTAGTGAGTGAGATTTAGAAAGCAAATCATCACAGACTAGGACATGGGGATTATTTGGGTAGATTTGTAATCCCTTTGTCTAACACATTATTTTGGACCTAAATTTAGATCCACATAGGTCTAAATTTATAGGACCATCCCTGTGATCAAATTCAGTGGTCAAGGTTTTTGGCTTCTTGGGCCAAGCCATGCAACCTTTATGGAACCACAATTTGTTTGGATTCATATCACCACTGCTGTGTCGCCTTAGGTAACTTTGTTAGCTTGTGCCTCAGTTTTTGCATTTGTAAAAAGGGGACAGTAATAGTATTTATACAATGGGATTATGAAAAATAAAGAGTTAATATTTGAATTGCTTACAGTAGCTTCTCAAACATATTAAACTTTCAAAAATGTTGGCAACTTATTTTTTTATGCTTACTGTTATTAAACTTATGTACTTGGCTTTAGAATCGTAACTAACCCAGGTAGGACAGTCATATCTCATTGAATCATCACCAAGTCAACAATGTACTGACATGTGAATGCAGGTTAGAGAGGTTCACTAACAGGTAATAGTCAAAATATTTAACAGCTGTGGCCCAATCCCAGACCATCAAGGGGAACATTCTGCAGTACACTGTACTGGCGTATACCAAATATTGAAAAGCCACTGGAGTAAACTATACAGGCAGACAAGAACACTTGAGAACTCCCTACAAAGTCCCAATTCATTCACAGGGATTTGATAGCTGGGTAGCTTGGCTTGAATACTAGAGACTTTCCTTTTGTCCCTTCCATATATTTTTCTACCTGCTTTGTGTTTTATTCTCTTATGGATAAGACATGGAATGTAAAGTCCATAATCCATATTTTAGAATATTTTTGTGGGCCTTATCTAATAAAAGTAATCATATATCTTCAAACCAGCACATTTTTGAAAGTGATAGGGGAAGCTGTGAATAATTATGCCAGGACAATTGACCTGGTTGACCAGGACTAGAGAAACCCAGGATGTATACTCTCCCAACCAAAAACGCATGAAGTCTTTTCTGTCTACAAATTTAAATCATAATATTTCTCATTAGTATCAAAAAATATTTAACTTTAACTCCTAAAAGTCTATTATTTTTAGAGTACATTTTTTATGACCTTGTCATTTTCTTGTTAATTAATGTGAGAAATAATATTTGGAGTGACTCTTTAGAATATTTCCACAAAAAGTGGTATGACTAGTCAAACTGTATAAACACAGAATATCTGCTAGTAAAGTGTAGTCTATTTTTCTATGAAATGTCATTTAGAACTAACAGTGATTTTCAAACTTTAAAGTGCAACTGGACTCAAATACACATTAATCTTTGAATTAAAAAATACATACAAGTGTTTTAAAGGATTTCCAGAGTTAATTATGAAGATATGTATTTCTAACACTACATAAAGATATAACTCAGCCGGGCATGGCGGCTCATACTTGTAATCCTAGCACTCCGGGATGCCGAGGCAGAAGGATGGCTTGAGGTCAGGAGTTTGAAACCAGCCTGAGCAAGAGTGAGACCCCCCTCTCTACTAAAAATAGAAAAATTAGCTCGGCATCATGGTACATGCCTGTAATCCCAGCTACGTGGGAGGCTGAGGCAGGAGGATCACTCAAGCCCAGAAGTTGGAGGTTGTGATGAGGCCACTGCACTCTACCTGGAGCAACAGAGCAAGACTCTGTCTCAAAGAAAAAAAGATACAACTCTACTCATAGCAGGTAGATCCTGACAGCAGCATTTCATAGCAGGATGAAGGAGGAGGATGTGTTAACCCAACCAAGGTAGTGGGCCCCTGCCCCCAGGTGTCTCCAAAAAGCCTGAAGATGTGTCACCAACTAATCATCATAAATAAAGTAGACCTGCTTTTTCAGCCCCATCAAAAAAACAAAAAACAAAGTATGACCATACTGAAAAACAGAGATTATGACAATGGTTCCTGTAGACTGGCACATAACCATATTTGACTAGGCAAAGACACTAGAGACAGGCACTTCTTTTGAAGTCAATTCACTTCAAATCCATAAGCAACACAGTGGGGCTCTTGTTCGGATATTCCCGTGTCTACAATTGTATAGCATCCTTGACGAGGTTAATGTGTTCCTTGGTATATGAGTTCAGCATTCAAAAATCTTTGGAAACTACAAGGTTAGACAAAGTGAAGTAGTTTCTATAATGGAAAACTTGTGAGATCCTTCAATGTGCTAACATGCATTGAGAAGCTTGGAAGATTGAAGTATACGATACGGCATTTCTCATATTAATTGACCAAATCTGATTTTTGAAAAGTTTACTTTTTTTTTTGGTAGAATACTTTTTAAAATCTTACAAAACACACTTTGGGAAAAATCCACACCCCATCCAGGAGAATTAAACAACCTATTAAGAGTTTAAAGTTTTGATTTCAATAAATTACACTCACTGTTATAATACAAAATAAGGAATGGTAAAATTACTTTTTAAACATGGGGCCTGACTTTATTCTTAAATTTGCAGTGGTACAATGGTAGTAGAGAAACATTCTCCCAAGTTTCAGAAAATAATGTAGCCTATCCTAGTTTTTGACGATAGATTTTCCCAAGTAGAAATGTTTTGCTCTGCCTCGTTCCTAATGATGTTTGTTGTCATCTATTCTTCTCACCACTGTTCCCAGGAGGATATGTTTATCTATAAAGACAGAGAAAGAGAGAGAGAAAGGATGTCTCAACTGCTGTATTCCTTAATAAGAAAGGAATAATTGGTTAGCTAGTGGCAAAGACTGGAACATTTTTTAATCAAGTACAAAGACAAAGTTTCCTAATAAGCATTGATGGCATTTAATGGAAAGTTTGTCTTCCTATTTCATTTTGAAATTAGCCCTGATATTTTGCACCAGATGTGTCAAATTAAAGTGGGAAGGCAAACAGATTATTTTCCTCAGGCATAATGGACAGTGACACTCTTATAAGCATGTGTGTACGCAAAACAACACACAAACATGATGCACACACAGTTTTTAAACCCAACACAAATCTGTGCAAGGCAACATTTCTCCTAGCTTGATCTGTAACTTACAGTGTTTCTCTTATCCTGGAAGACTCGAAGGTCTAAGATTTTCAAAAAGCCTGGAAACCCATTACAGTTCTTTAGTTTACCTAAACCATCCATAAATGTTGTTTAAGTCCACTGCATCTATCCTAAACATGGAATGAGGCAGAATCATTTACTAAAGATTCACTGAATAACTATCTTAAACATGTAATGAGACAAACATTTCTGTCGGCCTCCTCCTCCTGGTAGATAGTTAAGGCCACTTGAAGCACCAGGCACTGGGTTTCTCTGAATCTTTCATCATGGTTTCAGGAAAATAAGCATCGTTTTTCAGTCCTATAGCTTCCTGCTTCTTGCTTTCTGGAGTGTTTTTCCAACCAGAAGTCCAGACATAGCCTAGTCTAGAGAAGTTGGATATACAACAACTTGATTTATTACCTAACATGGATAGTTACCAGCATCAGCAAGAAGAGAAGCAGGTCATTGCTAACAAAGTGTCAGGCTCAAGTTAACCCTTCCTTACATCAATCTTCCTCTTCTGGACAACACTGTGATCAAAGCTCCTCCCAAAGTCCTCCCTAGGGCTTCCCAGAGGCGGAACCAACAGAGTACATCAGAGTCTACTCCTACTTTATTTAGTGTCTCCTGAGTTTACACGTATCAATTCTTCCATTTCCACTAATGCCTCTCCCCACCTACGCTTGATAGGTCTCCTCTCTGAATCGTACTTCTTCCTATTCAACAATCTCTTTTTCATCAAGTGTAAAGACACCCAGGAATTTCCTTGTGGTCCATAGGGTAACCACATCCCTTGGATTTTTAATTATAGTTCTAACTGCAAAGATTCTATCTTCTTATCAGATCACATAACATGATTTCTGGGAGGGGAAAAATAAAACAAAAAATAACTTCCTCCTGGGCATAAGTCATCATCCCATGGAAAACTAGATTTGACTAATGTTGTCACAGTGTGTGACTAGTTTTTTTTTTAGGAGAAAAAAAATGGAAGATGGGTTAAAAATTAGAATTTTATGCCTTTCCCTCATTCCCAAAATATCTTTGCTATATCATGCCATCTTTGCTAATTTGTTTTTATTTTGAAAATACTACCAGTAGTAATGAAGAAAATGTGTGACCTAAGAGCTTTGTGCACAGATCCTAATTGGTTGGACTTGAACAATCAAAAAGGAATATTTTGTAGTGATGAAATGTCATTTCACTTAATTCAATCAATGACTCTTTGAGGTAGAGTATGATTTAGGTAATGCTAACTGCTGTAACAAAAACATCAGATATATACAAGAGAAATTTATTTTCTCATGCATGTGAAACCCACAGTGAGAAATCCTGTTGTGTATGGTCTCTCAGGGACTCAAGCTAATGGGAAGCTCATGATTTTCAACCCATTTTCAACTGTGGCCCCCAAAGTTGTCCTGAGTCTTGACATCCGTTTGACAAATGGGGAGGAAGGAAAGAAAATGTTTGCACTGGAGGTTTTTATGGCTGAGCTTGAAAGTGGCACATGTCATATTGGCTCACTTTCCAGCAGCCAAAACTCAGTCCCATAAGTCACATGGCCCCACCTGGCTGCCAGGGGAGATTTTCTGAGTCCTGCAAGTTCCTCCTTCCTTTGTGGCTAAGAGAAGGGAAACAGGTTTGTTGAACAGCTGCCCAGTATCTTCCAGAGATGGACAGTATTGTCATTTACCCAATTTAGGAATGAGGCAACCAAGACTTAGGTTGGATAATTTGCCCAGGGCCACACAAGTATTGAAGGCTAAAGAATAGATTTAAGAAGAAACTCTTTGAAAAAAAAAAAAAACAAAAAAAACTTCTATTTCTATTGAGATCCCTCCCCCCTTTATGGCATGAATCTACTTGCCATATATAAACACAATGTAATACTATTCAGCCATAAAAAATGAAATCCTGTCTTTCATGGCCACATGGATGGAACTGGAGGACACTATGTTAAGTAAAACAAGCCAGGAACAGAAAGCTAAACACTGCATGTTCTCAGGCATATGTGGAAACTAAAAGAAGTTGATCTCCTAGAAGTAAAAAGTGTAACAGAGGCTTAGAAGGGTAGAGCAGAGGGGGGATAGGGAGAGATTTGTTAAAAGATACAACATTATACCTAGATAGGAGGAATAAATTCTATGTTCTATAGATAACAATAATATATAGTTTCAAATAGTTAGAAGGAGGATATCGAATGTTCTCAAAGCAAAGAAATAAATATTTGAGATGATGGATATGCTAATTACCCTAATCTGATCACTATGCATTATATGTATTGAAACATCAATATGTATAAATATGTACAATTATTATATGTCAACTTAAAAAATGAACATTTTAGCTTCTTAGAAAGAAAGAAACATACACACAGGAACACACACAAGTTAAGGTTTCCATGAGTGTCAGCTAATCCAGCAAGGAAAGAAAGTGAGTGGTAAATACTTTTTCACATTTCTCTTTTCAAAGAAAATAGTATGTTTCAAGTTGCCTGCTGTTTTATAAAGTCAGTAATGCCTAGAACTAAATGTTTTTGATTTCTGCATGCTATGTTTTATAGCAAACTCACTCTATAATTTTTGATATGTTTTCATTATTTATATCCTTCTTTATTCCAAAATCATATTGGAAGTGGTTGCCTCAATAATGACACCTGTCATGAAGCAGCAGGGTCTTTACATAAGCTAATAAATCAGAATAGGTCATAATAGAGGCTCAGATAGAACCCCAATTCATCAATTTCCTCATTGTTTTTCCCAGTGGTAGATATCTTCTTGTATATTTGATCTCAGGTTGTTAGACAGACAGCTGGTTTTAATGAGTCCAAGGTCAAGTGTGTATGATTGAACCCAACATAAATCAGTCAACCATATGTGGGTCAAAGTTCATGGTCATTATTAATATTACACTTTAAGAAGATTTCATTTTCATTTCCTAAGTAAAAGGTAACAGCTCCTAATACCTACTGCCTTCAGCAGACAAAGGAAACAGATCATAGCACAGTCCTAGAATTCCTATAAGACCATCATGTTTCCCTCAAAAGGATATGCAAACAGCTGACGGTTACCTGTTACACGCACATTACAGACTCTCCCCTCTCTCCAGTCTCATCTCACTTCACTCCCCTCCTCTTATGTACTCCCGCCTCATCACAGCCTTCTCTGGTCATCTTTTTAGGTAAAGCCCACCTCCACCAAACCTCCCTCTCAGCCCCTTTTGTTACTTCCTAACACCCACTGGCTTCTCTATTATGTAAATTTTTTCATTTGCATGTTTTCCTTAAACTCATCTCACCCTGCTACAACTTAAGTTTCATGAAGGGAGAGACAGTATCTGTGTTGTCCATCATTTTATCCCTAGTGATTAGCACATGGTCTGGCCTATAGAAGGTACCAATTAAAATATGTTGGTGTTTGTTATGTACATCATCAGGTATTTATTGGGTCTTGATTCTTTGTAAAATATGGGATGTGAAAAAGAAAATATGGTTCTTGCCTTTCAAGGCCTTTACAGTCTAGATGGAAAGATGAGATATACAATCATGTGTTACATAGCTAATATCAGCAACAGTATTAGCAGCTAATATTTGTCTAACCCTTATTATACACCAGTTTCTATTCTAAGAACTTTGCTTGTTGTCACTCCTTCCACTCTCATCCATGATACATAAATACAATTACCCTCCCACTTTACAGATGAGAAAAGTGAAGCACAGGGCAACAGTGGAACTGGTCTGAGCATGTAACTGTTAATAGAATGTAAGGCAGCTAAGAAAGCCAGACAGATCCTGATAAGTATCAATAAAGGATTACAATGAAACATGGGTTATCTGTGGAATGTGGGTATACAGTATAAGATATGAGCTGGGATCCAAAAGATGTGTTTACAGAAGCTATTCTAGTTGGGAAGACGAGTATCCATGAAAGCTTGGAAGTAGGACATCAGAAGACCTGTTTTAGGAAACTTAAATAAACTCCCCTGGGAGTTTTAAACCCACTTAAGCCAATAGATTAAATGAATTAAATAATTGTATCCATTGTCCACTTATTAATTAGTTGCTGAGGTAGAACTCTGATTATGGAGGACTCTCAATACCAGACTAAGAAATTTGGATCAAATCAACATAAAGTAAAAATGTTCAACCATTGCATATTGTCTGGGTGTAAAGTGGTTTCTAGTGTGGTAGTTGTTACAAATTCTCCATTCTCTTTATTCCTTTCATTCCTTCAGAACATCCTCTCTGATTATATCCAGTTAGATTCTTCTCCCCTCTCATTCCTATCATCACTTGCAGATGCTTCTGTAAGCCAAGTGAGATTTTCTAATTTCTAATGGATGATCCTTTGGCAAGCTATCATTTCCCATCTTCATAATTTTTCCTTTCAAATAAACATGCCTTTAATTATTTGTATAAGTTAGGCTAATACTAAATTATCTGGAACAGCACTGTCCAATAGAAATAAATGTGAGCCACAGATGAGAACTACATATGTAATTTTAAGTTTTTTAAAAGCCACACTAAGAATGAAAAAAGAAACAGATGCAAATAGTTTTGATTATACATTCTCTGCAACCAGTATATCCAAAATATAATAATTACAAAATATAGTGAATGTAAGTTATTGATAAGATATCCTACATTCTGTGGGTGTGTTTGTGTGTGTGTGCGCACATGCTAAGTCTGTGAAACCCGGTATATATTTTGCACTTACAGCACACATCATTCAGACTGGCTTCATTTCAAGTGCTCACTGACCACACGTGGCTGGTGGCTAATGTGTTAGACAGTGTCTAGAGTTAGCTTGAGGAGAATACGCTGTAGGGATGGTCTATTACTTTTAGACTTTAAGCTTTTTTCTCAAGGAGTTCTTGCCTGAAGAATTTGATGCTATCAGTAAGGAACCTGAACCTTTCTTGATTCTTGGGTTTCCCTCCTCGCCCCCACTGGGATGCATGCTGAGCTGCAAAGAGTTTCAGGTTTTTATCAGTTAGATCCAATATATCTAATGTGAAGAAGGGATATTCTGAAATATTGATATAAAACTCACAGATTTAGCCATTCTTAGAGCTGTGTGTCCTTCCTCCACATCTATGAGATGCTGCCCACCCTGCAGTGGAAAATCTGCCAGCACTCCATAGGAGGACACTTTCCAAAACATCCAACTTTAAATGCAAGATAACTTAGATACGGAAAAGAAATACATATGGATAGGCTTTGTTTAACAAATTCAGTATATACTAAGGCAAAAGTTCTCACAGAGTGACCTGAGTAGCCCCTTGGTGTCACCTAGGAACTTGTTAGACATGCAAATTCTCAGTCCCTACCCCACACCCTTTGGAATCTGAAACTCTGGGGTTGGCTCCAGCAGTCTGTGCTCCCTAAAGCCCTTCAGGGGATCCCAGTCCCAATGCATACTAACATTTAAGAATAGCTGTAGTAAAGAAATAATAAATTGAGGGCAGAGTGTGGGAGAACAGTGTATGTTCGTTGCTTGTAAAAAGAAAAAAAAACTATTCTCACTCTTCAAATAAGATTTACCATAGGATCTACTGATGGACATGGTCAGCCTTCTTAGTGCAATTAAAACTCACTTTCACCTGCTACAGTATGAATGAATTTCACAAATGTAACATCGAGCAAAAGCAACCAGACACAGAAGTAATTCCATTTATGGCAGGTCCCCAGACAGGAACAACTGATAAATGCTGTTGGAAGTTGGAGTGATCTTTGGAGTGAGGGCTGGAATGGAGGCTTCCAGAATGCTAGACATGTGCTATTTCTTGAGCTGGTCCTGGTTATGCAGAAGTGTTCAATTTGTGATAATTCATCAAGCTACACACATAAGAATTTGCACTTTTATGTATGTTTATATTTAACGACAAGTTAAGAATTTGAGCTTTTACAAAAATTAGGAACACCACTTTTTAGGAAGGGTTCAGTAATGTAAATAACACACACTTTAATTCAGCAGTCTTCTCTCTCACAATTGCCTCTCCTAAATTACAAATAGAAACTTCCCTTTAAAGAGATCCCGCTTAGTACTTCTCTAGGTTCAACACACGCAGACTTGATGCTCTCTCATTTCCTCTAATTAAGACCCTTCCCTCCTTCTTGGTCTCTGCTCAGTGCCATCCTCTCCTCCTCCTTAGCTGGCTTCAGACCAATCTTTAGCAACTGGTTATTAAGTCATTGCCTCAAATAGCCTGGAATGGAATCGTTCCAAAGATCTCTGCATTTTAAGAAGATCCAAAAGATAGAAGTTTCAAGTCCCCAAGGAAGGAAATGCTACCCTGGGAGTTGTGAGGGGACAGTGGGGAAACAGATGATCTTACCTGGTGTCCCCTTACATCTCCCAATAGTGGCCATCAGCCCTGCCTACTAATGCAGTCGGCCTGATCACATGAGTTTTCCTCCCTAGTGAGGTAGGGAAGAGTGGGGTAATGTAGGTGTAGCAAAGAAGCAGGGATGTGATGCTGATGTTCCAGACAGAAGGATTACTAACCCAAAGTTGCTGCTGATTCCATTTGCAATGGTGCTTTATCAGGTAAGGACCACAAAATAAGAGGTGATCACAAATAGGTGTTTGAGGATTATTCAGTTCTTACCTGGTAGACTCGTGGAATAAGATACTTCTCATTGTTTTTATCAATATTAGAATATCAGAGACTGCTGGTTGATAAACTACTCTCATTATCTTTTTGGAAATTTATCAATATATTTCTATACTATAAACAGAATATTCTGCCAATACACCCTGGTATTGCTACAAGTATTTTTTAAAATAAAGAAACACTTACACAGTGTTTAGCAAGTCCCCTCCTTGCAAGTGACCCTTCCCACCACCACCCTGCCATCCTGGGACACCAGTGGGCTCCAGGACCCCACCCCACTCCTGTGGACACATCCATTCTGATTGGCCAACACCAATGCCTGTTATTAAGTATTCTGAATATTGGTACGGATTCCTTCATGACTACTTTATCCATGTTGTACAAACACTGACTACCTGATGGAGTATAAGGATCAAATGAAAATGTGATCCCAAAGAACTGAGATGGAAAAAGGGAACCTTGTAGAGAAGATTCCATTTCTAAATCTATTTTGAGACTTAGTTCTGATGTGCAGTGGGGATACTGACTTGAATAGCTAACATTCAAAAGGTGAATAAACCATCCAAATAGCCATGTACATGAATGCATGTCAGTGTTATGGACTTAGTGTTTGTGCCCACCTTCCAAATTTCATACACTGAAGCCCTAACCCCCAATATGATGGCATTTGGATGTAGGGCCTTTGGGAAGTAATTAAGGAAAGATGAACTTGTAAGGGTGTGGGCCTTCATGATGGAATTAGTGCCCTTAGAAAAAGTACGTGCAAACACTGAGGAAAGGCTATGCAAGAACACAGCCAGAAGGTGGCTGTCTGTAAACCAGGAAGAGAGCCCTCACTAGGAAATGAATTGGCCATTATAATAGATGATCTTGGACATCCAGACACCAGAACTGCGAGGAATAGATGTCTGTTGCATAAGCCACCCAGTCTATGGTACCCAGGCAAACTAGTACAGTCAGTCATTGCATTAGGAAAATCTAATATAATGATTTCTAGAACGCATAGTTAAACCTACTCTAAAATATAATAGCAGATTAATATAAAATCCTCTTGTAAATTGAAAATAACACTTTCAAGTTGATCCTTAGTATACTTCCCAAGGTCCTCATAAAATAACATTTTATAGTATTTTAACACATTTTTCTCAGTTTATGAGGCAAAACATTATCCTCCTCATACAAATCCTCTATACACCCCATTTCCTGTAATACCAGATGTCACCTGATTTTTTTTTCTACCACCAGGGTCATATTTGAAAATGAAATTTACTGAATTTGTTTTATTCCACATGACCAGGCTCTTCTCCTCTTTGACTTTCTCTAAGTTCTTTGGTTCAGTAATCTTTCAGCCTGTGTATACATTTCATGATGGCTGTACATTTTGAAATGACCAAAATGGTGAGTGTTTTAAAAGGTGGATCTAAAATAAACTTCTTAAAATAGTATTTGTAAGTAGCATTTTAGAAATGTTTAAAGTACATGCACACAGAGATGGTAAACTTGCCAGAACCACAAAGTGAGTTAGACTCTTTCAGGTTATGCAAGAATGATACTCATGGAGGTTGCCTCAGTTGGTAGGTGAATCAGGGAATGAGGAAACCACTTTATCAGCCCCAAGAACTGGATCATCCAGGAGGCAACAGCTGTTTGAACAGTTCTTTAGACACTCAACAACTTCTCTAAACAGTCATCCACTCAAAGAGCTGACTGATTCCTTTCATAATTAAGCTAATATTCTTTCCTGGTGGTTGGAGCTCTCATGTTGGGCCACATTAGTGTCTGTTGGCTAAGCTAGAGGTGTCTGCCCAGGGCTCATCACTCACCAATCCAGCTATTATGGTGGCACAGTTCAAAACATGACCTCTGTCCCCAACTTGCCTTGATTGGGTAGAAGAAACTTTCCCCAATACTCCCTAATTAAGGGCAGCATGATTTTTCTTGCTGATTTTCCCGAGTTCTTTATAGATTCTAGTTATCAGCCTTTTACTGGATGAAGTATCACAAGAATGGGAAAGTAAGCACCGTATGTACTCACCATCAAATTGGTTTTAACTGATCAACACTTAAGTGCACATATAGTAACATTCATAGGGTATCAGGCAGATGGGAGGGGTGTGGTATGC
Organism: Cheirogaleus medius; assembly: GCA_008086735.1. Taxonomy (NCBI): domain Eukaryota; kingdom Metazoa; phylum Chordata; class Mammalia; order Primates; family Cheirogaleidae; genus Cheirogaleus; species Cheirogaleus medius. The sequence goes on along the minus strand of VBSM01001118.1, from coordinate 18,105,791 downwards.
ACCATCTGGGGGATGGACATGCTTGAAGTTCTGACTTGGGTGGGGCAAAGGCAATATATGTAACCTAAACCTAAACATTTGTATTCCCATAATATGCTGAAATAAAAACAAAAATTCAAATAAATAAATAAAGGCAGCATAGTATGAGAGAGCCACAGACTAGAAGACAGGAGAACAGGGTGAGCGTTCAGTTTTGCTACTAAGTGGTGGGAGACAGATTAGTGACTATCTTGTTTATCTTACTTTGGGATCCCCAAAAGCAAAGAGACAAGGGTGTGGGGAGGTGGTCCCAGGAAGCACAGGTGAAATGTGAGCATGTGGGACAAGGAAAAGCAGACAGCCAAATGGGGGTGTTAATGAGCGGGGTACTGCTGAGGGAACTGGCTCCACTCCTCTGAGAGAGGTACAAAGTGCAAACAGAACTGTCTCCCTGAGGGGTGAGGAAACTGGGGTGTTTACTTTCCAAATCCTTTGGGGTCAGGAGTTGTGCATTAACTCCTGGGTACTTCTGGTCCATCCAGGGCAACAATGCTCTCAGGGTTTCAGAAAGCAGCTCAACTATTGGAACAATCTGCTGGACCTTAAGAGAGTCCAAAGGGATGTGGGTGGGACACTATCTGCTACAAGGCTTAGCAGGCATGGCTGTTTCTGTTCTAGCTGCTCTAGTTCTAAAGAGATGGATCCTCTCTAGACCTCAGAGGTAGAAATGGTCTGGGAAGGAGTTAGAGAGGAGAGGAAAGGAATGAATGCAGTTTTCAGACCACTGCTACAACTTAGAATTTTTTAGAATAGCCAAAAATTGGATTCAATTAGAATGTCTGATAATAAAAGCAATATTGAAATAGCTTGTGGTAGATCCACATAAAACCACTCTACCTCCATTCTCTCTCTGTTAGATGGGTTTGTGGATCCTTCCAGGTGTGGAGAACAAATAGATGCTCAGAAATAGTCATCCAGGTCTTTGAGGCTCACAGAAATTTTTAATAACTCCCACAAAGGATCCAAATGTTTATCTCAGTCTCCAAACATGTGCCTTTACATTTGGAAAAAGACTTAAGTCCTGATCCAACATGGTGGGTTCATGACTTTTAGTCCTTGAGATCTTTGGATCTCAGCAGCAACACTCAGCTGTACTCTCCAAGTGTCTGGCTGAAAACAACCTGAGCCCAGAATTTGAAGCATTTATGAATCTGGAGACAGATTCTGTCTACTGCTTCAACTTCTCCATGAAATAAAATAACAGACATAGTGACCTGATGCTGTGACTCTGTTCAGCATTCAGGCTGCAAAATCCCTTTTCCTAAGGAGAAGATCCTCCCAGTAGGACTGCCAAAAGGACCTTTCTTTATCAGATCAAATTAAGCCAAAAAGTATAAATAAAACACTTGTACTTTCCCAGGTTTATAGATGAGCTTTTTGATATAATTCCAAGCTTGTTTACATTTAGAACCATAGCTACTTTTCATGCCTGTGGCCTAGTCATATATATATATATATATATATATCATAAATCTCAGGAGTGCCTGCAGTGCAAGGCTTAGCAAGGGAGACGGAGGCAAGATCAGAAAAGAAATCAGAAGGATGGGGGGCAAAGGTACAGAAACAGCCAAGTCCCAGACAGCTGAAAATAAGAGCAGATTTGCCTTTGTTTACATTGCCAAAGGGGAAAAATTAACTTGATGGAAAGGGTAATTAAGCATTTCTTTTTCCATCATGGTCCAACCCGGCTTCATATCCAGATGTTCCATTTTACATTGTGATGATTTTTTCGAGTCCCTGAGTTAAAGACGGCCAGTGGGGCATTGCTCCACACTTATTGTATAAGTACACAGTAAAAATCTCAGTGAGAATTGTCCAACTCAGGTAGGTGGATAATGGGGGAATAGTAGGAACATTTACAGAGAAGTGTTGTCAGGAACAGAGATAATTTGAACAAATCAGCAGTTTAGCATTGTAAACTATTTTAGAGAGATTATCTGGCTTAAACCTTGGTTCCTAGGTGTAGAAACTGGGATTATGTAAGGTGAATGGATTTCCCTGGAGTTATAAAGCTTGTAGTTCTAAATTCTGAATCACAATTCCTAGAGCTAGTGTTCATTCCATCATACTGATTGATTTTCTCCTTTGCTGGTATTTTCAAGAGCAACTTGTAGAAGAATATCACCTCCAACGTAGGAATGAGCTATTTTATACAAGTTTACTACTGTTCGAAATTTGTTTTCTTATAGAAACCAAGTTAGTTGTACAGGATGTTAGTTTTCCCAGCTATGCCTCAAAGACTGTTAGTACAGGTTGACTATCCCTAATTTGAAAATATGGAATATGAAGCACTTCTGGCCCCAAGCATTTTGGAGAAGGAATATCAACCTGTACCTGGATTCCACAACTTTGGGAATGATTGGCCACCTTTGACTGGGGGTTAATGAGAGCATAATGAAGACAAAGGAACAACCATAGCTCAGTTGGGCCTCCCAACAAGATTAATGCCATGTCTATGGGCCCGGTTTTCTTTCGGGTAGATATAGTTTAGCCTTGTGTAGTTAGCCTCACTGGGAGCAAACACAGTTCAGATCATCAACATCTGAATACTCCGAGAATATGTTGCAGGATGTATTTTCTTATATAAAGGAATAGCCACTACAAAATTTTAATGAGACAATAATTGGCTACAGAGGCTCTTTTTTTGTAGATAGGTACGCTGTTCAGATGCAGGAAAAATTACTTTGTCCTAATTACTTCACAAAATAAGCCAGAGATTCTAATGAGCAGGCCAGGATAAATATTTTGCTTGACATAATCAAATTAGTTTATAAGAATCAAAGGAAACCCAGGTGATTTTATTTCTATGCAACTTTTGCATCGAGCTCTGGTACTCATGTGCAGATATTTACACATTACAGAGGAAGAATATTTGATGTGTGGGTCTTTGTGTACATTTATTTTGTTCAGACCCATTAGAACTTTTACACCAAAGTGACCTCCTGTTGCCACAGCAGATAGTAGTCAGGGGCTACCTCTCTTACTAGATGCATTTTGTAGACCTCTTGGCTTAAAACTATCTCCCAAGATATTTAGTCATCCATTCAGTTTTATACTTTATATTCATCTCTAATTTTGGTGCACAATGTTTTTGCCAGCTGGATTTTCCTTCTCATTTACTTAACACATCTCTCTATTTGTTGGCTATTTCCTCAAGACAAATCTTCCTTAAGAATTCAAGATTTGCCATCATTGATGAAATTCGTGCATCAAAGCTCAGCAGCTAATTCTTCAAAAATAGTCTGGAAAATCTTTGGTAGAATGGCAGTGTCACTGGCATTGAGACATAAATTTTTATACTTATTTTTAACCTTGGTGGGATTATGGATCCCTAATGAGAATATGATGGAAGCTATCTCCCTCTGCAAAGAAAAATATATGTACTTTTTTTTTTTTTTTTTGCAAATGTTTGCAGACCCCTAGAGCATACCCAGAGGTCTCCTAGGCTTAAGAACTTTTGTTCAAAAGGGTTTGCGGATTCCTAGAATATCAGGGATATTCTAGGGTTAAGAACTTTTGTTCTAAGGAGATGTCTTAGAAAGAGATCATATTTATTGTGCTTTAACATTTCAATATTTTTTATTAAAAATTCAATAGTTTCATCTTTGTCATCACAGCTTAAATCCACACCTGTACTAGTCCATGTAGATACGTGTAATTAACTGCATTAAAGGTGACCTACTTTTTTGAGATTTCTGTTTTATGGGTTTTTCATTTTATTATAATCTATTTAAATATTTCTTTAAAGTTTTGACTTTCTAAATGAGCTTTTAATTTATGAAAGTGTTTCTTTTTTATTCCTGTTAATCTTAAAAGCACATCTATCTATAGACCTTTAGCTTGAATATTTAATATTTGCATTTGAAAAAAATTCTTTAAATATGACATCGACCTTAAAGATTTTGAAAGTCAGAATCTGAATATAATTTTAATTACAGTCCTCTGCTATTAAAATAACATTGACTGAATCTCAGAATTAGGTAATAACTGTTTTACATTTTTTAAACATTACCAAATGATAATTTTTAGAATTAAGTAAAATGCAAATCCAATATGCAACTACAATTTTCATGGTAGTTTATAGAACTTACATTGAAATAGCAAGCTCTTTTAGTGACCATATATATACATACTGGTGTCATAGTCCATTTAGGCTGATAAAAGAAAATACCATAAGTTGAGGGGCCTATAAACAACAGAAATTTATTTCTCACAGTTCTGGAGGGTGCGAAGTCCAAGATCAAGGCACCAGCAGCTTTGGTGTCTGGTGAGGGCCCACTTTCTGGTTCATAGATGGGGCTTCTAGCTGTGTCCTCACATGGTCGAAAGGGCAAAGGGGTTCTCTGGGGCCCTTTTTATAAAGGCATTAATCCCAATCATGAGGGTTCCACTTTCATGACCCAATCACCTTCCAAAGGCCCCACTTCCTAATGCTATCACCTTGGGGTTTAGAATTTCAGCGTATGAATTTTAAAGGGACACAAATATTCAGATCATAACGACTAGATGTATTTTTGCTGTCATTATGAATAATGATTTCATATGCATGTACAGTGCAGCTTTCCTCACCTCCCTAAGTAGAAAAACTGCCTACTATTTAAAACTTAAACAATTAATAAGCATGATGTAATAGGACTTATGATTTAAAACATATAGGATCGAATCCAGCCTTGCTAAAGTTTATGAGACTGGATATTCAGATGGCCCTAGTAATAGAGTAACTTCAGTGGAAACAACCTTCCACAGCTACCTGTTACCTGGTTATTTATGAATGCTGTCATGAACTTATATAACACATTTCCTCCTACTTTATTGATATGTGTAGAGATAGAACCATTTCTGGAGAAGGGGGTCACACATAAGAGGGAGTCAGCCTTTGGGTTTGGTGATGGGTCATTTTGCTATAAAATCCTTGAATCATATACAGACACATATTTGTATACACACATAGACTATACTAAAATGGCCCATTTCTAAGATGCATATTATTTCATATACTTTATTTCTAATATCAGAACACATGTTAGAAAAATTTATGTGTTATAGTTCATCTGGCAACATTTTTTCTAATACTATACAAAATAATAGTGCAAATAACAATTGATAGTTCTTAGATCCCATGAAATGCATTACAGAGAAACAAGATTATACAGAAGGTGCCTTTACTATTAAAGCAACTCCCCAAGAAAACTGAAATGAAAGTGGCAATTTATTTCCTAATGATAACAGATTTTAGTGGCAAAACAGGTATAATCCAGTGATTAAATTTTTAAATGCTTTCACACATCTTATGTGAATCATTAGAACATAAACTTGTAAAATCAATGTAAATAACCTTTTAAAAGATATTTCTTATGTAATATTTAGTACAAAAGCATAATGTTCATGTAAATTAGAAAGAACGAATTTTTGTTCAGTGTAATAATGACTAAATTTTAACTACATGCAAAATCTTGAATAATCCTAAAACTTTAATGTTGAGAGAAATGACTATTTCAGAAGACTAAGTATGGAATAATACCATTTTTTATAAACAAGTAAAACTAAAACACTATCGAATTTAAAATTTAGTCTAATCCAGATAGTACCTTTTTCAGTCATTGTTTATTTCAGTGTTAATGTAGAAAAAAGTATTCAAAGAATTTTTTTTTTGCAATCCACATCTTAGCTCCAAAATTAAAAGGGCATATTTTAATGGGAGCTGCTTTAAAACAATTTGACATGAGTGAGATAACAGTTTGGAAAATGTGTCTGTGCTCAGTTTTGCTTCCAAATTTGGACTTTTAGACTTATTGTCAGTCTCAGAAAGAAATAAGAAGCAGTGCAGATAATTAAACATTTGCCTTGGGGGAATTATTTGCAGTTAATTAAAACCACATACTTCGGGTGTATGCTTGCTTCACTGGTTATTAAATTTGAATCATATGTTAACTACCCAGGTTTCTCACTTGTCCATCAAATGTTGCTTGTGGCAGGTTCAAGAAACAAACTTTCTCACAATATTCCAAACCATATTGTTTAAAGCTATCTCCTAGTTTTCAAAAGGCAGAGAGAGAGAGAAAGAGGAGGGAGAGGAAAAAAAAGAAAGAATGATGTATTTTAGACTTTATCTGATTCAGCTCTGTTAGGGAGTCAAAACTGAACTGAGAGATACAAACTCAGTAGAGAACCCATTTGTTGAGTAACAGAAGTGTTGGTCTACCATCCCAGCTTTCTCCCTGGCCACATGCTTACAAGATTAGCTATGGCCTTTTAGATATCTTCAGATTACTTCCCGTTTAACTACATGAAAAATATCTACTAGATGTAAACTCCACGAGGGCAGAGATTTGGTATTTAGTTTCCTATTGGCTTCCCAGCATCAAGAACAGTATCTGGCGTATACTTGGCTCTTAATAAATATTTTTAAAATGAATGAAAGACCTATTTAGTGTCTTCCTGCTGGTCCAGTCACAGGCTCTTATCTGATGCTTTTTTTAAAGAGCCTCCGGAGGGGCCTCAAACATTCAAAGCTGGCCCTTTCTAGTTTTGCAGTAGTCCGTAGTCACAGAATCCATTTAGCTATGTTATTTCCTGTAAAGTATATCCTATAATAAAAAAAGATGAATGTATGCTGATTTCACATTTGAATGTGCTATGCAAGGGAGGAAATGACATTGCACAGAACAGAAGGTCTGCATTCCCTTGTTGCTGTTATTCTACTGGTACTGTTCCTGAGGAAGATGAACTTAATTACCTCTGGATTTCAAGACTCTATATCTGACTTTTTCAATGGCTCAAGACTCCCATATGTGAACCACCATAGTAATGAAAGCATTAAGAACATTAAAATTAGATGTTCCTTTAATCTTCTGTGTTTTGCCTTCCTTTCATATCCTTTCCTATAATTCTAAGACTTTCTCCAATGCATAAAGACTGCTTATATTTTCTTCTGTGTTGCAAAAAGTCCCAACTACTTCTCTACCTTTGTAAGCTTTGTGCAGATATCCTATGCGGTACTGTAAGAAAAGCTTATTTATTAATGAAAATATTAAAGTATTTGAATGGTTATTTAAAAAAAATAATGTATCTGTTTCCCCCAAACATAAATCTGTCGTTAGCATTGGAAGCTGCTATATTTCCTAGTTAAAAATGCTGACTACAGGTTTTGCTTGTTTGCTGCCAGATTCTGCAAAGGATGACAATATTGCAAAAGACAATGAAGTAACAGATCATTCTGCATGTGACCAAGATCATTCCCATGGTAAGTTATAAAGTCCTTTATTAGTTTCCCCGCCCCCTGCTGGAGAATATATGTTTTAAAAAAACAGATTTGAGGTTTTCTGGGAAAAAAAAGTAGAATTTTGATAATATTTTATTAGCACTGAATACCAGCAGATTGGTAGCTGCCCTCTTTAGATGGGGCTTTTGATCTCCACAATCCTCATCACTCATTTTTTTAAAAGCCTGGCTTGATTTATTCTGTTTATTGTTTTATGCCTGAATTCTAAGCATTGGGTTTGCAGCTACTGAAATGAATGTGTGATAACAATTAGAACAAGTATTCTCATTGGAGAATATGAAGATTAAGTCCAGGAGATTAAATCTACATATCCGTAGAATACCAAGAAGAGACAATAGAACAAACAGAAATGAAACAATCTTTGGAAAATAACAGAAAAAAAAAAAAAAGTTTTCCTAATGCAAACCAGTTCCCTAGCTCAAAACATGAGAGTACACATTATAGCTATAGGCAAAGATAATGGGAACTCAAATGAGAACAGACACCTATGTAGCCTCATGGACTATTTGAAGATAAGTGGTAAAGAAAGGCTTTTTAAGCATATAAGAAAGTCAAAATCAGGTTATAAGCAAAATCACCAAAATCAGATTAGCCTTAGCCGCCTTCTTTCACAACTCTGAACACTAGAAGAAAATGGAATAACATTTCCAGAGCTCTAAAAGACACAGTTTCTATATTTAGTGAAGTTGTTATTCATGCATGAAGTTAAGAGTAATACTTTCTCAGGAATACAAAGATTAAGAAAATATACCACTTAGGTATCCTTTATTAATAAACAGAAGGCCTGAGCAAAATTAATAAATATAAAAAAGGAAGGCAAAATTCAAGACCGAGAAAGGTACAGTTGGAAAGAACTATATGGTAAGAGACTAATTGAATGTATGGAAATGTTGAAATAATAAAATAATTTTGAAATAACAATTCAAAATTAGTATCAAAATATCTTACCTAAATATGTGTTTTTACTTTTGAAATTAATAGTTTTTGTGGTTTAAAAATGAGCAAGTAAAAGGAGATACCTGCTTTCTATAATGAAAGTCTAAATAATTTAGGCCATTTCTCTCACTGAAGACACCTAGACAAAACATATATATTTATATTATATATTACACATATTTATATTGTATATCGTATTACATATTATTATATAGTATATACAGAGAAAGAGAAAGAGAGAAGCTGTTTAAAGGTATCAGTGAGCTAATAAGATAGTGAAGAATTGGCAAGCTAAGTTCTGAGAGAAGATGAATCTCCCAAATGGGAGCACAGAATTTGAAACTATTTTTATCTTATGGCATATGCTGATTCCACAAAAAGTATCTGGAGTCCCATTTTTAAAAAAGGCAAGGTACCCTGATAAATCGCCTGTGTTTTAGGTTGAAACCCTAAAGATACGTAGCCTAGCAGGAAAAATGAACCAGCAGCAGATCAGCCTCCTGAAAGACCAATGCCCAGCTTTCAATCACCTCAATCTCTAAATTAAATTGAGACCAGCCCAGATTGCTAGTCCCCCCAGGCACCTAAGAAAATAAATGTAAAATATTTCTGGAGGCAAAAAGGAGTGCCGTAGGCTTCAAAATATCTATATAAGTAATTTGCAAAATATAATCTCCAGCACACAAGTACAAAAAATAGCCAGAAAAAAATGAGGAAACAAGGTGACATGAAAAACAAAACAGACAAGAAAAGTACACTCATATGAGCTGAAAATATTAGAGTTATAAATACAAAGCATAAGATAATTATGCTGAGTATGTACAAAGGGATAAAGATAAGATTGAAAATTTAGCTGAGAACTGAAAATTCAAAACAAAAAAATTTAAAGGAAAGAAAGTCTAGAAGTAAAAGGTGCTATACTGAAGTTAAGAATTCAATGAATGTATTTATGGTTTAACAACATATTAGACACAGGTGAAAGAGAATTGTGAACTAGAATATATTAAAAATAACAACAGTAGGGAAAAAAGGGATGGCAAACACTAAGGAAAGAGAAAAGATATTGAGGATCTAATTACAAAGTCTATCGCAAAGTAATTGGAGTCCCAGATAGGAAAGACAAAAAGAATTGGACAGAAGCAATATCTGAAGAAATTATGGTGAAAAATGGCCTACTTTGATGAAGGACATGAAGCCAAATGTTCCAAAAAGCCTTTGAATTCCAAGAAGAATGAATAAAAATAAATCCACAACAAGGCCTCTCACAGTCAAACTGCTAAAAGCCAAAGGTAAACAGAACATCTAAAAAGCAATCTTTAAACACTTGGACTAATAACTAATTTTTCAATAGATGTAATGGAAATAAAAAGACAATACAACAAAATAGCTGTGGATCAATAATTCTAAACCCAGGGGAAAATTATGGTTTAAAAGTAAAGGTTAATTAAGGAAATTATGGACAAAAAATAAAGGCACCACCAGTGAGAAAAAAGTTCATCACCAGAGAATTTTGTTGTTCTATAGAAAGATATTAATCCCAGATAGAAGGTAAGGTCAAAGATAAAGGAAGGAGTTAAGAACAAGGCAAATGGTAATTAGATAAGTCTAAATGAATATTGATGGTATAAATCAATAATAATGTCTTGTGGGAGTTAAGATATACATAATGTTAAAATATACCATAATAATGGCATTTATTGGGATGAGGTAAATTAAATCAAAGTGTTCTAATGTTTTTCTGCTAACACAGAGAGTAAACATACCAATTAGTGTTGAAATTGTGTAAGCCTCAGTGATGCCTGAGAGTCGGACAATGTTGAGCCCTATGATTGACTTCCTGGAGAGAGCTTCCGGGCCGTGGTGCAGAGAGGAGGAATCCAGGCAGAGTCCAGTGGACTCCCCAAATTGAGGGGATAGAGCTGAGAGTCCTAGGATGCCAAGGTAGCTAGAGTTTGCAAGGCAGAGTTCTGAAGAGGAGAGAGCTCCACAGAAGGAATGTTCTGAGAAACCCCTCAAGTCTTCAGCTGAGTACTGATCAGTTTATGCGTGAGAGGAAATGACCAAGACTGGGGTGAGAACACTAAAAGATCCAAGAGAACAATACCTGGAGCTTACACAAGGCTGGAAGGAGTGCCTGTTCCCACCAGCCAGACTGGAAATCCTGAAAATTCATCGAAAACTCAGAATGTTTTTGCCTCAGTAGTGGAGCAAAACAGGCAGTAGATTCAATGCTGTTCTTGTCCTCCCCAGCAGAGCTTCAACACGAGTTGAAATCTCTGACAGTGAGTATGGGAAGGAGAGACAGAAAAAATATTTGAAGTAAAAATGGCTACAATTTTTTACTAATTTGATGAAATTATCAACCCACATATCTGAGTTTTATGACCCTCAAGCACAAGAAACATAAAGAAAATTATACCTAAGCTTATAATCAACTTGCTTAACACCAGCAATAAAGAGAGAAGCCTCAAAAATGATCAGAGAAATGGCAAATTATTTACAAAGAACAAAAGATATGAAGCAAATGTCTTGTCAGAAACTACAAGCTACAATCACGTGCAAAAACATGGATGAATCTCATAATTGTAATGTTAAAGAAGGTGGGAAAGCATATATATTGTACAATTTCATTCATATCAAGATTAAAAAGCAGGAAAAATAATTAATGTTTAGAAAGGCATATTTAGCTGGTGAAACAATAAAGAAAATCTAGGTAGTGATCCCTATGACAGGTGTTTGTTGATCGAACTTCGGTGATTGGGGAGGAGGAACTGCCCGGGAGGGGGCCAAAAAGGGGCTTCCAGGATGGATGGTAACCATAGAAATACATCGTTTTTGTCTTTGTTTAGGGTTATTTAATTGATCTCTGTATTCTAGTATGCTTTCCTATATATGTTACAATTTTATAAAATGGTTAAAAGAGAAAAAGAAAAAGGGAGAAAATGAAGAAAGGAAGTAGGGACACAAGGAAGTACCAATGACAGGGGTTATAAACAAGGTTATGGTGAAGCAGGGAGAGTTGCACATAAGGCTGAATTCCATAAAGACAACTCAAACACTAAAAATCCTACTGTGTTATGGATCCTGTCAATGTAAGTTAGCTTTCAGAATATCTTTGAAAAATTGTATAATAACCACAAATATAATTAAATCACAGCGGAATTAAAGGAAGATATCTGACTTTCTAAATTTCCCAAAAAGATTATATTAAACATGAGAGTGTATTCAGCAATGCAAATAATAATTTAAAAACAGCTAACAGCATAACAAAAGCAGAACGTACCAAATAAGATGATAGAAACACAAGCAAATAGTTATGACAATAAGCGTAATTAGGTTACTTTAATAAGTGTAAAACCCACTATGATTGAGTTAAATTCAATAAAATTATAAAGATTTAAAAAATATAAATTTAGAGAAGGATACATTTGGGAAGTGAACATCAAAAAAAAAGAAATATGAAAAACTACTTTAGAATCTCTCCAGTCAGAATTCTAACAAAGTGTCTCAAGTGAGAAAGATTGGTCATTTTATATTGATAAAAATGTAAATCTCTGATTAAATATAATAGTGATGGGTTTTTACGTGTTAGATTGCATGGCAGGATACAATACAAATAAAAACCCATTGGAAATGCAATTGGGAGTTCACAGATACAATAATATCAGTCAATGACAGAACAAATAGACTAAAAATGACATGGAATGTTTGAAAAATGTGATTAACAGCATAGACCTGCTATAGGAACAGACAGGCTGATCAATGAAACAGACTGAAGAGTTTAGAAATAGACCCAAGTAGATCTGGGAGTTCAGTACCTATTCCAGCTGACATTTCTGGCTGACAGATGACTCAATAAATGGCATTAAGACAACTAGTTGGCCATTTGGAAAAATAAGCTGAATCCCAACCTCATTCTTAACACCAACATAAATTCCAGAGGGAGCAAAGATGAAACATAAAAATGAAGCTATAAAAATACTAGAGTAAAAGAACCAAAGGTTATTATTCAGCACTAAAAGGAAATGAACTATCAAGCCATGAAAAGACATGTAGGAAACTTAAATGCATATTACCAAGTGAAAAAAGCCAATCTGGAAAGGCTACAAACTGTATGACTACAATGATATGAAATTCTGGAAAAGGCAAAACTATGGAGATAGTGAAAAGATTAGTGGTTGCCAGGGGTTGAGGTGGGATGAAGGGATAAACAGGAGGAACACAGAGGATTGTTAGGGCAGTGAAAATATTCTGTATGACACTCAGTGGGGGATTCATGTCCTTATAACGTTTGTTCAAACCCATAGAATGTACAGCCCCAAGAGTGAACCCTAATGTATGTTATGGACTTTGGTAGGGGTTATATGGGACCATCCCTGTACCTCCTCTCTCAATTTTTCTGTGAACCTGAAACTGCTCCAGAAAATGTCTTTCTAAAAACAAAATGAAAGAAAGGGTTTTTTTAAAAAAGAAAAAAAAGGTACTACTTTTTGAACTATAAATACATACTTGCAGACACATGATTGTATGCATACATGTTATAGAATATACACATGTATATATCTGTAATAGTGTATGCATATGTCAGCATATATCATGAAAGAGAAAAATGACTAAATTAGAGTATACAAATTTTGACACAATAAAGGTTATAATCAAATTCTAAAGAAAAACTAGTGGGAAAAATATTTTCACATAAATGACAAAGAGCTAATTTTCTTATTTGAAAAAAAAAGGCTTCTTGAATCAATAAGACAAAAAATAAACAACTCAAGAGAAAAACGGTCAAAGGACTCAATTATAATTCACAGAAAGAAAAATTACGGACTATCTAAAGATGAAGAGATACACTATCTCCTTATTACTTAGAGAGATGCAAATAAAATAGCAGCGCAGTAGCTTCTCTTTCAGAATATCAGATAAGTTTAAGTAGAATTGAAAATACACAAAATTAGTGGGAATAGGGTTTCCAAACACACTCACACAGTATTGGTGAAGACTGAAGGGCACAACCTTCTCATCAGCAATTTTGGCAAAACTTAATAAACGGTAAAATGTTTGTACTTTGCTGGAAAAATTATGCTTCAGGGATTTATCCTAAAGTAACTCAGAGTATGGAGATATTTCTTCACTAAAATGTTCATTGCAATATTGTGTTTAATGGCAAAAAAAAAACTGAAAACATCTGAAAGTTCATCTGTAACATGTAATATCATGGATCTTTTCAAAATAAGATTTATGAACAAATTGTAATGATAGTGGATGATGCTTATTAAAACATGGAATAAAAAAGCAGGAATCAAAGTGTAAATATATTTTGATCTCAGAATATATTAACATAGGTTCATATGGCTGTATCTATGTGTGTATATACACACACATATACATATATATACAAACACACAGAGATCAGTACTTATACGTATGTATGTATATGTATATACTATATGTATGCACACACATATATACGAGAGAAAGATGGCAATTCACAATATTAAAAGTAGCCATGCTTTTGTTGTAAAATTATCCACAATTCTCAATGTGTTTTTCAGTGTACCTATAAGGAAACTGCATTTCTTTTGTAACTAGAAAACAAATAATTTTACAAACAATTTACATTAGGAAAATAAGGTTTATTGGCCCCAGGAGAAAACCAAGGATGTCTAGATGATAATAAAATTCACACTAGTCTAGGTTTAACTCTTGCTCTTAATCTCTGGGGTATTTTTGGACATTGTAAAGTTTTGAATATTAGTAGTAATCAAGCTGCAAATTTAACAAAAAGATACACTATTAATTATCTCTTAAAAACAAGCATCAAAGAAACAAAGTCTTTGTTCTTAGGAAAATCTGAGCATCTGATAATTTGCAAGCCATAAAACTATATGGTTGTTGCTATTGTTCAAAAACAGGCCATTTACAAAGTGAGTTTAGGTTTATCCCCTAGAAATGCTTAATTCCAGACTGATGTCCCCAGACCAATTTTTATGCAAATTAATTAAAGCTAAAGCATTAACTTGAGCCAAACTTAATTACCAAGGCTCCAAGAAACAATCATGTGATCTCTTTCTAAAGAAAGTGAATGGACTTTAGGATTATCTATTCTAACCACCCCCTCCTATCAGTATGGATGGTTGAGTCCACTGTATGAAAAATATATACATAAACTGTGGAATTCTTTGTGTTCTTTTGTTTCCTCTGCAGGAGGGATTAGGGCAGAGGACAGTGGGGGAAATTCAACTAGTCTGAATGTGGAGAGGCAAATATAAAGTTTGCCTCCATGGGGCCAAGGAAGTAAGATGGAATGAATAATGTCTAAGGAGAAAGGCAGATGGACTGGAGTCCCCTAGAGTTGTCACTGACACACAGCAGGCTGGGTGCAGGGCAAGGAGCTCACACACACCTTGTCTTTGTGTAATATGCCAAATCCTGGCTCATTTTCAAAGTTGGGCACCTCTTTTCTTCTCCCATTTTTTATGAACTTTAGGGAAATGGGACAGAGAAAAATATATGTATTTCTATTTCAAGAAAAGATGGCCAAAATATGTAAAGCACACAGGTGAAATAGATTGGGAGCAGAGACAAGTTTAGAAGGCAGGGGAGAGGAATATTCCAAGAAAGATTTGAAATAGGCTTTTATCCTCAAAGTGAAGTGTCAGGACATAAAAGTCACTGAAATTTTCTGGTATTCATCAACAGCCTTAAATTGCCACCTCAAGCTGTCCCACCTTAGCAGCAGTGCCTCTGTTCAATTGTGATCTTCTCATGGCTGATTGAATTCCTCTAAAAATTTATCAAGTAGAGCACTGGGACCAGAGGACACAAAGGAATACAGATTGACTGCTCCTACTCTCTGGATGCTCTACTCTTTCCTGTCACCATCCAGACAAAAAGCCCAATCACAAATAAGAGTTAAAGGTTCCAGCAATGACCTGGTGCAATGATTAGGGGTGATGGTTAGTTCCCCATATAAACAGTGATAGAGAATGAGGCTCACTCAAAAAAAACAGTAAAGATTCCCTCTCAATACCATTCACTCAATACACAAATGTCAATATTCCCAGAAATTACACTAGAAGACATAGGAACCTAGGAGTTGATGAAATCGAAGCCCAAAGAGGTTGTGACTTGCCTACCTAAAACATTCAGTTATTTTTATGTCCATTCCAGGGTTCTCTGCAACAAACATAGTATATGGAGTGCTTAGTAGCATAAGGCACTTACCTTGTTCTTAAAGGATGCAAAAGAAAGTAAGTTATAGTCCTTAATGACTGTTTACAGATTCTGGGGATTATATAATAGGGGGCCAATTAAATAGACATTTATTGATCACTTGCTATTAATAGGTGCTAGGAAGGGCAATATGAATAGAACAAAATTTCTCTCTTCACAATGCTCATGATCTGGTAAAAGAGAAAAACTCAAATAGGAACTGTATTACAGTGTGATAAAGATAATAATAAATAGATGAATGAGCAAAACAACTCAATAAGCAAAGTTATGAAAATTATCAATTCTGCCTAGTGACTCAGAGAATCCTACACAAAAAAAGGTAAACTGATGGCTTAGCTTTGAAAGACGAGGAGAATTTTACTTATGTAGGAAAAGGAGAAAAGAGGGTAAACACAGTCTAAGTAAGTACAAAGGCAAGAAATAAAGTAATATGATTAAAAAATGATTAGGTTGGTATATAGAGAGCACAGAGAATGATATGTGATTTGGCCAAAAGACAAAAAAGAGATAGATTTCAACAGAAAAGAGTTACTCAATAATTATATTTCTCAAGCATTTCTAGAGTTAAGTAGAGACTGAGAAAAAGTATTAATAATTGGATTTCATTAGATACACATAACACACACACCTTTTAGCCACAATTTTTTTCTTCTATGATATCACTAAGAGCATTTTTCTCTATTTTGTGAATTGTTTCATTGTAATTATTAAATTATAGAATATGCAATTGTTATAAAATATATAAAATGCAGGTTAGAAAAATAAAAATACTATAAATTAAAATCTCACCTACCATTTGAAGATAATCAGTGTTAACATTTGAGATACCTTTTAGTTCTAGTCCTACTAATAGAAATATGTGTAAGAACATGTGTACTCTGTGTAGTTAAAAAAAAATGAAATTCCATTGTACCTTCTACAATCTTTTTAAACCTCATAATATGTTATTCAGTTGTTGCCATCACATAGATAAAATGATGCTGCTTAGACTTCCTGTAATGTTTGGATTAGAAATTCTATTGATATTTTCTGTTCTCTGTATTTATCATCATCTCATGCTACATTTTGCTCACCACCTTTTATTTCTTAGTGAAATTTCAACTCAAGAGTTTGATATCTAAAACATTGATTTACTTAGCTAAAGTGTTTATTCTTTTTTGTGATATCCATTGAAGATGTCACTGTGTTTTTAGGCTTGTATTTTTTTTATTATCTCTATTTCCTGTTCATTCATCTTTTCATTTCTTTATCCATCAGTTCTTATATTTCATTGTAAATCCAACCATACTTTCTATATATGTTATTTTTCTGAATGTATCTTTTATAAAAGTGTTTTCCCATGGCATAATTATATTATGTTTTAATGTTTCAAGTCCCCTCTTTGTTTGAATTGCTGGAAATAGCTATATAGGCAAGACATTTTCCAGGAGATAAATTGAAAATATTTACTTCACTTCCTAAGTGATTCAGAACAAAACTTTTCTCTCTATCCACCATTCTGATGTCCATCCAGTATTTATCTATAGCAGGTATGGAATGTAAAACCTGTGGCTCTAGTTTTTATCAGAAATGGGGTTGATGTCTTCCCATCCCGTTTCGTGAAGTTGATTTTATAAACTTGATTTTAGTATTTTACATTTATCCTTGTTAAATTTCATCTTGTTTCTTTTAGTCTATTGAGAGTATTTTAGCCTTGATTTTGTTGTCCAATATATTAGTTATTCCTCTCAGTTTCCTGTTATCAAAAAATCTGCTCAAAGTGATTTTTTTTCCCCAAAAGTTGGAACTCTGTTTTACATCTTACTAGAAAGAATTTTTTCCACCTATCACACTTATGTTCCTACAACTGTATTCATTTTGAGGACAAGCACTGTGTCAATTAAGATACAGTTCTTTAACTTATTTGAGATCCACTCTCAGCACCTGACATATCCACTGTTTAGTGACACTCAGTACACTATAGAATAAACTACCAGTAGTGCAGTCATCATCACTCTGTGTAGTACCCAAAGGTGACAGAGATGGAAACTGGCTTTGGGGAAAAATTTTGCATTGCTTATTATCTACTCCATATTAAAGAATTTTGTGACTTGTCATAGCATGATACAATCTAAAAAATAAAGGGTGCTAATAGAATCCTTATAACATTTCTGACAGAAGTGTAAAATGGAACACATTCTTCAGAACACAGTTTTGCAGGATCTAGTAAAGCTACACATATGTGTTTCTTATTACTTAGCAATTTCACTTCTGGGTTCAACCCAAATGATTTAAGTATGTATGTCCACCAAAAGACATATACCAGACTGTTTTCATCAGTATTATTATAATTCCCCAAATTGAAAAAATTCAACACTCATATGACATCATATATTCAGACAGTAGAATAGTATATATGAAAAAGAATGAACAATTGATGCATACAGCAACTGGAATTAAACTTACAGACAACAGGTATAAAACAACTAAGATAGAAAAGATCATATACTATATGTTCTGCTTATATGAATTTCAAAAACCGAAACTATTACCAGACGAGGGGTGTCAACAGGAAGGAGGCACTGGAACAAGAAATGTTCTTTGTCTGACTACACAGGAAGATACATGTGTATACGTAAAGAGTCATCAAGCTGTACACTATTTATAAATTTTACTATATGTGAGTAGACCTCAGTTCAGAAAACTAAGAGGAAAAATAAAGATATTTCCAGGCAAACAGAAGGAGGAGGAGTTTAATCAGATAGAGCTAGTTATGAATTTTGAAAACAGAATGGGGATCACAATGATTACAAAGCTAATGTAATGATTAGATAGATGTAAAGCTAATGTAATGATTAGATAATAGATGTAAAATGTCGAAGCAAAGTCTGGCATTTTTATGGGATCAATAATTTGCAGATAGATACACTTATATCTTCTAGGCCAGTGCTTCTCAAGCTTTAAAGTAAGTACAAATCACATGGGCGTCTTGTTAAAATGCAGATTCCGATTCTGTAGGTCTGGGATGAGGCCTCAAATTCCACATTTTTGAAAAGCTCTCAGGTAATTCCAATGTTGCTTGTCCATGGGCCATGCTTTGAGAAGCAGTGGGGAAGAGAGCGAGGATGAATGGGGTTTATCAGCAGGAGAAAGATACTGTTCAAATTCATATTTTAAAAAGATCTTTCTGCTAGCAATAAACAAAATAGATTATAGGAGAAGAGAATGAAAAATCCAAGAAACAGATAATACATCCCTGGAATGAGGAAAGGTGAACAAAGTATGGAAAGTAGGAAAGGAGAAACATTTTTCAGGATCATCAAGACTTGGCATTTCATTAAACTTTAGAAGTAATGAAAGAAAGTCATCAAAACAGCTTGAGGTTTCTACCTCCAATTATCAGATAAATATGCCTTATTATTTTATCAGATCCTTTTGATTAAAATGAGCTCAGGAGAAAAGGATGTCACACAAAAGGCTTTTTTCCCATCTGGGTCCTGCTAGCAGAGACTGAATCAAGGGGGTGCAATATACTGGGTGGTTTTAATTTCAAAGAGGCGGCTATAAAAAGAGGGATTATATAAGTTAGCTTTGCTGCAGTAACAAATACCCCCAAAAGTTTCAATGACTTTCAACAACAAAGGCTTATTGCATCTCTGCTCGCTCCTGCTTGGTTCTGTTCTACGTTTTCATTGCAGTAGGAACAAGAGAGCTAGAGGAAGGATGCAATGGATCTTAACCTTCTGCTTAAATGCAGTACCCGTCACATCTCTTCCAGTGTCATATTTTAAGCCAAGTCACATGAATTGGTCTGGTGTCAATGAGGTGGGAACATACTCTTCTCCCACAGGGGCCACCACAGGTCACATGGTCATAGAGAAATATAATCCTCTTACAGGAAGTAGAGGCAAGTGGAACAATAATGCTGTCTACCACAGGGAGGTACTCAGGCAAAGAGCCCATTCTCTGCTGTGTCCCTTTTGTGCCAACAATCAGCCATAGCTCTGGAATTTTTTTAGTTCAACAGTTAAATATCCTGTGCACAAAATCTGTCCTAGCATGAGACAGAAATGGAAAGATTTCAATTTTCTCTCTTAATAAGCACTTAAATGTTTTAAACTCAACAGGGAAAGGTAGGAGGAGAAGCCAAGGGGTGTGGAAGAAAAACCATTACTAGATAATCAGCCTCAGAGTAATCAAAAGTTGGCTGAATTCTCCCCTGACCTTTGCTGTATTTAGCCTGTGTCTTAAGAGAATGGTTGGGCTGTTATGCCACCCAATTCACATGTGTTCACATTACTCCAGTTTTTAATGCTCTGTTGATGGAAGAATGAAAGTTCAAGCAGTATTTTAATTTTCTAGGAATCGTCACCATGGGAAATATTTATATCTTAAAAGGAAATTAGATGTAGTTAACTCAATACAGCCCAGAAATTATTTTTAAATTTTAAAACTTCCAGGTTGTATCCTCTACCCATATCCAGTGCATTGATAAGCAAAATGCTAATTATACCAATCAGTTAAAAAAAGAGATATATGACTAAATTATCTGGATATATCTCATAAAATAATTGATAGAAATCTGATGATATGAAAAATGCTATCTTTGCCCTCCACTTTGGTTCAAAACTCTTCTCTATCCCTCCATGCATGATTAAAGCATGGTTTCTGAAAGTTTTATTTTTTTAAATCAGGTATAAAGTTATGGTCATACATATTACATCTCTTTTATTTTTCAATCACTGTTTTTTTTAACAGGACAAGAGAATGATTCAATGAAGAATGAAATAAAAATTGAGACAGAGTCCCAGAGCTCATATATGGATACAGAAGGTACTGAAACCAGAATATATTGTTATCAGAGAATGAGATGAAACTGTGAACCATGACTTCTATATATACTTGTGCGTGAGTGTTTTAGGCAATGATTACTGGAGGATGGCAATAGTGTTCTATTTCATGTACCTGTTGAAACCTGGAGGGGGAAAAAAAAAAAAGAATTTGAACTTTCTCTGCTATCATCACTGTTCTCTTCTCAATGATTCCAACTAAAATATCCCTGAGTATCCCCTTCTGTCTTGTTCTATTTAGAATTGTCATCAAACCATGAAGATGCCGCAATTGTGGATCAACCGGAAGTGATTCCACTAACAGATGAACAAGAAGAAAAAGAAGATGAAAAAGGTAGGACTGCTCTTAAGTTAGCCCATCAAGAATAGAGAATTTCTTTGGATTCCTGCCTATAATTCAACTATCAAAGTTATCCCCTTGCAATTGTACTTCGTAAAAGGGGGAAATAAACAATTCTTTTATCCTTAACCTACTTTTGAAAATAGAATAAAATCTAGAAGTAGCAACAGAAGATACTTGGAATACTTTTTTTTCCCTCCAAATACCTGTAGCATGAAGATACTTTTGTTACTCATTTAGATTCAATTTAAATGTCAGAAATTATAGTATTGAGAAAGCCTATAAGAAATAAAAATTATGGACTAGACAGCTAAATGTCATAGAAAATCTGAAATGGCTTTCAAACAAATAGATTGACCCTTTTGTATTGATTTTATTCTATCTTTCTTTATATGGTAGTGATTAAAGGAGCAATTAAGGTAAAATATGCCCATTATATGAACCTTCTAGATTGCAAGCTTCATCTGCTAATATTAGGATACAGTAATATTGAATACTGTTTAAAAAAAAGTGAGAATAATGATTTCTGAATACATAAGAGGAATGAATACTTCATAAATATTAAAGCAGCATCAGGGGCAAGAAGCCAATATATTGAAGATAAAAATAATTTTTAAAAATTTAAAAACTATGATCAGAGAAATTTAGTATTAATTGAAGAACTTAAGAAATCCAATTTTTGAATATAAAGCAATCTCTTAAAAGAAGTCCATAGAATAATTTGCCTGTTACAGTATGATTTATACTGCTCTTAAATAAATATGTATTTACAAAATGGTTTCAGGGTAATAGCTTGGCAGATCTTGTTTATAGAACACAATGATCAATTTTGTTTTCAAATTATAACACAGACATGATCTCAATTGTAAAATCAGGTCAATAATAACTACAGCTTCCAAATTATGAACTCTTCCCGGCAGGGGCATTGACACAGTTTAATTGCTAAACCATGTTAGTGATTCTGACACTTTTTAAAAAATTTCCACTGCATTTGTAGCAAAATATTCTTCCACATCTATGCCTCTAATAACCTTTTCTCTCTTGCAAATCCTACTTGAGACACATGATGCCATGTTCCTGTCAAGTCAAATAAAGGGTCTATTTGGAGTACTTTATGTCTAGCAATGATAGTCGAGATTGATATAACCCATGCTCAGATTCAGATAGATGGCTTTGCTCTCTTCAATTATAGTTCTAAAATGGAAATTATATAGTGCTGTGCATGTTAGCTTAGTTTCTCTATAGCAGAAATTATTTGCTTTGTATATTGTGCCTCAAGAAATGCAAATGGGTAAAGGAACATTGAACTGGACATTTTCCTCTTTTTAGCTTGACCTATAAGAGAAAAGCTCCCATTCAGCACACATTGACATGCTTCCCTTCTCCCAGTGGATTCCCTAGCACTGAACACTCCTCTGACTACTAAAGGGTTAAATACCTGCTTTTCCTCTATTCTTTCTAGGTATGCCAATCCTCTTCTGCAAATGGTGGAATGGCATGTGGGAAAGAAGTGAGGTCAAATTCTGCTACTTGCATGTAGCAACTTTGCAGTTGAATTTTTTTTCATTAAAATTTGACTTTTCAAATGTGAGAGAGCAATGTTGGTGGGCTTGAATTAAGCACATTTTCTCTTTCCGTCTTTATCATGGATAGTTCACTTGGCCCCACCTTGAATATTTCTGTTGTTTAAATTTGAAATAACTTCAAATGCATCACCTTTGTCATCTTATTCTTTGCATCGCAGTAAGAGTTAAAAGCTATTCTGACTCCAGAGACTGAGGCAAGAGAATTGCTTGAGCTCAGGAATTCGAGACTGTAGTGCACCATGATCATGCAACCCTGTCTCTAAAAAGAGGAAAGAAAAGGAAAAAGAAAAAAAAATGTTTAAGCTATTCCACTACATATAAGAAAAATGCCCAATACATTAAGATTTATCTGTAAGCAAAACCAAATCTGTATTCTATTACATTGGTATAGATATTTGTTAAAGCTTTAGAAATATCAATTCTCTTTTATTGTGAAAATCTTTCTAAGAAGGAAAAGAGAGGTTCGTTTTAAAAAAAAAAAAAATTCCAGACCAGGAAAAAAATGTGTAATCGTTTTTTCTCATTTTGTAGCATTTTATAAGATTAGAAAATGTGGATAATCTTCAGGATACATCTTCTATGGCTCCCAGGTGTATGGGCACAGATGTTGCAACATTAAGTTTTGAAGTTAGTTCTACCAAAATATGGATTTTGAAAAGAAGGAAAAATATTCAGCAGAAGTTCATGCTGATAAAATTACACAATAGCACAATGGACATGTCCCTGGGAGACCTGAAATACAAAAATTTCAACAGGCATAAAGCGAGGTTTCACATATGGCAGCTTTTCTCATACAGCCACACTGCCTCTTCCTAAATGCGTCCAGCTTTATGCTTTCCCAGCAGGACTTGCAACACATATGAAATCCAGTGCAATAACATCAGTTAGGTTAATAACCAAATAGGAAAGTAGTATTATTGGAGAGCTCCTCTAAAAAAGGATCTCATTTTTCTTAGATGTTTTATTTCTAGTTGAATTTAGAAATATTTAACATAAAATCTTAACTGTATTCACATTGTGTTATTATATATGACAAACATTTCATTTGTGTTTTATTACTATGTATTATATGCAAATGTTATACAGAATGCATATATTTGGTCCCAATTATTTTTCTTATATCAATAAGTATGGTATGGAATAGTCATCCTTTATTTGTTTACCTAAGGTTGAACAAAATATTGATGGAGACTTAAGGTGTATTATGGTCTAATTTTTTCTTAGAGAAAGATGCATAGACAGGCATGCAAGTAAGGAGTAAAGTGCAAGCCAGCAACAAGTATAAATCATTATAATTCCTTAGGCTTATGTTGTAGTTCCTGATCAGCATGACCTTGAGACAAATTGTACAGAGAGCTACGGCTTTCCTGGCAATTCTTTAGCTTCTAAGAATCCCAGTTTCTAGGGTATTTATGAGGAGCATGAATTCAAAGTTGCAATTATGAGGTTCTCCAATTTTATCACTTTTCTCTGAAGGCCAACTCTGAAGAACCACACTCTTGATGAACCAAAGGTGATGGCATGGTAGCCAGTGGTCAGCAATACTGAAAGCTGAAATCATAGGTTTTGCCCAGTTTCATTTATTGTATTCTATTTGATAAAAATGCAAAAGTACCTGGGATCAGGCAAAAAGATCAAACAAATTAACCGTGTTTTTTGTTAGGACTTACCAATAATTGGACAGCTAATTATTCCATGAAAATATCTTTAAGGGGTGAGGAGGAGGAATGCCTCTTAGTTCAAAGTAGGTTTTCACACAAACTATTCAGAACTGGGCTGGATTTCCATCTCTGTCTTTCTTAGTCCATGTAGGAAACATCTTTCTTGCAGTTCCTCTGGCAACTGTTTTATCTTTCAGTGAACACATAATAAGTGAGCTGCTTTCTCTTCTGCTCCTACCAATCAAATCCATTAGGGATTTATCTTGTCTACAAAGCACCACTACACAGCCCTTGGTGTTTTCCATTATTCATAGGCTTCTTACGTTGCTGACAGGGCCCCTTTCCTTTCTCCTTGAAAAGCAGACCCACACTAGCAATGGAGCCAGACACAGAATCTCTAACATTTGGGCTTTCATATCTAGCCTGTGTTCTTTGCTACAGAGAATCATAGTTCAGGCATATTTTTGATTCATGCAAAATATTATATGAACTTGCATGTTGAATAATAAGCTAACTTACTGGAACTTTCCACTTTCAGAAAGTCTTTGTATCTCATCTTTTCAAATGAGGTCAACTTTAGTAATTGTATTTTTCACACTAGCAGCACTATTATTTAGTTTTAGGATAGT
This sequence comes from Cheirogaleus medius, assembly GCA_008086735.1. NCBI lineage: Eukaryota > Metazoa > Chordata > Mammalia > Primates > Cheirogaleidae > Cheirogaleus > Cheirogaleus medius. The sequence continues at coordinate 18,081,256 of VBSM01001118.1, read as the reverse complement.
TTTATTTTCATCCATTTACATATCTATTTATCATGTATACAATCATATGCTGCATAATGACCACATATACAACAGTGGTTCCATAAGATTATAATACCATATTTTTTACTGTGCCTTTTCTATGTTTAGATGTGTTTAGGCACACAAATATTTACCATTATGTTACAATTGCCTACACAGAAAACATGTTGTATAGGTTTATAGCCTAGGAGCAACAGGCTATAACATATAGGCTAAGTGTGTAAGTAGACTATTACTTCTAGGTTTGTGTAAGTACACTCTGTGATATTCATACAACAACAAAATCACCTAACGATGCATTTCTTAGAATGTATGACTATCGTTAAGCAATGCATGACTGTATACGGGTTATGGATTATGGATATACAGGTATACATGTGGATTATGGTTATATTTACATATCCATAGTACACACACATTCAGAAATAGTGAATATATCCATACAAACACACACAATTGAGGAGCACTGAAATTTTCAGAACTTGTTAATATCATACAGGACAGGAAAATGTATCCTTTCTTCCCACCATACAAAATTCATCAAATCTCATGTTCATTGCTACAAGTTTTCTACAAGTTAACTTCTACCTCTACAGAGGTGTAAAGTAGCCTAGGGAATAGAAAGTCTGTCAAAGGAATAACAAACTCATAGAATCAGCTAATCCCACAGAGTATGTTGGGCAACACTCAGCCTTTCACTGACGAAGATGACCCAGCAATCTTTTTCGTCCAACATCAAGTATTAGATAATTTTTCTTTACAGTATACTAAAGATAACACTGCCATTTTTACCCCTTTTTCTACCTCACTGTATTCATCATTGCTAACTGACACATTTAACAGGCAGTGATAAAATACTAAGGGAGTATTGGCGTAGGGCAGTAGCCTCTAATTACATCTGAGGTTGTATCTAATAGTTTACCTGCTGTCATTTTGTGCCAAGGACACATACAGATGTAGATGTACTTCTAAGATGCCTCTGTTGGAAGATGTGCTATCATTTTATGCATTAGGAAATTTTTTAAGAAGCTTGTTATTTTAAAATAAGACAATTTATCATTTAGGCTTTTTATTTTATGTGTATTTTAGAAACAATTCTATACTGAATAAGATATGGAATGTTATACTATATATTATTATATTATTTGAGAATGCATAAAAAGAAAACTTTTGGTTAAATAAATTAAAGTATTGTTAAAAATTCATCAGATTCAGGGTCCTACTTTCAATCAGAGTAATAAATATTTATATTTTTTCATACAATATTTTCCTCTGTGTCAATAAAGACTTTGATGGTTTGAAATTTAAGAGAATACATAAAGGCTTTAAAACTCATTGACTTTTAAGTCTTTTAAGACTTAAGTCTATCTTGCTATGATGTAGCTTACTTTTTTCTTCATCTTCTTAGAGACTGATTCATCAACTCCCTACATATATCACTATTATTTTTGGATATTTTCATACAAGACATTGAAACTCATTCTGCAAGTTTTAGTACTTTTGTTTTTGATGTTAGTGCATACATGGGTATGGTAAATTCTATCACCATATCCTTACCAATAAAAATTTTGTAACAATTCACTCTTAAGATGTGAAAACAGTATACTTCGTATCATGAAATGCGATATTGACTGCAAACTAGTACAACCTCTATGGACAGTAGTACCGCAGAGAACTAAAAGTACAACTACCATTCGATCCAGCAATCCCACTACTGGGTATTTACCCAAAGGAAAAAAAGACATTCTAGAAAAAAAGACACCTGAACTCGAATGTTTATAGGAACACAATTCACAATTGCAAAGATGTGGAAACAACGTGATGTGTTTATCAAAACATGAATGAATTAATAAAATATGGTACGTGGATACCATACTCATCCACACACAAAAAGTGGTGAACTAATACCTCTTGTATTCATCTGGATAGAGCTAGAGACCATTATTCTAAGTGAAATATCACAAGAATGGAAAAACAAACACCACACATACTCACCATTGAGACCAGAAAAGGAAAACTTGATTACAGCTGATATAATCAATAGTTATTTTCCTACTAACTCATCAATCTGACTAGTGATAGGATCTTTACCAGCACATCAGTCCACCATTACCCTACTGGCATATTGTAGAACTAAGAAAATCATAAAGGATTTCATCTATTCATTCGTTCAACAGATACGTGTTGAGCATAAAGTAAGTGCCAGAAACTATGTAGACACTGGAACTAGAACAGAACAAAACAGGCAAAGCCACTGCTAGGCCCACTCCAAGCATCTGCAGGGCTCAGAATAGGAGTCCAGACAATGGCTTGCCTGCCCACCCCCAACCTTGCCATATCCTGTTACATCCTGTACCATCTCCAAGTTCATCCTTTAAACTCCTTGAAAATAGCCACCTCTCAGCCACTATTTAGGTCTGGAACTGTTAATAATTAGAAGGTATCTCTAAGAAAGAGGTTTGCTCTAGCCCTTTAAGAGGGTTTAGGGTCACTGGGGCTGGCCATGCTTAGGTTCCAGGTATTCAAATCATGGTGGGTTTGTCTCCTTGACCCCACTGACTCCTAATCCCATAAGAAGAGGCATTATCAGAAGAGGGTCAGAGAGGGACCCTCAAAACTGCAAGGCTGGGCATACCTGGTTACCCAGGTCTAAGGGTATAACAACCCCTGTCATCATTCTAATGAAAGAGATAATCCATAAACAAAGATACATAATATCACATTAAGTATTGATAAGTGATATGAATAAAACTAAACAGGGTAAAAAAAAAAAAAACAGAAAGTAACAGGAGGTAATGGTCATAGTGTTTTCTCCCTGGCTTTACTGAGGTATAATTGACAAAATTGTATAACTTTAAGTTGTGCAACGTGATGATTTGATATATGCATATATTGTAAAATTATTACCATACTCAAGTTAGTTAACACATCTATCACCTCAGCTAGTTACCATTTTTGTTTGTATGGTGGGAACATTTAAGATCTACTCTTTTAGAAAATTTCAAGAATACCATACAGTATTGTTAACTATTATCACCATGTTATATATTAGATCCCCAGAATTTATTCATATCATAACTGAAAGTTTGTACTTTTTGACCATTACCCCATTTTTCCCACCCCCAACCCTTGGCAACAACAATTCTCTGTTTCTATGAGTTTAACTTTTTTAGATTCCATATGTAAATGAGATCATACAGTATTTGTCTTCTCTCATTGTCTTATTTTACTCAGTATAATGCCCTCGAGGTTCATCCATGTCATCACAAATGTAAGGATTTCCTTCTTTTTTATAACTGAATAATATTCCATTGTGTGTGTACATATATGTATATGTCAGGGTGTGTACATATATGTATATATACACACACCACATTTTCTCTATCCATCTCTGCACACATAGGTTATTTCTATATCTGGCTATTATGAATAATGCTACGACGATCACAAGAGTGCAAATATCAGACTACTGACTTCTTTTCCTTTGGATACCCAGAAGTGAGATTGCTGGATCATATGATAATTGTATTTTTAATTTTTTGAGGAACCACCATACTGTTTTCCATACTGGCTGTCAACAATTTACATTACCACCAACAGAGTACAAATATTCCCTTTTCTCTCCACTCTTGTCAATTCTTTTTAGTTTTTGCCTTTTTGATAAAAGCTATTCCTAACAATTGTGAGAGTATACCTCACTGCAGTTTTGATTTGCAATGCAACAATGATAAGTGATGTTAAGCATCTTATCATGTACCTATTGGCCATTTGTATGTCTTCTTTGGAAAAATGTCTCTTTACCTCACCCATTTTTTAATCAGATAATTTGTTTTAAGTCAAATGAACTCCTTATATGTTTTGGATATTAACCTCTTAATCAGATATGTTTTACAAATATTTTCTCTCATTATGTTGCCTTCTCATTTTGTTGATTGTTTTCTTTGCAGAAGTTTTTAGTTCAATGTAATCCCATTTATTTTTGCTTTTGTCACTTGTGCTTTTGATGTCATATCCAAAAAATCATTGCCAAGACCAATGTCAAGGAAGCTTTTTTCCATGTTTTCTTCTGGGAATTTCATGGTTTCAGGTCTTACATTTAAGTCTTTCATTCATTTCAGGTTAATTTCTGTGAATGGTGAAAGAAAGGGGTCCAATTTCATTCTTTTGCATGTGGATATCCAGTTTTTCCAGCACCACTTATTGAAGATATTATCCTTTTTCCACTGTGTATTCTTGACATACTTGTCAAAGATTGAATGTATATACATGGGTTTATTTCTGGGTTCTCAATTCCATTCCATTGGTCTATTTGTCTGTTTTTGTTCCAGTGCCATACTGTTTTGATTACCATAGTTTTGTAATATGGTTTGAAATCAGGAAGTGTGCTGCCTCTGGCTATTTTCTTCTTTCTCAAGATTGCTTTGGCTATTTGGGATATTTTGTGGTTCCATATGAATTTTAGGACTTTTTCCCCTCTATTTCTGTGAAAAATGTGACTGGAATTTTGATACTGATTGAATTGACTGTACAGATCACTTTGGATAGCATGGACATTTTAATAATATTAATTCTTCTGATCCATGAACACAGGGTATTTTTATATTTATTTGTCTTCAATTTCTTATATCAATGTCTTACACAGTTTTCAATATACAGATCTTTCACCTCCTTAGTTAAATTTATTCCCAAGTAATTTGTTTCTGATGTTGTTGTAAATGTATAGTTTTCTTTATTTTTCAGGTGTTTGTTGTTAGTGTATAGAAATGCGCCTGATTTTTGTATGTTGATGTTGTACTCTACAACTTTATTGAATTTGTTTGTTAGTTCTAACAGTTTTTTGTTGGAGTCTTTAAGGAATAGAGAGAATTTCATTTCTTCCTTTTTGATTTGGATGGTTTTTATTTCTTTTTCTTGCCTAATTGCTCTGGCTAGGACTTCCAATACTGTATTGAATAAAAGTGGTGACAGTGGACATCCTTGTCTTGTTCACAATCTTGGAGGAAAAGCTTTCAGTATGATAATAGCTGTGGGCTTGTCTTCTATGGCCTTTATTATGTTTGGGTACATTCCTTGTATACCAAATTTGTTGACAGTTCTTTAACATGAAATTATGTTGAGTTTTGTCAAATGCTTTTTTTGCATCTATTCAGATCACATGATTTTTATCCTTCACTCTGTTAGTGTATCCTATTTATTGATTTCCATATGTTGAACCATCCTTAAACTCCAGGGATGAATCCCACTTGATGATGGTATACCATCCTTCTAATATGCTGTTGAATTCAGTTTGCTAATATTTTGTTGAGAATTTTTTAATCTATTTTTTCAAGGATATTGGTCTGTAGTTTTTATTTCTTGTAGTGTTCTGACCCGACTTTGATACTTTGGTATCAGGCTAATGCTGGCCTCATAAAATAATACTTTGGTATCAGGCTAATGCTGGCCTCATAAAATAAATTTGGACTTGTTCCCTTCTCTTTAGTATTTTAGAAGAGTTTGAGTATGACTGGCATTAACTTTTAAATGTTTGGTGGAATTCACCAGTGAAGTAATCTGGTCCTGGGTTTTTCTTTGTTGGGAGGTTTTTGCTTATTGATTTAATCTCTTTACTCATTATTGATCTATTCAGATTTTCTATTTCTCCATTATTCAACCTTGGTAGGTTATATGCTTCTAGCGATTTATTCATTTCTTCTTTGTTATCCAGTTTGATATTATTGATAGTAGTCTCTTAATATCTGTTGTATTTTTGTAGTATCAGTTGTAAAGCTACTCTTTCATTTATAATTTATTTTAGTCCTCTCTTTTTTGTTAGTCTAGGCAAAGTTTTGTCAATTTTGGTTATCTTTTCATTAAAACAACTCTTATTTTTGTGGATTTTATTGTCTTTATGTGATTTCAATATTCTTGAATTTGTTAAAACTTGTTTTGTGGCCTCACGTATGATCTATCCTGATGAATGTTTTTTGTGCACTTGAGAAGAAAGTATATTCTGGTGCTGTTGAATGTGGAAGAGTCTATCTATGTCTTTTAGGTCCATTCAGTTCATAGTGTTATTCAAACATGCTATGTTTTTGTTGATTTGCCTTCATTGATTTTCTCTGTTGTTGAGAGTAAAGTATTAAAGTCCCCTACCATTATTGTATTGCTGTTTATTTCTCCTGTTAGTTCTCCTAGTATTTGCTTTACATATTTAAATGTTCTGTTGTTTGGTTCATAAATATGCACAATTATTCTATCTTGATTAATTGATCCCTATAATGTTATATAATGACCTTCTTTGTCTCTTGTGATCATTTTTGACTTAAAGTCTCTTTTGTCTCATGTAAGTATAGCCACCCCTTCTCTCTTTGGCAACCCAAGCTGTAAAAACCAGAATGTTGGAGTGAAGTTATGAAATCAGAAGTGATAGAATAAAGGCCCAAGCCTAGGGTGGGAACATGCCTTCCTGGCCATGCCAAAGTATATGGACCTGGAGATTTGCTGGCAACTCAAATGCAGCCAGATGGTTTGATTCATCATCAATTCCTATGTTTTCCGTGTCAAATTACAGACTCTAGTCAATAAGGACAACAAAATATAACATTTATTGTACTCTTCTAGCCATTGGTATAGGATTAACATGGAATTACATGAAATAAAGTTTTATTAGAACATATAAAGCCTAAAACATTTGCTACCTTTCTCTTTACAGAAAAATTTTGCTGAGCCCCAGTCTATAGCATACATATGAATATAGCCCAAATTGTCCTGAATCTGAACTCCCATTTTCACACAAGAACTCTGAAGGTATGAATCTTTATCCATGCACATATATGTATGCACAAGGGCTTATTCCCACAGTGCCATGCCTTTCTATAAGCACAATCTTTGCTATGTCTGCATCCTCCCCAACCTGGTAGATTGGAAGAAGATAGCTCCCTCTGATGTCAGCTTCCATGAAAGGGGTCCCAAAGCAGCATGTCTTGGACCCCAAAGCATTTCAGACCATAGGTGGAATCAAGTAATCTCCACAGCCCTGTTCTCAAAAGCATACTCTCTTACTTTGACTTAGCTTTGTTATCTGGTCAGTCTCATTTTGCTTGGCCCTTTCTCTCTTAGAATAAAATTTTAGGTTTCCTTTAAACCTATTTTTTTTGGCCACTGTATATGAAGTACATGAAAGGAGGAGGGAGTGGTTCTACCTACTTCCCAGTGAACTGATCTTTGCTTTCTCTTAGTATACTGTAAGTGAGACTTGCATTATGACTGTGTACTAAGATCCTATTCATAACCATTTGTAGAGAAAAGCCATTTAGGTGACAAAACTAACAAGTGCAGGTCTAATCTATAATATATATGGGGTAGACAGTTACTGATTATAATAAGCAGTGTATAAATACATTCATTTATACATTTTGTTGTAAAGACTCAAATATTGTCAACCCACAATTAAACTTGTATATGTATACAGTGGTTGGAGTAGAGGCTCAACATTTAAATAAAAGGTTTTTTTAGCAAACAAATAACCACAAGCTATTATATGTCACATATCTCGAAGTATTTACGGCATTTGGATTTAGACTAAACTACTTCAACTTGACTCATCTGATGCAAGACCCCACTGATTGTACCAAAGAGATACCATTCTGATTTGGATTTTAAATGTAAGTGCTACTTTTCTCCTTGCCTAAGAAGGAAAGTCAATTTCTTTTCATTATTCTTTATGCATCAGGTGTCTTCATTTCAGCACAGTATGTAAAGAGCAGGTGGTATAAGGAGTACTTTGAATGTTAATTATTTTTTTCATTTATTTCACTGTGAGGATTTACCTTTCAATGTGTTTTTATAATCAAGATGGAAACAATTAGGGAACTTGCAGCTTGAATGTTTCACTACATTTATTTTATGACATCTGCTGCAATGATTAAGAAAAAAAAAAGGATCATTTTAACAATAGCAAGGGGTTTGGGTTGACAGTATGCGATCGCTTTATTTCATTGTGAATCTTCAAAGGAAATATTTTCAAGATGAATTAGTCATGTTTCTAACCAATACATACCATCCCATTGTTTGAATTTACATCTTTGACATAGAAGCACGTCAGTTTTTCAGAGATGTTGTCCTAGTTTATTAGCCTTGGTTTTTAATTGAAACGAATGTTTAAAAACTACAAAGAAATAGGAAAGAAGGAAAAAAACCCTGGATATTTCCAGGTTGAAAGATGCATTTCAAAGGAGAATATCCTTTTCCATTTATCTTGTTTAGTTTGTTCCTCAAATACATCAACTGTTCTTCATGTTTCATATACTTACAAGCATAATTCATAAAGTAAAAATGTTCAGGATTAAGAGATGCATGGTTTATAGTATATTAATATGCAGACATATTTCAAAGTAAGGAAGTACTTTTAAAAATTAATACAGTCAATATTTCATGTTTTGTTGTATTACTTTTGTTTTTCACCATTAACAAATTATCAAAAACCTTATGCAATCAGAAAATAAAACTTGCATAAAATCTAGTAACTAGATAGGATAACTATTAGACAAGATAAATATAGATATATATGTGTATGTATAAATACACTTCACATCTCCAGACTCTTACCTCTTACTTCAAGAGCTAATCAATAAGTAGACCTTAAAGTTATCTCTGGCAACACAGGAATATATCCAGAAGATATCTTACTATTTTATCACCAATAATAAGAAATAAAAATTTTAGTCTAATCACTACATAACCTATAGGGTTGAAGGGAACATGCATCCCCCCACCCAAAGGTCTCCTCATCCTAATCCCTGGAACTTGTGAATAATATGTTACATTACATGGCAAAAAGGGCTTTGCAGGTGTGATTAAGTTAGGATCTTGAGAAGAGAGTAACCTGGAGTGTCCAGGTGGGCCCAGTTTAATCACAGTGTATTTATAATTCAAACAGGGAAAGAGATGTACTGGTGGAAGCAGAGGAGAGAAAGAGAGGGAGATTGTGAGTTAAAGATGCTATGCTGCTGGCTTTGAAGGTGGAGGAAGGGAGTGGTGATGAGACGAATATAGGAGGCCTCTAGAAACTGCAATAGGTTAGGAAACGGATTCTTCCCTAGACCTTCAAGAAGGAAAGCAGCTCAGCTGATACGTCGATTGTAGCCCCATAAGACCCATTTCAGACTTCTGGCCTCCAGAACTAAGTCTGCGGTAATTTACAGAAGGGAAACAGAAAACTAATACATATCCTCTACCACTACTCTAGTATTTTGCATCCAAGTTTAGAACATTTCTTTTGAAAATCTGTTGGGCCTTCCCCTTCTTACCTTATTTTGGTTGAAGATGCTAGAACAAGGCAGAGAAGTAGGCAGAGAGAGTACCCCCCTTCTCAGTCACCTCAGTTGCACTTTCAAGAGTATTCACTAAAAAAACAATTTATCCAGTATTAGCATGTACAAGGCACTGAGCTTGGGGCTGGAGCACAAACAAAAATAAAATGGAAAACAAAATGCAAAGACAATCCTACCCTCGAGGAGGAGCTAAGCATCAGAAACAGATTCATCTAGATGGTAGTTTTCCAATGTTTCCCTTGGACCACTAGCATCAGCAACAGCTGGGAAATTGCTAAAAATGCAAATTCCTGAGCTCCACCCCAAGTAGATTCTTCACACAATAATTGCTGTGGTTTGGTTTCTCAAGTGGACTACTAAGACTTTATTTAATCTTGAACCATGTGTATGTATGCATGCAATTCTTGTGTTATACTTAAGAATTAACGTTTATATATCCCAGAGACAAGACAGCAAAGACAGTAGAAAGTGAAAAAAGAGTTTTCAGGCTCAGACCTTCCAGGGAAGTTGGTGCTTAATACTGCTCAGTCTGCCAGCAACCCTAGCTCCACCAAGCATAACCCCCAAGTGAGGAGAAGAGGCTTTCTAACATGAGTTTGCATACAAATCACCTGAAGCCTTGTTAAAGCATGGATTTCCAGACCCCATCAACTCTAGCTTCTGATTCAGTAGGTCTGGGGATAGCAGGCAGTCAAAAATTTTGCATTTTTAACAAGATGATGCTGATGCTGCTGGTCCAGGGACCACAGCTTGAGAACCACTGGCAAAGTCATGGTTCGTTATTTAAACCAACAGGCTCACATCAGGCACCGTGGCAGGAGATGCTCCTTTCGCACCATTGTGGACCCCTAGGACCTGTAGCTGGAACACAGGGCATTTGGGTACCTGTGGTAAGGATGGGGATCACTTCTCGAATTGAACCCACAGTATGTCTGAGGCCAGCCACTTGTAAGTCTCTCTTCCCACATGCGCCCTCTTTGTGGTCACTGCATAGTGCAGCCCTCCCACAGCGGCAGGTGATGTGGACAAGGGAACATGGAGCCTGCATGCCTAGGTTAGGAGAGTGCAGAACCAAGGATTGTGTTTGTTCTTTGGAGTATCCTGGGTACTCCAAGAGCACCCTGAGCGTACACTGGAGTTGTGTATCTGAAAAATGTGTTTGCTATTCTTTCTTCATTTTGATGAACAAGATATAAGGGGAGAGGGGAAAATGAAGGAAAAAACCTTTCCCCATCACTTTAGTAGTTTTACTCATCTTCAGACGCAGAAGCAAGAAAGAGTCATGTGAAAGAAGACGGCATTCTCTCTGCAAAGGTTGAAAAAAGAACAGAAATAGGATTTGGGGCATAAGTCTTGCTCAATTTACAGGAGTTACCCTACACAGTGTAAAAATAAACTTTGATTTACCAGTCCCCTATCCGATTTAAGTCAGTTTGTCTTCCAAAATCTAACATTTTCTCAGCTGAATTTGAGGGGATTATTTTGAAAAGAAAAGAAGAAAAGCTGAACAGGCCTTTAGAGCAAAACACATAAGCTGTTTGCCATATTGAGTCAACACCTGGGGCATTGATTTGAAAGCTAAATGCAGGCTATTCACCTGGATTGCCAAGTATAACAGAAGCAACTGTCTCGCTGATATCAGAGAGAACACGCTTCACCAGGGCTCCACCTGCAATTGCCTTTGAGGACCAAAGATAATTCAGAAAAAAAGTACAGAGGAGGTTCTGAAACCTAATTCCAACTTAGGAACGTTTCTTTCTCCTTTCCACAAACTACCTGTGATTTCTAATCAAAAACGTTCTTCTAAACCATGCTGACATAATTCTCCTTTTCTCCCTGAAAATGTCAATGTTTTTAGTGTCAATGTTTGGCTTTGCTTATTCACTAAATACGAAGGTTGTTGCTCAGCTTCCTAAAGCTTGCTTGGCTGCCTTTTCCTGACATTCCAAGCAGTAATGATCTCGTTGACCCAGTAATTAAAGAAATCCTGTACCTTTCCACCCTGGCTAGCTCACTCTTCCTTCTGCCCTATTGTTCTTTTAGTAACACCCCCAGCAGATGGTTTCAGATTTTCACCCTTTCAAAAGCTTTATGTTTTTCCCATCTCATCAAGCATATCTCAGCCAAGTGTAATTAGCTTAAGGCTTTTGAATCCTCAAGGGAGATCAGTTAAAGACCTGAGCAATTTCAATAAAGAGCTTGAAAAGCGGATCCTGGAAGGCTAAGCACACACCACCACAGGAGAGCCACTATTATTTAGGAGCTAAGACCTCTCTCCTTCTCCCATCCCTCCTTTAGGCATTTTAAATTCTCAGAATATTCATGAGGCCTCTAGGGCTTTGGGATTCTCTTAGGACCATTATTGGGTAGGTGGGATATTTAAGCTCTCACTCTTCAGCAGGTCAGTGTCTGGTTCCTTTTAATTGACTTCATTCAAGGGGTGCTTTTCACTTTTCGGGTAGCCTTAAGTTACTCCCAAATGGCCAACGGTTTGTTTGCTAAGGCTCTTAGCCTTTTCATTCAGTTTTTTATCCTTTGATTGTTGGAAACTAGCTGGCAAGCTGTCTTTGTAGTTCAGAGCAGTTAATATGAAGGCTAAATTAATTAACTGCAGTACGGATTTGCTCCCTACCTTTGAGAGATGGTGAACCCCCTTGATTTCTGAATAGCCATATGGCTTGCAGCAGTCGATCCCATAGCCCAAGCCCTTTTCCCCCCCTATACGTGGGAGAAAGCAAGTTTTCTTGAGACTAAATTAAACTCTATTTTTATTGAAATGGTGTAGAGTAGTGCTTAAGTGTATGGATCACAGATTGTTCACGGGATGTTAGCGGAGGGGCCTGGGCTCCCCCTCGAATCCTGTGGTGTGTATTTTCCCCATGCTCTGAGCCTCAGGTGTTGGGTAGTAGGATGATTAAGTGCATTCTCCTGTCTAGTTTCTCATTACCAAGACTTGGGTAAAATGGGAATTATTCTTTGTAAATCCACTATTCATCTTTTCAGATAAAAGGAAACAATGCCAACATTTGATTAGAATGACTTATTTTTGTCTCAAGTGCACTAATCAGTTTCTCTTTGAATGGTGATGCATAGATACGGAACTGTGCCTATATTAAATATTTTATACAGATACACACATACACACTGCACCTTTACAGGACATTACAATAGCAAGTTAGGAGCAAAATTCCTCTTAAAACATAGAAGTGTGTTCTGAGCAGTGGTATGACATGGAGTGACATGGTGTTGGCTTGCAAAGTGGACTCCACTTATAAATTAATTTATTGCTGTCTGCAAAATATGACATAATGTTTGAAGTACAAATTGGCTTACAGAAAGATATTAGCAGGGTGAACATTTTCTGTATGTAAGACAAAAATTTCTTTTATAGCTGCATTTCACAAATGTTTGCTTTGCACAGATGATGATGAATTATAGTAAAGCTGTACTATTGTTTCTTTGAATACAGTAGGCCCAAAGAAACCAGATTATCCCAAAGGGACAGTTCTGAATCACAGAAACAAGTTGTATTGGTGCAGAATGGGTAAGACGAAGAGAAAGGGAAAAGAATTTGCTGATAAGACTTTCACTTTATAACAAGATATAGAGGGCATAGGGACTGTTAGCAAAGTTGATACCACGGTGTCCAGAAATGTGCAGAAATTATCTTCTGTGAAGCTCCTTATATAACAATTTCACCATAGTGCTGTGGGCAAGATAACTTTGGTTCATTCCATTTTCCAAATAACTAATGCTTAATCAGAAAACTTTGGAGGTCAGTTATTAATATTTAAACATTTTCCAAAACTATATGCCTCCAATTTGAAGTTACAGAAATTAACGGTGTGAAGAGTAAAACGTACCTGGCCAGAGTCCTACATTTAGTGGGTAGGGCCAGCCCTAACATTTGTTGTCTAACTTGTGGTCTTCCTTTCTTTCTAACCTACCCTTTTCCCCTGTAAGCTGCTCTAAGGGGCTGTGCCTAAGAGTAGGATACTCTAGGAGGTATGTGCTACATTTTAACTTAGGTCTTTTCTGAAATGGTAAAATTCACAGCAATAAATATTGGAGTTGACATTGATTTTGGAGGTCACCTAGCTCAACCTCCTATTCGGATACACAAAACCCTAATGATTTCTTTCCCACCTGATGTTGTAGCCTCTGCCAAGGGAGGTGCAGGCATGATGGGGAGCTCACTACCTTTCACAGGAGCTCTTTCATCCTTGGATGATTCTGAGGGTTCATAAATGAACTTGATTTTCCTAAAGCTTCTATTAATTCATCCCAGTTTGGCCCTGCAGGGGACACCAAAATGAACCTGGCCCATATGGCAAAAGCCCCTTGAGTATTTTAAGGCAGAGCTTTCGTAGCCACCACCTGTATTGTCTTCTGGTTAGTCATTTAATTCATTCTCACTTATTCCAAACATCCCTCAAATGATTAATACATGGTTTTTATATCTTTCATCATCTTAACTGCATACTTTTGCCAATTTCTCTCTCAAAACATAGGTATAGAATTGCACACAATGATCCAGATCTTCATTTGTCTAATCAAATGCTTAGAGATTTATTTTTAATAGAAATTACTTCAGGCTCTAGCAACCCAGTATATGAACTTCTCCCTGGGTGAGACAAAGAAGTATCCTAAGCAGTGAGGCTCAGAGCCAGCCCAGTTCTGAAGCCAGACTACCTGGATTTGCAGGTAGGCTCTTCACTATTGGGACATGAACAAGTTATTGAACTTGGTTTCCTCACCTGTGAATGGGGATGCTAACAGTACCTACTTTAGAAGGTTGTTTATAGGGATTACATGATTTAATATAGGTAAAGTTCTAACAGTAGTGTCAGGCATGTAGTAAACTCTCAATCAACATTAATTATTGTAGTTCTCATCATTCTGAATAGAAGCCCATACTCCAAATCAAGGAAAAACCTCACATTTTTGTGACAACAGTGAAAAACCTAAGAACTACAGGGACTGTTTGGCTAATCTACTACTCCCTTAGTCCCTACAAGCACAATGTGAGATCATGAGGATACCCTGAGAGATGACTGAGCTGCTTTCATCCTCTATGTGTGCCCAAGCTAGAAGTCCTATAGTTTTTCTTTCGCTGCCAACATCTTTGGTAGTAAGAGACATCATTGAAGGGACACAGCTGATCAAGAAAAATTCCCTCCAGCCCTTGGCATCTGGCAGATGTGCTGTGTCATGAGAGTACATCTGTCACAGCTGGGTCTGTCCCCATGCAGATATGACAGGTCCATGCAAACACCCCCAAATCTCGCAAAAATGGGCCTGGAACTTAGGTAAGAAAACACTAACAGGTGGATCGCTGTGCTCCCACTGACTTTATTCTAAGTTAGGCACTAAATAGTAAACACTGCGGCATATGTACTAGGACGGTGATAATCATGACATCTGTACAGAAACCTGACAAAACAGAGACACAGTAGCATGGAAATAGCTACCTCTCAGCACGGAGATTTAAAATTTTAAGATTTATCATTAATTCCATACCATTACTCATGTTCCTTGCCATGGAGTTTTATATTTAATAGAACTTTTTCCAACTGTTGCTACTGGAATCAAAGTGTATGATGGAGCAAAAGACAGAAATAGCATCCTTTCTACACCGCCCATCCTATTAAGAAACTCAACATCCCCAAAGAAACCACATTCTCAGAGAGAAGCACTGGATTGAGGAAAAACAGAAACTTCAATTCTGGCAAATCAGTAACTGGAAGAAATTGCTGAAAGAGCAATTTCTTTATAATTCTTCTAGGTCACTCTTAATGGGCTCCATCTTAGAAGATAATGGCAGAAGTCCAAATTCTCTCTACTGTATTTGACTTTAAATGCCAGGGTTGAGGGTCTTGCTTCCATATGCTTCACTGTCATTTAAGTCTTAACCATTTAGATTATTAGTTATGAAAATGGTACCTTTAAAAATGACAAGAGGGAGGAAAGAAAGAGTGCGTGCAAGTGTGCCAGTCGGGCTCCCGGCGTAGGTCCTGGTGCATGTGGGTCGCCCGTACGGCACCGCACAGCCTAACTGCAGAGAGGCGACCTTCAAAGGCCCTTTGCTGCAGGGCTCCCAGAGGATCAGCATTTTGTGACATTTTGTTCTGGGTACAAAATGCCACAGCCCTCACCTCTTATCTCAGCATACGCCAGTGATCACAGCCACAGAGACCCGGGGATAGAATATAAAAGAATAATACTTCGCCTTTTTACCATTTTATCTGATTTTCCCTCTAGAATTTACATTTTGTACCAGCCATATTGTAACAATAAAGGCAGTTCTAGAGAATGGGAAAAAAATAGCACTGTTATACCACAAGCTTAGTACATCCAACTGCTTTGGGTTTTATCCTCTTTAAAGTGTGATCATGTGTTCAGCTACAAGGTGGTTTTTGGAAGCCCTCACAGGACCTCCAAGGCGTGGTGTGCTGCTCCTGGGTTCTAGTCCTTAGGATCCTTGAGGGCTTAGGCTGTGGGAAACCTCTTGGGAAACTTAGTATCCCTGCCATCTCTCATGGGGGATAGACGTAGAAGCCCCTGGTTATCACTATATCCCAATCAGATCTTGAGCCCTGTGAATCCTGATTCTTCATGATTTGGATTTTGGCAAGTGAGTAACCGGAATAAAAGTAGCTTGATGAGGGAACACAGACTTGGAACGCAGACACAGGGACTGACCCTCTCGACACAGTTTTATATGGTCTCATCAAAACCAAGACTTCTCTCCTCAAATGTTGTTCTCTCCTTTTCAAACCAAGCCAGTGCTTTTCAAATGGTGGAAATGCATCTCAAACATTCAACAGGCTGGGAGGAAATGCTTTCCTGAACACACTAAATATAGAACCTTTGGGACGGAGTATCTTCTCCCATGTGGGAAACAAGATGGTTTGGGTCAACTCGTGCTGGGACTACGTTGGGGGCCGAGATATTTGGTGTCATTGGAGGCACCATGAACTGGGAGTCTGAAGTGTGTCCTAATCCAAATTTTGGCAGTCCTCTCCCTATGAGATTGTGAGACCACAACAATGAGATTGTGAGACCAACTATTGACGATGCAACATTTGTTAAGGCTGTCAACACTCACCGATGGGATAAAATGGCACCAGCTGCACATGGTCAGAGTTTGAGAGGCCAAAACTACTGTACTAGAATGAGCCAGTTAGCCATACCCTTTGCCTGAAACTGGCTTCTGCCTTATGTCTCTGAGGTAGATGAAAGTGCCAGTTGTCCAGAGTTGAACCAGAGGTTGAAATACTAGCATGTCCCAGTGGTTCTGAGGGATGCAGGTTGTTCTAAGGTACAGAGTGTCAATCTAAGTCTTACCAGGGGCAGCTGCTAAAATAGGATTTATTTGGGTAATGCCAGAAATTTCTCATGGGAAATGCCTGTATGAGGGAAAAGCTAGAGTAGACTGGAGGAGCCATCAGCTATGCTCAAGTGCAGTACCCAGGTGAGAAGGCAGGGAAGGAAGGTTGGGAGGGGTGCAGTGTAGGACAGTTTGGGCAAGGTACCCAGATACCCTTGAGGCAAATTCCACCAAGAACAGCCTGTCTTAGTATCCTGACTGTGCTGAGTCATTGGCTGTGGGAAGTCTGTGTGGGTTTGTAGTAAGTGCAGTGATGGATTCCAGAGGTTGGTTCATCCTGTATTTTCTAACTTCAGGATGGAGGCTCCACATCTCATAACTCCAGGGGACACAGTTTACATCAATGAAGCCCCCTAGAGATGTGCCATTCATGGCCTGCACAGCACTACATAATGGTCCTACTTAGGGTCACTTGCTCCCTACCATGTAACCACCCAGGCAAACTCACCAGTCAGCATCAGCAGCTACATTTTCGGTCCCCCATTCAGGGCATGTGGGGACATAGAGATTCTAAGGAGCTAAACCTAATCATGCTGAAACTCCAGCATTTATGAGCTTATTGGGGTGGGGGTTCACTCTCCTGGGACACATATTCTAAATCCCAAATAAGAAGTGGGGGGCAAGGCCTCTCATCAATGTTTGGCTTTTCCCCTAATTTATCTACATGTCTCTTTCCTCTGAGTTTTTGGCTTTTTTGCCACATTAGAAAGGGGATGCCATAGGGGTAAGGGAGATTTTACAGTTACTTTTCCTTTCTGAATAGTGCTTCCTCTACATTGGTGGTTCTTGACTTTCTCTATAAATGAGAATTACCTAGGAGGTTTCAAAAATCCCAACACCTGGGCCGTGCTCCAGACCAACTACATCAAACACTTGGAATGAGAACCAGGCATCAGTATTTTTTAAATCTCCCTAGGTGGTTCCAATGTGTAGCCAAAGTTGAGAAATCCTGCTCTGCAATCCCCCTCTGTCCGAGGGTGGCACTGGCCTTTTTCCACTTCCAGTGGCTAAAATGGCAATTGGTTGCATAGGAAATGTGATATGTAGGCAAGAAGAATAAAGCATAATTGGAACAGTATTTTTAATGTCTTATCTGATTACAGTCTTTATCATACATATGCAATTTCTTAGTTTTAGTGTTTAAATTATTTTGGTTCATCACAGTTATAGAACAGAATATAAATGTTACCATTCTTGACCATGGACAAATACCCTTGTTACAGAAGGCAGGAAGTGTCACGGAAGCAGGAAAGCCAGAGGGGAAGGCTAGAGAACTTGGACCCTTTAGGTACATTAAAGAATTAAAGATACAAAATAGAGAAGTTAGAAAATTATGTTAGCTATCAAAATCTAGGAAGAGAAAAGGGTGGCATAAGTGATATATGTCCCCATTGGTCATTGTAAGAGTCAATAGCTATCACCTAAGGTAGATAGATAAAAATAGAAACCTAATTCCATGTTGTTTAAATGTAAGAAGGTGATCACCAAAAAAACTAAAAGTAGAAATTGTAAAGGCTTAGGCGTGGGCCTGAAATAGGGAAGAAATCTGTACTTCTAAAGTTTTACCTTGTACATGTATCTAATAAAAATTACAAATTAAAAAAATAGAATTGGGATTCTATACTGTGGTGCCTTATCAAGGGATTGTTGGGGAGACCATCTCCAATCAAGGCAATTTTGTTGCCAGCAACTGCAGCGTACGGGAGCACTATCGCCTGCAGCCGTGTTAAACGCCTAGCTGCTCTGACGCTCCACGGCCAATCCTTCCATGTTAGTAAGTCAGTGGCCCACCAAGATGTTGCTGAATTTATAATCTTTTAAATTTTTTTATCACTCCCAGGAGAGATATAGAGAAAATGACATTTATGAAGAATACACAGAGTGGTATTCCAGTTTACCACCTTGTAGGTTCTTATGACCATAACTGTAAGTAATGGCATTCTGTGAGTGCCAGAAGGTTTAAGCAGATGGTTTTGGTCTATGCACCAGGTGCCTTTAGATGTTCTGGGAAGTGTCTATTAAGACAGACTGTAGGTAAATAGAGCACGGAATTGAATAGAGGAGCTGTGATGTCCCATCCTGGTTGTACCTGCCATCAGCTAGTTCTACATTTTTAACCGTGCACGACTTACCTTCTGTAATGTCTGCAGAATGAAAGGATCTACTGACTCAAATTCCCATCCAGCCTGAACACTTTGCACATCAGGTGTTATTTTAGAATGTGAATTGTCAGTGTTTGTCTCTGGGCTTTCCTAAATTTTTTTCCACCACTTCTACTCAGCTTTAAAATATAGGTCTGCCTGTTATGCAGGTGAACGAACATGCCTTGTTTTCAAATAGACTAGATTAAAATTTCAGGTCCGTAACTTTTTGGCTGCATGCCCGTGGACATGTTATTTAACTTCTTCAAGACTTAGTTTCTCATCAATGAAATGAGATTGGATGTTTACTGCTATTATGAGGATTTGATGTATATACTCTCTAGTCCCAGAGGATGCTCAGTAAATGGCAACTTTTGATACACTGAGGAAGAAGTTAGCATTGACAGCCTAACACCATGCTCCCTGGATTGGAATGCATCAGTTGTCATAAATCCATAAGAAGTGTGGGCTTGCAGATAACTAGGTCAGATTTTTCCATTTCCCTCATTTGCAAAGCAACTAGCCTTCTGTTCTCATATGGAGTCTGTGTGCTAGGGAAACTCTGATCACCATCTGGGTTCAACAGAAGCCAAGAAAAATAACAGGACAGCAAATTAAATATCCCTGGGCCATGTCCCTTTTCTCATCCCTGACCATTTTCCCCAGCCTAAGCATCTGCTGTAGTTTCACTACACCTGACCTTCCATGCATGTCCTTTGGTGGGGGATTCCTATCAGGGCAGGGACCCTTTCACCAAGTAAATGCACCACCCTGACCTCCCAATGTAACCAATGGTCCTCATTTGGAGATCTTTGACTTGTGTACCTTCTATCTGGGTTGGGGTTAGAGCTCTCTGATACTTCAGTAAACCAAGTCCTGAATTTTCATCTTTTATCTATAGGAAAGTGAAAGGGAGGCAGGAAAGGAAGGCTATATCCTAATGGCAATGAGTGTTTGTTTTGTTGGGTTTTT
The DNA here is from genome assembly GCA_008086735.1 of Cheirogaleus medius. Lineage (NCBI taxonomy): Eukaryota > Metazoa > Chordata > Mammalia > Primates > Cheirogaleidae > Cheirogaleus > Cheirogaleus medius. Next base: position 18,061,418 of record VBSM01001118.1, on the reverse strand, counting down.
GTTTGCTTGTTTTTCTTTTTTTGCTTCCAGGCATCTCTTACTCTTCAGTTTTCCATTTTTTAGTATAGAAGCAATATTTCTTCAGTTCTGAAAAGGAGATTTTATTTTTTCCTTATCTTGTGAATGTATGTTTTTTGGCCTTTAAGACTAAGATAGAATCACCCATCTATATGTTTAGAGACCTGGTCATTTGTTTTTATTCAATTATGTTGTTCTAAAGTAACTTACTGTTGATTTAATCATTAAAACTAAGCAGACAATTTATATGCAACTTAAATATCATGTGTTAAGTGTACACCAAGCTAACACACTACAGCACTCTTCCCAGAAGTAAAATCTTGAGTAGTTTAGTATCAGTGGTGCCCACATAGGATTTCTCTATTTTATCCATCTCTTTAGAAAATAAAACAATGGTGACCTAGGGAATTGGAGGAGAGTCCCCATCTAATTGCTCATTATTATACTGTCTCACCCAGTTCTGATTCAGATATTACCGTTTTATTTATATACTTTAAATGAAAGGAGCTGTGTGTTGAACAAGTTCTCTTACATAATTTTCCTGGATATACTGAATGTTTATTTTCCCACACAAATTTCATAATTAGTCTTGTTCTACCAAAAAAAATCTCAATAGATATGTTATTGGGATTAATTAAGCTAAATTTAGGACATCTTTATAATGAGTCTTCCAAAATAAGCTTTTATGAATCTTTCATAGCATTTAAATTTTTCATTTATATAAACTTTTTACATTTCTTGTTGAATTTATTGTTAAATATATTTTGTTATTGTTCCTATTATACAGTTACTTTTTAAAAATTCAGTAACACTATTGAAGCTGAGTGTCAAAACTATTTTGGTTATTTATTGCTATTCTTTTTTCTTTGAAGAACTATATGTTAATATCTTTTGTCTGTATTTCCAACAGAATATTCATCTTTTTCATATTGATTTATAAGAATCCTATATATATATTATAGATATTGCTTTTTATCTTTAGTTTAGAGGTGAGTGGGAATTTATCCTATCTCACCCGTTTGTCCTATAAATGAGGAAATTGAGGTTAGATGGCTTATCCATTGTCTTATAGTAACTTAGTAGATAATAAAAACTAAAAATAGTCTCTTGGGTCCTTATTTAGAGGTTTTTCTCTGAACCACTTGCCTCTTTGCCTCTAATTTTCTCTGTTTCATACATCAACACATGAATCACCAAGAGCTGCTAACTCCCAAATCTTAATTCTTGGTAACTCCCCTGAACTCTAGATTTTCTAATAAGCCTCTGCACTTGGATGTTTCATTGACATTTCCAATTTAACCTTTTAAACCCGAGCATTTAATATCTGCTTCTCCATCTGTAATTCTTAGCCTTCCTCATCTGAGCAAATGGTAATTCCATTGTTTCTGATGGTCAGATCCAAAATTTTGAAGTTGTCTTAACTCTTCTCTTTATCCCAAACCTCCAAATTCATCACCAAATCCTCATGATCTATCTTCAGTAGATATGGTCCAATCTCCTTCACTCCCCGCCCCCCAGTCAAAACTACCCTTCACATCAATTATCTCCACACCCTCCCATTTGGTTCCCTATCTTCATCTTTGACTCCTTACCGTGTATGATCTTAACACAGCTAGAGTGATTCTTTTACAAAATAAAAATATAATGTCCCACCTCTCCTCAAAATCCTCCAATGACTCCCAGTTTAATAGAGGATATAATCCAACATCTATATAATGGCCCACATGATCTTGCTCCACTGTCCCTCTTCCTTCAGAGTTTTTGTTGTTGTTTTATTCTGATGTCAGTTTCCTTTAATTCATTCATGTCTTTATCTTCAAACATTATGAGCATATTCTTGCCTCAGGGCCTTTGCACTTACTACTACTCCTTTACCTGAAATGCTCAGCACCATGCATACTCAAAAGCAAGCACCATGACTGCAAAGACTTTTTCTGCTTTGCAGATACTATATTCTCATGCCTAGATCATCATCTAACACTCAGTAGGTCATAATATATGACTGTGGAATGATTAAACCAACCATATTCACTAGCAATCTTTTTGTGTGTGTGTGTGTGGTGTTGTAAAGAATATTTTGTGGCATCACGTGGTTTTTGCAGAACTGGTTGAATTTCTAGCACTAAGATGATTGTGCTCAGGTATTGAATCATTGCATTAGAATAAAATTCAAATTCCTAGCCCTGTCAATCTTCCTTTCTTCTTCTCCTTCAGTCACACTGGTCTTTCTGCTCCTTCAATAGGTCAAAGGAGAAAAGCTTAGCCTTTGAGCCATTTTGCTGGAGGTGCCCCCTGGGGAGAAACATCTGTTCCTGCATCTTTGCATACTTAACTCCTCATGCAGGTCTCAGTTTGAAGCTCTCCTACCTAGGTGAGCCCTTCTCCAATCACTCAAGCTAAATAATACCCCATTCCTATGTATCATACCACACTTTTTGTTTTCCTCAAAGTACATATCCCAAAAGCAAAGCCCATACCTGTCACCTTTTCCACTATATTGCCAGAGGCTCACATCACGTAACACATAGTGGGTACTCAACAAAATATTTGAGAATCAATGAATAGCATTAGTCTAGCTGCTAATGATCATTTAAGATTTATGCCTCCATGACAGCACCAGCTGTATGGTGCTGAAATGATGTATTTGTGAGTCTGTCTCCCACAGAGGCTGCAAGAACCTCTGGGACAGGCATAATGTTTAATTCATAGTCACTGGCCCACCATCTCCTGTGGCTTCTGGCACCTGGTGGAATTCCATAGATGTTTGCCGAACCAACATGAAGCTGCAGAAAGGCCTCCTCGCCAAATTCACTTCACTTGAGAGATGGGGAATACGAATCCCCAGAAGTAAAGGGGGATGATCATGGGACAGCCAAGGGAGATCCACATGAGGAAGAAGACAAAGCAGAGCTAAGATACACAGGAACGAGGTGCCTGGAACTAGCTTCAAGGGAGAAGAGATGCAACAGTGAGATCAGTTCAGGTGCTCCTTTCAGAAAAATGCCAAACTACTGTTGCTAGAAATGTATGTGGTCTTTTCTTTCTTCCTAGGCTAAAATGTGTTACTGATGTGCTATGTCTAATGGTTGCTGTAAGTCATCTTTTTGATTAGCCAAGCAGTAGCTGTTGGAAACTTTCCCCATTCTCTTTCTCTCTCTCCCCACCCCTGCTAACTCTGTCTCCCCTTTATTTTTGGTCTTCAAACCCTTTCTCCTTGCAGATGGTGCTGTTTCCCATTTTGCTGAGAAAAATCAAGGTGATTAAAGGAGAAATCCCCTACTAACCTTCCATCTTCTCCACCAAAATTATCCTTGATAGGACACATGTCCCCTCGTCATCCTCAACTGTCTCGGCATAATAGCCTTCCAAAATCAACCTTCACATTGCTCTGGATCCCTTTCTCTTTTATATCATCCAACACCCTGTCTCCTTAATTATTTCCAGTTTTCCACCTTAGTGTATATCTTTATTCCCACTAGTTCCCTCCTTTGGGGCTTCAAACATACACAGGTCTTTCCCATCTTAAAAGGAAAGTATTCTTGCACTATGTTTTCCTTCCTAGTCAAGTGTCTCAGATGCATGCATGATTGACAGCCTCTATTCTTTTAGCATATACTCCTTCCACTGTCATGGCATCCTCATGTTTCAAGTTTCAGTTGTGTTGGCCTTGGACATCCCAAGGGCTTCTGCTCTTTTATTTAAAAAGTCTTCCTTGGAGAGATTTTTCTACTTTTATCTCTTCAGTAAAACAATACATCAATTTCCAGGATCACTCAGCACATTTTGATGGCTAGACACTGTTTGGACATTGTTCATCAACTATTTGAATGATTCATAGGGATAGGACACTGCACTAGAATGGATAACCATTGCGTCAACTGTAAATATGATTTTACAAGGAGAACCAAAATTCAGAAAAGTTTAACAACAAGCTAACTTAGAATAATAGGTTATAAAATAGTACGATACATATATGCACGTATATATTTTATAAAATGCAAAGGACAGTAGATGGGCAACCAGCTGGGATTTCATCTGAGCAGCCACGCTGGTGAAAATGTGGCCAGGATGGGGCCTGCAGAATGAGTAGGGTTAGCTGCCAGGGGGTGGGAACAAGTGGGACATTGCAAAAAGAAGAGACAGCACCGCAAAGCCCTGCCAGAGAAGACAGCATGGTGCTCACCTTCACCCACCACGTCCACTGGACACACTCCTCACTCATTTCACACTGCAAAGTAGTTCTGAGCTGCGCTGCTCCACACAGTCACTCAGGAACCCAGGATCATTCTTTCTTGCACATCTTGTAACTCCACATTTCTTAAGACCACAGTAACCAAAATGTGGTTCCTGGCCCAGCAGCAACAGCAGCATCACCTGGTAACTTGTCAAAAATGCAAATGCTCGGGCCTCACTGCACAGACTGGCTGAATAACAGGATCTGGGAGAGGATCCAAAAATGTGTGTTTTAACAAGCTGTCCAGGTGATTCTGATGCTCACTCGTGGTTGACAACCCGTGCCCAAAGCCTGGCACAGGAGGGCTAGGAACAGGGAGATCACATAGGAGGGTGCTTAACATGCCAGTCCCCAAAGTAGCATGTGTCACTTCTGTGCACGATCCCTTGAGTGCTTCTCAGTCAGGAGGCCCTGCCTTGCTATTTAAGAAGCTGGGAAATAGCTCCTATTCTTCCCACTTGTAGTCTCTCCCCCTTAAATTCGTTCTCCCCTTAGCAGCCACTAATCTTCTAAAATGCAGATCCGTTATGCCACCTGCATGGGTCTCATAGCCTTCTGGATGATATTTTTCAGTCCTCTAAACTCCAGCCATCTTGATCTACTGCAATGACTCCTGGCTGACCTTTTAGCTAGCCTTGTGCCATCTGCTCTGGGCCTTGGCACCTGCTGACCACCCCCCCTCCCCAAGACCCTTTCCCTCCTGGCCATGCCCATTCTTCCTTCAGGGCTCCACCAAATGTAACTTTGCCCAGAAACATCTCCTTGAAACCACTCCCACCCAAGACTAGGTTAGATGCTCTCTACTAATCCAGAATGATCCTTAATCACTTAAGTCTCTGGAGGGCAAAGACTGACTGTTACCTATATAGTTATTTCTTTGTTGCCTATAAAGAGTTTGGCACATGCTAGAGGCTCAGCATATGTCTAAGTAACCAACACACAGTGGCTTAATAGGCATTCAGTGGGTGCTTATAGATGTGGATGGCAATTGTATTGTACTTTGCCTAGAATTTATTATTAAGTCCAACAAGCTCACTCTTCCTTAATTAAGTTCTGCACCTTAACTACAGCCCAGAACCTTGGCACTATCTAAAAGAGAGCTGCCACATACCAGTGGGATGGTAGGGAAGGAAATCCACCCCCATTCCCAGAAGAGCAACTCAAAGCCTAGCTCTGGTCATAGCCCATCTTTTTCACAGAGAAAAGTCTGCATCTCTTCATCTTACATGAATTTAGATTTGTAATTTACATAATAGGAAAATAAGGAAGCACGGTATTTGAAGTGTAATCAAATTACATTGTTTAGAAAACAGAGAAAATAAAGCTTACTGGTGCCGGTGGGTCAATAAAGATCTCTTAGTAGCTTAATCATCCACCGAATGAATCAGTCCTTTATTCTTGTCAATGCTTCTGCCATGACTCATTCTGATGGACTAATTTTTAATCAAAAATGATAAACTCAGAGGATATTCACTTTAAAAATATGACAATGCTGTTCACAGGGATATGAAAATAAGCAGTAGTATCCTCCCAAAGTTAAGATATTTCCTGTACACAGAACACGAGCAGCAAGAACTCTTGCCCTTGCCTGTGGCCTCAGTGATCTCCTGATCCCATTCTCTCCTGAGCTATGCCTCGTTGCTTATTGCCACCTCCCCGTCCCTGCTACTCTCCCCTCAGACTGTGAGTGTGACGTCTGCTTACAGCCTAACACACTCAGATAACAGCTGTGTGGGTTGGATCCTCTGAGCAGCAGACACCCAGATAGAGTTAGGATAATAAAGGGTTTATTGGGAATAGGGCGTGTGAAAGTCAAAGGCAGGAAGCAGAGTTGTGCAGGGACAGAGGTGGTGTCACCTGCCCAGTGTTGCACAGCTAGTCCGTGGAAGAGCCAGGATGGAAACCAGGCACATCTGGCTCCAGGATGCAGGGGCATGACCACCACCTCCTAACTTCCTAGTATCTTTCCCTGCCCTGAGAGTGCATTTTATTGGATACTGAAATAATAGCTTTTCGTGAGTATTTATTATGGGCCAAACACAGCCCACTAAGTGCCTTATTACATACATTACTTATCTGTGAAGTCATATTGTGCTTTTTACACAGTAGCAAACTATATCACTATGAGTTTAAGTAACATGCCCAGAATCACTCAGCCTGTAAGCAGCAGAATCAGAATTCATACCCCAGACTTACGCTCTCCACCCCTGACTCCCAGGGTCTTCGATACTGTCATTCCTTTTGAGTTAGGGTAGAGTTTTATTCATCTTTGTAGTTGTACAAGCTAACAAGTTAAAGGCATTGAGTAAGAATTTGCTGAGTTAATAAATGAATGAATGAAGTATTCTTCCAGCATTTGTCTGAAATTATGGGTATTGTGGTCATTTAGCAAAAAAGAGATCATGTTATTCAACAAATACTGTTCCCAATGTTTTGATTTCCTTTTTTAATTTTAGTTATAGCTTTTATGCTATGAATAAAATTTCTATTAGTCAATACATTAAGCATACTCACTAGAAGAGGTCCAGGAAGCTTAAAGTTGCTGTTATAGTGAAAGCAGTCGATAAGCAGATGACTCTAAAGCTTCCATGTGCCTAAGAATCACTAGGGCAGTTTGTTAAAATGCAGATTAACAGGCCACGCCAATCACAGATTCTCATTCAGTAGATCTGGTAAGATGCCTGGAAGTCTGCATTTTATAATCATCCTGAGTATATTCAATGCAGATGGTCCATAGACCACATTTTAAAAAACTCAGGTGGACACGTGAGGCTGCCAATTGGCCTCTATGTCACATATAAGAAATCTTGGAACACATACAGCTTTTCTAAAGGATTAAAAAAATACTGGAATAAAACTTTTTGATGTCTGTTATCTTCTATAATGATTTTTTAGAACTCTGACCTGAGACCTGTAGCATGATAATGTATATGTGCCAATTTAGCTTAATTGGATCAGAGTGGACAGACCATTTCACCACTATTTAAAACTTGATTTTTAGAAGAAAAGCTAACAACTCATTTTGCATATTCGATGCATTTATGTCATGCCAGAAGAGTTTTCTTTTTCTGTCAATAGTATGCTGTTGAAATTAACATACCTTCAAATGTAAGAATGATTATTATTATAATACACATCACTGAGAAAGGAAAAAATTTAAGTGGAGAGAGTTCAGTATAAGACAAGAAAATGTTAGATCCTAAGGTGAGGTTAAAGAAGATATAAGAAACAATGCCAGCCTGGTGTGGTGGCTCATGCCTGTAATCCTAGCATTCTGGGAAACCAAGGCAGGAAGATTGCTTAAGCCCAGGAGTTTGAGGTTGCAGTGAGCTATGATGATACCACTGCACTCTAGCCAGGGCAACAGAGCAAGACCCTGTCTCAAAAAAAAGAAAACGAAAAAGAACAGGAGAGAAAAGAAAGAAAAGAGAAAAAAAGAGGGAAAAAAATTGAAAAGAAAGAGTGCCTTAGTTTATGTCCCTCTATCCTGAGACCAGATCTTGAGCACAGGTGGTTTACTTGGGAGGCAATCAGGAAGCACAGCAAGGAAGTAGGGAAATGACACAGGGCAGGAAAGGCAACCACTGAAGTATGGTAATGAACAGAAAATCGCTGCAAGCAACTGGGGCTCAAAACACTGGGGGCTCTTGGAGGAACCATGTAGAACACACCTCAGAATTGCCCCATCAAAGTAGGGAAGCTGGGCTATTATCCAATGACTTCCTTTTCTCATTGGTTGAAGTTTGCCTATGGGAGGTGTTAGGTTTGCAGCACTTTTAATGAAAAGCAGTCAATGAGCAATGATTCTCAGACTTCTATGTGCTCAGGACCCCTCCACTGTTTTCTGCATGGGCTGAATAATCTACACTGGTGCTTCTAGTGGAGAAGCAGAGAGATACAGGCACTCGAGGGGAAAGCCATTAGAGTAGATCAGAACTGTCCTTTGCAGCTGTAGTGGAACTCAGAGGTGGGCTGGGGGGATGGCCAGGCATCAACAATAGTTGTTCCTATATTGATGGGCACTTGGGTACTATCAAATTGGTATTAATTGATCAACATTTATATGCACATAAAGTAGTACATTCATCGGGTGTCGTGCAAGTAGGAAGGGGAGGGGAGATGGGCATATTCTCACCTAATGGGTGCAGTGTGCACCGTCTGGGGGATGGACATGCTTAAAGCTCTGACTCAGGCAGGGCAAAGGCAACATATGTAACCTAAACATTTGTACCCCTGTAATATGCTGGGGAAAAAACACACACACACACAATAGCTGCTCCAAAAGCTAGGAGACTTGGGTATCTTAACTTTGACATTAATAAATGGAGGTTTAAAAAATGTCTCCCTTAAGAATTTGGACCACAAGTTGGTGCTAGTCATGCAGGTTTGTGTCCTGAATTCATACCACCAGGGTGGTCCATAGAAACCTCAGTCAGGGATTTTAATTTAAGTGATCTCAGGTTGGTAAGGCTGTCTAGTGGCCAGCAAGCAAATGCATATCTTCTCTGTCTGAACTTGGCTTTAATCCAAGTTAATAGCAATCGTGGGGCCATTGATGATTCAATTCATCTTTCCTTCTTCAATGTTAAGATGTATTGATAGATTAAAATGTGCCTTCTAACCGATGAAATTCAGTAGTAACAAGTTAGCCACAAAATAAATACAACTTCCTCCTTACATAATAAAAATTTAAGGAGCAATCCCTTCCTTTCGCCAACACGTGCACCCGTGCACACATACACACACGCCAACTATCACACATCATATTTAATAGTAGTCTCTTTATAATGGAGGACACTTACTAGTATATGAGAACCTGTCTTCTTTCTCTAAGATTTATAACCACACAAACAATCAATGTTCTATTGAAGTCAGCCAAATAGCAACCACATTAAATGAAACAGACTCAGAAAGCTGAAAATTGAAGGTAGCTTTTAGTATAACTTTTCCCATTTGTTCAAAGGAAGCAACAGGGTGGGGGACAGGGCATGTGTTCCTGCTTCTAGCTGCATTATTTTGAACTTTCAAAGGTTTTTTTTAACAAGCAAAAATATCTGTGTAATCTATAAAAAGGAAGAAATTAAACTCTGTCGGTTTTCTCCACCTTTTAAAGAGCCTGGTCTTCAGGCTTTTGTTTGACAATCACATACAGACTGGTCTACATTTTTTCTCTCTCTTTTTTTTTTTTTTAAGAAAAGCATTGTGCCCTGAGATCAATAAATCAAAATCGGATTGCCTCCTCCTCAAAGGTGAATTGTTACCTCACTGAAGAGGTTATGTGACAGAATCTCTAGTTTGGTAAAACACATGAACAAAAAAAAAAAGGATTAAGATTTCTTTGCCTGAAAGGAAAATTCTGGATGTAATTTTTTTTCCTATGATGGGGAGACTTTCCTGAATTGTCTCCTAGAACAAGAGATTAAATGTCAGGAGATAAAGCAGGTGCAGGGCCATTGTTTAGTGCCGGCAGAGCCCATTCTCTCCTTGGAGGCACTGTTTTCACGCAGAGAATGAAGTCGATTTGACAACCGCAGGAGTATCTGCGACAGCCTGAGGGATGACGCAAAGAGAGGAAGCCCCAACAGAGGGCTAAGAAAACCACTCTGCTGTCAACATTCTGGAACAAGCAAAGCATTCGTGACTATGGGAGAGGCCAAGGTACCTAGAGATATCAGCAGTCAGGACAAAAGCAAAATTTAGCAGTCAGAAGTCAATCAAGCTTGAAGGAAAAGGCCAGTTAAGATGCTCAGCACCCAAGGTTTCTGGAAGAATACTGAGCCACCCGGAAAGGTCAACCCTGGGAGGGACTGGTGCAGAGGCATGAATTAGAAAGGCCTCTGAGGCCAGGGTGCTGGATGGGAGGTGACATCATGACAGGCCCAACTGATGTTGATCAACCACCATCTTTACTGCTGGGGCCCCTCAGAGTCTCTGGAGGCCAAGGAAGCCATGAAGCCTTGTGCTGCCTCATGTTTAAAATCTGTTCCCTTGCATTGCAAACCATGCCATAATGCACTTCTAATCCCAGGTAAGAGTTCCAACATGACGTTAACCTGATTTTCTGGAGTGAGACCGCAGAGTGAGCCCATCTTAGAAAGGAGAATCAAACCACCAAGATTTGATCCTAAGGTATCTGACAGGAGACTGTGGTCCATGCTGCAGGCCCCTGCAGATCCTGCAGGAGGGTAGAGCCTCGGTCCCCCACCACTGTACTGCACCCACTGCCACTGACAGTGCAGATCACGGGACATCCCTGACACGTGACAGGAGCTTACTGTCTTCATTGTAAATGAGTTTACTGAACTGTGCCTCTCCCAACCCATCTCAGGGATATGAAAGACATTTGAGTCCATTGCTTTCAAGTGGATTCAAGTTGACCAGACAGGCCCTATGTTTTCGGGGCCACCTTCCAAATCCCAGCCTCACTTCACCTGCCTCTGCAAGGCCCTCTCAGCACTGTCATGAGTGTTGGGCGATGGAGTGGAAATAGCCCAGAAGTGGAGTTAGGAGGACTTTTAGTCCTAACATCGTACCTGGTGCCCCAGAGCAGCCAGGCCACTCCTCTGGGGCCCTATGTTCACATCTGTGAAGGGGGTTGGCGAGCGTGGAAGATGGTCAAGGATCTTTTCTATTTCTTGAGGAAAGCAGCCTTATTCAGACAATAAAAGACAACATGGACGTGCATTCATAAGCCTATAACCTAAAAGGGGGAATAAAGCCCCTATACAGAGGGAACAACATCAATTTCTCACAGGTAGCTTTGACTTCTCTTTAGCAAAAGGCACCTGGCTGAGTTTAATCACAGTTTTAGTTACATGTTAAGTGAATGTGGGGCCTGGGTACTATGTCAGGGGTGTGTGTGTGTGTGTGTGTGTGTATGTGTTTGCTCTGGAAGTGCATAAACTCTCAGAGGGCATACAAATGCCTTCTGAGTTAAATCCAAAGAAATTCAAAGATGAAGACCCAGATATGTGTGATAGGGCTTTGTGAGGACAAGCTGAATGGCAAATGGGCTTTAATTCAATAGCGGTTGTGTTTAGAAACTTCTTCTAGTAGGAAAAAGTCTATCATTTTTCTTTGCTGCTGAAGGAATTGGTGCTGAGGGGCCAAGACCAGAAATGTAATTAGTTTAGCTGAAGTGAACACACTCCCTTCCAGTTCAGAGCCCTCTGACAGCCTTCCTCTGGTGCTCCGGTAAACTCACAGATTATTTCTTGGATGCCTCTTGCTTCCTGGGTATAGATTTATAGGACTTTGGTCATGAACAAAGGTGATGCATTAGATTTTATTAAATGTTCAGAATAAATCAAGCTATTTAGGAAAAACGTAACATACAAAGAGGGCAAAGTCTAGTGGAAATAATTAAGGACATCCATAGTTAGGAATGTATAGGATTAAATTATCCTTTGACTGAAGAGCTATCTACGTAACCATGCAGGATTTCAACCCCAGCAGTCAAAGGTGCTTTCTTTCAAGAGCTTATGTGTACGATGAATTTTCTCCAAGAATTCAGCCTTGGTTACTTCCAGCAGTAAGTCCCTTCCTTATGAAAGATTTCACATAAAGAACCATTGAAAAGACTAAAGCTGACCCCACTGGGGGGTCCTTACATAGTTAAAACCCTATTAGAGGAAAATAATCAAGAGACTCCTCTGGAAAAAGTACACATCTCTGTGTTCAGTGGGACCCCGCTGTGTACAGATTTAGCTGGTTGTGGGTAGAGAAACAAAAGCCACAAAGGGTGTGTGATGGTGTGTGTGTGTGTTGGTGGGCGGGGAGTGTTAGAGACATCCAATTTGTATTGTTCCTGCTGGAAAGACCCTGATCTGAGATAAGCTCTGGCAGCCCCCAGCTGAGAAGGGCCTCCTTGGAGTTTTCATTTGGTTCCCGCCAAGCCCTGGAGGGGTGGAGAATGCATAATGAGGCTGAATGAGAATTAGATGCTTAACTGAGGCCTGTGAAGGGGAAAGAAAAAGCCAGACGCATGGAATGTGATCATAATCCAGCTCAGTTAAGACAAACGGGACAGCACCTGAGAAGGCCTCAGTGGCTGGGGACACACAGAGAAGCTGGAACTGCCCCTAGGATTGCAGGGGAAGTAGCGCCACCCAGCACGGCAGGGCCAGGCAGGGGTGGAGAAGGCCAGGCATGAGGTAGTCTGGTTGAAGGTGTTAAAAACTGTGTCCTCCAGCTGTGTGACACACAGGGGCGACCTCTGCCTATCCGAGTGCTTGGCCCACGTGCAGAACATGTGAAATGGACCCATCCATCTGGTTCCATTTTTCTGAGGAGGATTTTTCTTCATCCCCCTCAGAAGAGGAGACTCACTCTCTCCTTTGTGCCCGCACAGCTCTGGGTTCATATTCTCACACATAGCTTGCCACTCGCCTTGTGAGGGTTCGTAACTCCCTCCCGTCTCGGCTAGTTTGTGAACTCCCTCAGGGCAGCAGGATGCCTCATGCCTTTCGTATCCCAGCACACGACAGGAACAGAAATGTCTATTGGATTCTTTTAATTGGGCTTTTAATTCCTAAATATTGGGTTCTCTGTAGAGTAGTTATTCTGACTGATGATGAAATTCCAAGCCATTCTCAAGGTAACTGCATGGAGGCCCATCGTCTGGTTAAATGTAAAAGAAGGATATTTTCATATTTATACAAAATAGAAATATGTGTGTCAGGATCTTGTGCCCACCCTGAGCTATCATCATTGCTTTTCATCTCCTAGTAAAGACAGTTTCTGATTTTGATCAGAGTAGAATATTCTCTACTGATACATAAAGAGGTATGTTGCAACGGAAAGGGTCTTTTGTAGGAACACACAAATTTTCCGCAAGTATATTCCTGTCAACTTATTCATTATCTGACTTCAGAGAAGGGGGCCAAAGTTATGTGTCTACAGTATTTGTCTAAGTGATAAAGAGGGGTTCTAGTGGTCAGGTGGCCACTTTAGGATCGGTGCCCTATGGGAGAAAATAGGTGAGTAATAAGTGGATTACAATTAATTGTACCTTTGCCCTAAGAAAGCATGAACTAAGTGTAAATCAAGGATATTAGGCTGCTTGGGCTGCCACAACAAAATGCCATATACTGGGGGCTTAAATAACAGAAATTTATTTCTCACAGTTCTGGAGGCTGGAAGTTCAAGATCAAGGTGCTGGCTCATTCAGTTTCTGGGGAAGACCTGCTTTCTGGTTTACAGATAGCCATCTCTGTGTCCTCAGATTGCAGAGAGAGATATTTCTTTCTTCCTCTTCTTATAAGGCCACAGTCCTATCAGATAAGGTTCCATCTTTATGACCTCATTTAACCTTAGTTACCTCTACAATGTCTTGTTTCTACATATAGTAACATTAGGAGTTGGGGCTTTAACATATGCATTTGGGGGAAAAACAAATATTTAGTCTGTAATATCAAGTCCAATCAGAATGATCATTTGAGAAACATTCTTGAAACCAGCTGCTGGCAGAGGCCAGGTTCATGGGACACCCATAAGCAAATGCCCAGAAGAATCAAATACTCTGTATGCCCAATCCTGGGTTTAAGAAGATGTTATGAAGTTAAATTCAAAACCTCACTCTCCCCTAAACACAATATGAACAAACAAACAAATAGCATCAGCACAAACAATAATTAAACACAAGAAAAGCCTGATAGCCAGTGAAAGGAAAGGCATATCTCCAAAAATGTGCTGGAGGAACGAGCCTGGTGTTCTCCCAATTTACCCCTAACTCCTAACTCTACAGGCTCAAAAATAGTCCTGAATAAGATCACACCAGCTACCATTTACCTCCCCAGCTAGCGGAGGAGCACCCCAGGGAATTTCCACAAGAGCATGAAGTCAGACATGAACACATTTTGTTCTGCCCTTCTCCAAAGAAACAGGGAAAACCCCACTGTAATTTTCCATTTCAGCATCTCTTACTAGAAGGAAAATGGTAGAGAAAAAGGCAGGCCAATAACTGCCTAGAACTCATTATTTCTAGCAAAAAAAAAAAAAAAAAACCACGCAGGAACTTCATCAAATATTAATAGAAAGCAAAAGGGGTAAACAAAAAGCAAGGGAGGGGGAGGTACCCTGGAGCCCCAGGCAGAGCTTCCTTGAAGGAGGAGCTTCCTTCCCTCCCTGAGGAGGCTGCAGAGTGTTTATCACCTTCTGGTTTGGAAGGCTAAGAGAGAAAACAGCACAAGAGAAAAGAGGAGCTTCCAGGCTGACTCTTTCTCTGTAAATGTTCCGAGTCCCTCTGTGTTGAATTGAAAATATTATCCAGGCCCCCGAGATAGCCCCACTATGGCAGTCAACTGTGCAGAGAAAGCAGGGGTGAACCTAGGCTGGGTGTGAGGTTTGCTACACACTTGCTGAGAAATCTGACACAACTCACGTAGTAGATGCTCTGGCCACTTCCCCCCAACACACACACACCCCAAAGGAAACCTCTTAAAGAAAATTCTGCATCTAGGTAGCTCTTGGAGGACCAGCAGGACACACAGTGGGTGAGAGAAGAGAAGCATGCTGATGTGCACATGCAGGGTATATCACCCTGCACGTGCACTGAAGCCGTAACCGAGAGAGGGAGGGAAGGAAGAAAGCAGGTGAACAAGCAAACCAACAAAGGACAGATGAAGAATCTACCATGGAATAAAACATAACTCAAGAAAAAGATTAAAATTCCCTACAATTATCATTGAAGAACTTCAAAAGAATATTAACAGAGCTTGAAGATTCTGCGATAAAATAACAAACGATCTGAAATATAAGAACAAAGAAGATACATTTTCTCCTCTTAGAGAAATAAATCAGTTAAGAACAGCAAAGACCAAATTACTGGCAAAGCAAAAAGGGTTGAGATTATCACGGTGAAAAAGAACACAACAACCCTAAAATAATGAGAGACAAAATAAAACATATGCAAGAGAAAATGAATAAACTGTCCCATGTAGGAAAAATTTATGTCCCTGAAATTTCAAAGTCAATATATATAACAGAAAATTCCCTAAAATGAAGGGAAAACCTAATTGATGATCTAATGAACAAACCATTTTCCAAAAAACCAATACAGAAATCTCACCGCAAGACACATCTTTGTTAAATTAATGAATTTGAATAAAAAAAGAATTTTATGGTTATGTTGGTATATAACATGTCACTTAAAAATTCCTAAAACTTTTGGAAGAAAGCATAATTGAATTTATTTAATGTATCTTAAAATAAAAAGACATGACAATCCAGGAGAAAATATTTGCAACATATTGGACAGAGAAAAGATAAATTTTCTTAATTTCTGAATATATATAAAAGTCGATAAGGGAAAAAAATGAAAAACCAACTAGGAAAATTGGTAAAACACAAAAACAAATGACAAAAGGAGGGAAAGAGGGAGGGAGGGAAGGAAAAGTGGTAACCTCACTCATAATGTAATGCAAATCAGAACAATGAGGACACAACATTTTTCTCCTTGGAAAGTTTGAGGCTACTCAGTGCTGGGAGACTGTGGAGAAATCATTACAATACCCTAATTGGGGCATAGATTGATCTGACCTTTTTAGAAGGCAATTTTGCAACATCTATGAAAATTAAAAGTGCGACTACACTTGATCAGAAATCCACTAAGAATTTATCCTAGGAAAATATTCACAAAAGTTTGCCAAGTACAAGAATATTCACTGTAGCTACTTATAAAATAAGCAACAGTGTTAGAAACACATCAGGAGTGTACCATTATGGGCCTGGTTAAAGAACTTATGATATATCCATATCTATGGAACAGGATATTAATACGCATTACAGTGGAATACTGATTAATATATATTAAAGTATATATTAATATACACTAAAATTAATGCTTATATTCAAATGCAATACTAATCAATGCATACATATTATATTAATACCTGTTAATGATGTATGTGCATATTATAAATACAGATATTCTGTAGAATATAAAAAGGTCATACTGCAAAAAATATAAAGTACCATCCATATTTTATGTAAATGAAAAGACAGATGAAAGAAAGTGTGAAAGAGGGAGAGAGAGAGAAAGGAGCAAAGAGGGAGAATGAGAGAGATTGGAATTGTGGGCATTATTTTTTTCTGGGATGATAATACGAAAAATGTAACATGGAAGAAGTTGTTCAGGGTCATTTTTCATCAGCATTTTTCTGATTAGTTTCAAAGTTAATCATGTATAACAGTCCTTTTTTGTTTTGTAATGTCACTAGACTTGTTTAAGGGCTAGGCTTATTGGACTTTTTCTATTTTGATTGATTTCTATTTAGAAATAAATGCATGTTATTTTTTTAAATGAGTATATATCTCGTTAAGTTGTTTTTTTGGTTAATTAAATCTTCATAAAATATGGAAGTCTCCATAATAACAAATGTTAGACTCAGGAAAGAAAGAAAGGGAGGGAGAGAGAGGGATAGAAGTCAAGCAGGAAAGAAGAGAGGGAAGGCAAGAATGAGGATGCAGGAAGGCAGGCAGAGGAAGGAAGGAGGGAGGGAGGGAAGGAAGGAAATGGAAGAACTGAAAAAGAGAAGAAGAATATGGACACACTGCAAGCCAAGAGGTAAAAATTGGAAATACCTTTGAAATGCAGCACAGTGGATTAAAAGCATCTGACTTTAAGTGATTGTGGTTAAAGAATTTAAAGATTAGCTTTGAAAAAAATCCATTCTTGGCATTTATTAATTAAAACAGCCTATTCCCAACCAAAAATATAAAGACTGAAAGAAAAAATAGACTCACGTTAATAAAATTTATATCTGAAATTTGATTTTTTAATGCAAGACTCTGCATCAATTTTACCTTTAGCAAATCCAAAAGAAAGAGTTTTGTTCCAAAGCCAGGAAGAGAAATGTGTGACATTTTATTTATTTTTGATACTTATTTGTTCTTCATCTAGAATGCAAGGATGCTAATTATGGGTAAGAAGAAGTAATAAAAGGAAAATACAATGCTAAAAAGCAATAGCGCTCTCTCCTCTGAGATTTAATCTAGCTAAGCCAGAGCTCTGATCCATTTAATTCTTTTCATTAAGCTTCATACATAGTAGGTACTCAGCATAATGTGCTGGCTGGATAGAGGAATAATAAATGAATGCTACCCTAGAGGAGGAACATGTGATAAATTTTTGAATAATACAAAGAGGCAATTCAGCCAAGTTTGTGTACTTAAGGGTCAGTGATTAAGAGATATCTGGAAGTTGAAATCTCTTTGTTTCTCTCAGCCAATAAATATTAATCAACTATTTATTATAAACAGTCATTATTTCTTTTGATCCTCAAATTTTATGAGGGAGATATCATTATCTCCATCTGTTAGTGACAACATTGAAATTCCGGAAGTGAACGAGACTTGCCCCAAATCACACAAATAGAAATACCAGAGTGTGAATTTGAAACCAGCTCTTCCCAAAGTCTAGTGAGTTAAACTCCATCCCCTTTCACTGACCACAATGCCTCTGAGAAAAGTGGCCAGAAACAGGCAGTCTTGAGGTTCAAAACCTATCACAGTAACAAGAAAGGAAGTAACAAAAAGAAAGAGAAAGAAAAAGAAAAAACAAAGGCATATCCAATGAAGAGAAGGAATTTACAGAGGCTGGAGTTATAGTTTGTTTGTTGTATGGCATTTGTTGTAGAGAGGGCAGGTCAAATGATGCCCGATTTGTTTTGTCTCCCTTTGTGATGGATGAATTTTCTCAGGAGTGTGTGTTTACCCCTGCATACCTATGTATTATTGCCAAATACTCAGATATGAAACCTGGATGCTACTCAAGCAGCTATGCAAGAACCAAGGACTAGAATGTTCTTTTTGAAGTTAAATATGTTTAGTTTATGGCTTCTGGAACTGCATCATGGAGAAGAGTGACTTTTAAGATTAGTTCAAATAGTGTTGGTGACTTCACTGTAAAGAACAATTTATGGGAAAGTATCATTACAACATAGTATACCACCAAGACTCAACTTCTCTTCAAGTCCTGTATTTACACTGACAGCCTGTTATTTCACATTAAATTGGTCTTTGATCTCCTTTCACTTAGCTACCCTTGGATTCTAGACCTAGATAGTGAACTTGGAAGTCTAGGGTAAAATAAAGTCTAATTGAGCTCATCTTCTCTAATAATCAATAGCTTAAAAAGAACATAAATTGGTGTCCCTGCATGTGAAATGATAGCCTTCTTCCATTTGACTTGGGGGTTAAATGTAGGCACAGATGCCCTAAACTCTAAGACTGGGTTTCTCCCACTTTAGTACCATTATGAAGTCAGTAGAGTGTAGCCTAAAAGACCTCCTCTATATATGTTAATTCAGTGTTTCTCCAAGTTTCATACATACACCATTTGGTAGATGATTTTAGGTGCTGTAGAGATTAACATATTACCATTTGCTAAAAAATTAGGCACAGATCAAACTTACAATTTCATAGCTATAATTTCTATGGGAAAAAATTAAGAAACAATGTTGTGGGTGGCAGGGCAAGATAGCTAAAAACCTCCAGTGATCGTCCCTCTGCGAGAACACACAATTCAACAACTATCCACACAGGAAAGCAAAAGCACCTTCAGAAGAAATAAAGTCGAGTGAGCAACCACAGTACCAGGTTTTAACATTATATCAAGGAAAGAGACATTGAAGAAGGCAGAAAAGACAGTCTTGCATTGACTGCACAATGATTGCGGGACTTTGCATTGGAACTTGGGGCTGTCCTGTCATAGGGAAATGCAGCACAGAACAGAATTGTGTCCAATAGAAAGAGAGTGGCTAACTGGATTAAAAAAACAACAATATCCAACTATCCAACAACAATATCTGTTGTCTGCAAGAAACACATTTCGCCTATAAAAACATATAGATCAAAAATAAAGAGATGGAAAAAGATATTCCATGCAAGTGGAAACCAAAAAAGAGCAGGAGTAGCTATGCTTCTATCAAGTAGTTGGAAAACCTAGAAGAAATGTATAAATTCCTAAACACATACAACCTACCAAGATTGAACCAAGAAGAAATGCAAAACCTGAATAAACTAACAAGTAACAAGATGGAAGCAGTAATAAAAAGTCTTTCATCAAAGAAAAGCTCAGGACCTGATGGCTTCACTGAATTCTACCAAGTAATCAAAGAAGAACTAATACCAATACTACTTAAACTATTTCAAAAAATTGAGGAGGAGAGAATACTCCCAAACCCATTCTGTAAGGCCTGTATCACCCTGATACCAAAACCAAAGACAACAACAACAACAAAAAAGAAAACTATAGTCCAATATCGCTGATGAGCATAGATGCAGAAATCCTCAACAGAATACTAGCAAATTTATTTCAGCAACATATCAAAAGATTATTCATCATGATCAAGTGGAATTCATCCCAGGGGTGGAAGGGTGGTTCAACATTGCATATCACTCAATGTGCTACATCAATAGAACAAAGGACGAAAACCATATGATCATTTCAATTGATGCTAAAAAGCATTCAATAAAATTCAACATCCCTTCATGATAAAAACCCTCAAAAAACTGGGTATAAAAAGAACTTACCTAAACACAATAAAAGCCATATATGACAGACCCACAGCTAGTATCATACTGAATGGGGAAAAACTGAGAGCCTTTTCTGAGATCTGGAACAAGATGATGCCACTTTCACCACTGTTATTCAACATGGTACTGGAAGTTATAGCTAGAGCAATCAGGCAAGAGACAAAAAGAAAGGGCATCCAAACTGGAAAGGAAGAAGTCAAATTATCCTTGTTTACAAATGATATAATCTTATATCTAGAGAAACCTAAAGACTCCACACACACACACAAAAAAAACTATGAGAACTGATTAACAAACTTAGTAAAGTTTCAGGATACAAAATCAACATACAAAAATCAGTAGCATTTCTATATGCCAACAGTAAATCTGAAAAAGAAACCAAGAAAATAATCCCATTTATAATAGCCAAAAATAAAATAAAATACCTAGGAATAAATTTAACCAAAGACATGAAAGACCTCTATAATGAAATTTATACAACAGTCCTGAAAGAACTGAAGAAATTGAAGAAGACATAAAAAATGGAACAATATTCCATGTGATGGATTGAAAGAATTGATATTGTTAAAATGTCCACACTACCCAAAGTAATCTACAGATTCAATGCAACCATCATCAAAAACCAATGACATTCTTCACAGAAATAGAAAAAATAATTCTAAAATTTATATGGAACCACAAAAGACCCAGAATAGCCAAAGCCATCCTGAGCAAAAAGAGTCAAACTAGATGAATCACATTACCTGACTTCAAATTATACTATAGAGCTGTAGTAACCAAAGCAGCATAATAATGCATAAAAACAGACACATAGACCAATGGATCAGAATAGATAACCAAGAATTAACTCCACACATCTATAGTGAACTTATCATTGGCAAAATTGCCAACAACATACAGTGGGGAAAGGATAGTCTCTTCAATAAATGATGCTGGGAAAACTGGATATCCATATACAGCAGAATGAAACTAGACCCTTATCTCTTGCCATATATAAATACTAAATCAAAATGGATTAACAAGTCAAACCTAAGACCAGAAACTATACAACTACTAAAAGAAAAACATGGGGAAATGCTTTAGGATGTTGGTCCAGGCAAAGACTTCTTGAGTAAAGCCCTCATGCACAGGCAACCAAAGCAAAATTTGACAAATGGGATCACATCAAGCTAAAAAGCTTCTGCACAGCAAAGGAAACAATCAACAAAGAGAAGAGACAACCCACAGAACAGGAGAAAATATTTGCAAACTACCTATCTGACAAGGAACTAATAACTAGAATATATAAGGAGCTCCAACAACTCAATAGGAAAAAAAATCAAATAATCAGATTTAAAAAATGGGCAAAGGATCTCAATAAACATCTCTCAAAAGAAGACATACAAATGGCCACCAGGTATATGAAAAAATGTTCAACATCATTAGTCATCAGAGAAATGCAAATCAAAAGTTTGTTAGCTAGCTATTACCACAGTAATGCTGTACATAAAACCATCTTCAATCTTGGGGGCTTAGAACAACAGTTGTATATTATTTTGCTCATTGATATTAGGGTCATCTATGACTAGCCTAGGTCAGGAAGCATGTCAAGCTGTGAGTTGAGTCCTGGACTCACACCTTAGACCAGCTGCCCTCTAAAGTATATTCTTGGGGTGAAAGGTAGGAGCAGAGGGAAAGCCCCGACTGCCAAGTCTCTACTTGACTCACTTCTGCTAACACCCCATTGTACACAGCAAATTTCCTTGCCAAGCCCAATGTCAAAGGACAGTAAAGTAGATTCCCACGAGAGTGGCGGGTAGGAAGCAAACATTTCTGAACAATTATCTAATCCATTACATCAATAGTGATGTTGGAACATGGATATGGCAAAAGCTGTCAAGGTAGTTCAAGAATGATTTGGATCAATACCACTTTAATTCAATACAATTGAAAACAGGTCCTGCTCTCTATATCTGTCATGTCACCAATGCGACTACAGATTCTGAGAAATAACTATTGGTAATCCTATTTGTTTTGTGGGTTTACTGTCAATACAAATCTCAAAATAAAACCTTGGAAGACCCCACAACATCTCTCCACATTTATGTATTTAAAAATCTGGTTAACTATATTCTGTATGCATCTCAGTATCTTTTCTTCTGTGATGAAACCTGCTTCATTGATTATGTTTTATGCAATGCCACTAACCCACAAAAGCTTCCTATAACCAAAGCTTTAAAAAGTATAGTTGCAGTTGGTAAGTAAAAATGAAAAGGGTGCTGAATGTCCCAGACTCTTTCTATTTCAGCATCTAGGACTCTTGCAAAGAAGCCTAGAGAGTACCTCTCGTTTCTGTTCCAAGCAGCAGCAGTCAAAATGGAGGGAGAGATAGGCAAACTGGAATAAATAGGCTGTAGAGGCAATTTTTGTTTTGATCAGATTCTGTTGTCTGTGTGAAATGAGCTCATTTCTCTGGGGCAGTGAGTTGCATTGCCCAGCAGTATAGAAACCGTGAGGATAATACCAGTTCCGCATGTATGTCAGAGTAACAAATGTTTGGCATTTCTTTCATTCTCTCCAAACAACACACACAAATTCACATAAGCATGCTATTGCACAATACACTGTCATATATCTATACCACATGCACACACATACATGCACATGTCATGCACACTCATGATATTAAATAGATAATGTCTACCCAAGCTTACCTTTAGCATCTCCAAAAGCACATCTCTCAGATGATGCCACCCTCTGCTCCAGGGGTGTATGCAGAGCTACAACTTTGATTTCTGTTTCTCTTTCTCAGTGGCATGGATCTTAAACCTGCCATTGCATCTCATGTTAACCTGTGTCAATACAGTGGCACAATCTGTGACTTCTCACACATTCCCTTGTTAGTAATGAGTTTAAAAGTATAAACATAGAGCAATTGAAATGTTTACTGTTGTCTCTGCCTTTTGTATTTTGCTTTTTTCAACTTTTTTCTTTCCCTTACCTAGCTCTTGAAAGTGTTTTGTATCCTTCTTCATCCTCACTGAGCATCATTTAATAGACTAGCCTCAGGCCTATTAGATAAAAAGTCTTCAGTGAAGCCACAAGGATTTCTCCACAGTAATGTCATCAGAGTTATTACCATTGGTAGTAATCACTTTGAAAAAGATTTCCGAAAAGAATCAGCCACAGGTGCCTCTAGATCCCATCACAAAAAACAAAAAAGGACCCTAAGAAAAACGTCCAAGAAGTAATGTATAAGGACAGTTAGATCTATTAATTTTGCTTCCATAGTAATCATTTCTTGTTAAAAAGAACAATAATGTTATGTTTCAATTAGTTCTGATGATGTCCCAGAGAGTCAGACAAGGAGTCAGAACATTTTATAGTAATTTTACCAGTGAAAAAGCCAAGGCTCTTAAATGTTACAAGATTTGGTAGAAGTCATTCAAAAAACTAGATGACTAGCCAGGGTATCTTCTTTTGTGACATGTCTGTGTCTTGTCCATTTTCTACTGGGTTCCCTGTCTTTTTAAAGTTATTTTTAACTTATGTTGTTAATTTTAATGTTTTCCAGATTATCTTAATGGTTAACTACCTTGTTTATCCTGTGAGAGAAATTTTTGCCTAATTGTGTGAGGTCTTTCTCTGTGTTACGTTTCACATTTGGTTCTATAATCTACTTGGAATTTATTTTTCAGTATGGAGGAAACTATTCCTTCAGTATAGGTCTGTGATAAAAAAAATTCTGTTTTATTCTCTGAAATTTTTTTATTTTAAATTCAAATTTGAAAAATGTTTTTCTTGGGTATGAAATTTTAGGTTAGAGAAATTTTCTTTCAGCACTTTGAAGATGTCATTGCATTATCTCTGGCTTCCATTATTTTTGTTGTGAATTTATAAGTCTTACTGTTGCTATTCTGAAGTTAATGAGTTTTTATTCACTAGATAATTTTATACTTTTAACATTGGTTTTCAGCAATTTCACAATGATTGGACTGAGGTTTGTTTTGCATTAATTTTGCCTGAGAATCAAAGCACTACTGATACAGTGGTTTGAAATGATATTTCATTAATTTTGGTAAATTCACAGCCATTCTCTCTTAAAATATTGTTTCTGGCCCATTATACTTAGGGTAGATCCTACCTCATATGCTTCCTACACTCTTATCTGTGTTTTTAATCTGTACTTTAGTCTTTATATTTTTTATGACCTACCTTCAGTTTACTAATCTCCTCTTCAACTATGTCTACCTGCTGTCAAATCCACCAGTTCATTTCTTAACTTCAGTTATTGTGTTCATCTGACTTTTAGAATAGTGTCCAATTCTCTGATACACTTCTCTGCTATGAAAATTTTCAGCCTGATGTCTAATTTCCAACATACATTAATCATTATTTTAAAGTTGTGCCTATAATATCTGGATTGCTAACATGTGTCTGTATGTTGTCTCTTTTATTCTCTTGGTTTTCAGTGATTTGTTCTTATTCTTCTGGAATGCCAAGTAATTTTTGATTGAATGCTGAACTCTCTTTGAAAAATTATAGAGATAATTTGAGACTCTGGGTGGTTTCAATATTCCTCTGGAAAGGGTTAATTTTGCTTCTGATAAGCAGATTGGATTACAGTGCTCTGCTCTATCCTATCAGGAGCTTTGTTGATTAAAACTTAGACTTCAGGTTTTTGTCTATTTCAAGTTTATCCTTGCTCCCAAGGTCAGGGGACACAACAAAAAACCTTACATACTTCTCAGAGTGCCTCTCTTTTGTGGACCCTGACCTTAAGGTTTTGCTTTCTGCCTCCAGCCTCACAGAACATCTGGGTTTTTGTTGTTGTTGTTTTTAAATGTTTTCTAGAGACTGGCTCTCACTATCT
This sequence comes from Cheirogaleus medius, assembly GCA_008086735.1. NCBI lineage: Eukaryota > Metazoa > Chordata > Mammalia > Primates > Cheirogaleidae > Cheirogaleus > Cheirogaleus medius. The sequence continues at coordinate 18,036,777 of VBSM01001118.1, read as the reverse complement.
TGCTCAGGCTTGTCTTGAACTCCTAGCCTCAAGCGGTCCTCCCACCTCACCTTCCCAAAGTGCTGGGATTATGGGTGTGAGCCACCACACCCTGCTTCATCTGGAGGCTCTGTTTAACTTCCTGGCACATAAGTGAATGTCAGGTTCACCATTTTACACCTCCTCAAGTTTGTCCTGCATTCATTGCTCTCTGGTGCCTCAAAATATATGTATTTTTAAATAATCTGGTGAGTGTTTCTAGCTGTTCTTGGTAGGAGGTTTGGTCTGTATCATGACAGTTCACCTTAGGTGAAATCCCTTTCTTATTGTCATTTTAATTTGCATTTGCTTCATTATTAGCAAAGAAAATTACCTTTTCATGTGTTTGAAGGCCATTTTATTCCTTCATTTATCAACTGTCTGTTAAATCTCTTGCCCATTTTGCTATTCAGTTATTGATCTTCTTCATCTCTAGAGGCCCTTATAAAGATATTAACACTTTCTGTACGATAAAAGGTGCAAATATTTTTATTCAATTTGTAACTTTTCTTTAAAATTTCTTATATTTTTTTCATTCAAAATTTTATTATGTTTATAAAGTTAAATATTTCCATTTTTCCTTATTACCACTGTCTTTTAAGGCATAATTAGCAAAGTTTTCCTTCTCCTAGGCTTAGACAAATTCATCAATGGTTTCTTCTGTAATTATGTGTTCAAGGAATATGTTGATGAGCAATTGAAAAATAGTACATTTCTAGAACTTGGCACAATGAGAATGGGTATGATATGGTGTCAAAATTTCAGTTGGCAGTTTCGAGTTTTGTTTTTCCTTTCCCAACCTCATCCTCAGGAATAAATGAAACAAACTAGGGATACTGTTGCTTTCATGTTGTCCTTGAAAGGTTTGGGAGACCATGAGTCATTTCTTCTTTCTTGTGTTATCCTTTGCTAGGTTCTCTCATCCACTCTCATATCATCAACATCACTCCTATACTGACGTCTCCTAAATACCCACATGTATATACCTACGTGAGAATTTCACATTTAATTCTCTCCTCAGCACTGGATATAGAAGCTTGTTTGGCATCTAACTTAAATGACTGACCCTGCACTTCAGACTTTAAATCTAAATTGACTTTCTTCTTCTTCCCCAACTCTGCTTGTTTTATTATGTCTTCAATTATTGACCTCTCTACCTTCCATCCACCCAGGCTCAGAGCTCAGTCATCTTTGAATCATATATCTTGATTGTCAGCTTCAGTAAATCATTACCCAAGAGTATAAATTCCACCTCTGAAGATCTCTTCCTTTGAAGAGATTATAAACTGGATCTTTCCCATCTTGATTCATTCTTACCAAGAGGCACACTAAGTTTCACATACCATAGGCACAATAAGGACTCACAAGAAAAATAAATTTAATCTTCTGTTTAAAATGTATGGAAATAATAAAAGCTTTAAAATTGTGGGTTTTCTAGCACTTTATCTGTATCTACAAATGTCCTTGCTCTTCAAGTTGTAAAAACATAATAGATATTTAACTAAAAAAGAGATTATTGTCCTTTTGAGTATCTGGAAAATTTCTTACAATATGAAACACAGTTCTCTTACTACTACATTAAGCTTCAACCACAGCAAATGTATGTGATGCTATGCAAATAGAACAGTCATTAAGGAAATCAGCTAAAAGACTGGATTCCCTGTAATCCAAAGTGGCAGCATCTGAGAAGGTCTCCTAAGAAAGCAACTAAGCCATTCACTTGTGCTTAAATCAAAACCTTCACTACCAGAAGAACTAATCTTTCATCTTTCAGGCATGCTTAAGGCAAAATAAGTTTTCTTTTTTTTCTATTCAAAGGATAAGTACATAAACTCACTCTCTCTCTCTCTCTCACACACACATACACACACACACTTTCCTAAATTTAAATTGTAGGTTGTTCTGATGAAACCAAGATTCCTGCTTTCATGCTACCAGATTTCTAATTTAGAAATTATATATGCATATATGTGATTATCTCGCAAATTAAAGAGAACTTAAAAGACAGCACTAAAGTATTGAAGCAACTCAACCCACTATTTCCTCCTTTAAACTTTTCTGCAAAAAAGAAGTTGAATCCCAGGAGTATTTTCAAATTTAAGAGGGCAATGGAGAGTGACAGAACAATTGGCCCTCGGGCTGTAGTAATTCTCTATTAACCAGGGACTGTGGTCTCTCCCTCTTTCAGCTCAAGGCGAGGACACACCTAGAGTTCCTGGAAAAAGCGAAGGCTCCAGTGACATAGAAGATACTTCAGATCCTGATGGTAAGGTTCTATGCTATTTGAGCTCATGCAAACTACAAATCTGGCACATTTTCTATGTGTAATCTAGGATTAAGGGAGCTATCTGTTCTATGAATCAACATATTTGGTTAAAAAAACAAGGTAAATTTCAAAAACCATTTTCTACTAAAAACTAATAAAATAGTCTTTTTTTTTTAACTGTCTCTAGCTATTTTATAATAGCATATGCTTTGATTTAATCATGACTTACAATACTGAGGCCACAGTAGATAACTGCAATCTACCTGAAACAAAACTGAAATCTACCTGGTGAACTTTATGGAAACTTCACTTACTTCTGCAAAAGGCACTTACTTCTACTGGTATTTCTGCTCCACTGGGCATTCAGGGAAACCCTAGGTCTAGTTTGGGCTACAATTGTTCTCACACCTTCATCATTTCACCTCACTGTATCAAAATGAATTGACAAAAGCTTCTTAAATTCACATTTAATTTTGAAAGCATCTAAAGATTCTGAGCCTAGAGAATATTCATATCCTCCTTCTCCTGCATGATGCTGAGAGCCCTTTGAAACACCATTACTTGAATTAGAAAAACAACTAATTGAGAGCACATGATTTAATAAGTACTTGATTCACTGGCCCATAGACCTTAGGAGAACCAGAATTGGTCAGCTGATCAACTATTTAAATATCTTGCTGTTTGTGTCATTTTAACCAAAGGAAAAAAGCCAATTACTTTGAGTTTTTAATGACCTTTGGGAAAAATTCAGCCATTGGTGGACATTATTTGGAAGTTTTAAATAGAGTTTCCTATACCAGGTGTTCCTCCCTCCCATAGGCTTACCATCACCCAAATTGCCTCCCTTCATCATAAGCCCTGCTTCCACTGCACAAACTGACTTTTTGCCCATGAGCATGCACTGCCTAAGAGAATAGTGTTTTACACCCCAGACCCAACCATTAAAAGCCACCACCATCTTAGTCATAATCAATTGAACTAAACCTACCCCGGACTGGTTGTGACAATATGAACATAATTCTTAATAGTTCTTTACAAAGCATATTCTGAGCAATACCAGGCCCCAAAATGCTCCTTGAACAAAAGGGAAATAAATGTGGGAAATTTAGTCTGAATTTTAGTCTTCACTTGAAGATTGAATGTATACAGAAGAGGATTATAGGTTCTCAGAAGTCTCAGGGGTAAAGAAATTTGTTTAACATAAAGCTAATTTTCCCAAACTTATTTGATTATTGAATACTTTGGATAATAGCATTTATTAATAGGCTTTGGAACCAGTATCCCTTGGTTGGAAGAAGAAACAGAAAAGCAATGCTCTCCTGTATTTTATCCCACACTGAGATGGGTGAACATGTTAGAAGAAGGGGCAAAAAAAAAAAAAAAAAAAAAATAGGGAAAATGCTAGCCACTGCCCAAGTTCTGACCATTTTGAGCTGATTGCTATAGAGGTTGTGGTTTGGTTGCTCAGGCTGGTTGCTATACAGAGCTTTTAAGTGAGAGTTAGGTTATTAAGTATGAAATGTCTGATTTCATTAAGTACTAAGTTTGACAGTTGATATCTCTGACATTTCACTTTGACACTTCTTGTTTTACTTTTGCTGTGAAGGTACATCCTCATTCTCTCAAACACATGATTTGGCTTATAATTATCTTTCAAAAAAATGTTTAGAGCAATTTTTGTGAAACCATGGATAAGTCAAAACTTTGTGTTATTTTTGAATATGAGTTCCATCTTGAAACCAATGCAGTGCAGACAGCTCAAAATACCAACAAAGTGTTGGGAAAGGATGTGGCTAATGAATGCACAGTACATCAGTGGTTTGAGAAGTTCCCCTCTGTCAATTTTAATCTTGAAAATGAGCCACGTGGGTGACCTGAGACCAAAGTGGAAAATGATGAGCCAAAAGCTGTAGTGGAAACAAATCCATCTCAACCTGTGTGTGAATCAGCAGCAAGTTTTGACATTACTATTCCAACAATGTTGGACCATTGGAAACAAATCAGCATGGTAAAGAAGCTGGATAGATGGGTTCTGCATGAATTAAATGAGCATCAGAAAAGAAATCATCTTGAGGCTTGCCTTTCTTTGTTGTCACGACATAAAGGTGAACCATTTCTACCCTGTATTGTTACACGTAATGAAAAACAGATTCTTTTTGAAAATCATAAGCATTCAGTGCAATGGTTGGATAAAGATGAAGTGCAAGACACAGTGCAAAATGGAATATTCATCAAAAAAAGCTAATGGTATCTATTTGGTGGTCCAGCACTAGTATTATCCATTACAGCTTCGTGAAACCTGGTCAATCGATTACAGTGGATTTCTACTGCAACCAAATGGGCAAAATGATGAGGATGCTAGCGATGAAGCCATCAAAACTGATCAGTAGAGACAGACCAATCCCCTTGGCAAGACAACATTTGATCACATGTTGCATAAACAACACTGCTCAAACTACAGAAGCTGGGAAACTCTGTCATCCACCATCTTCACCAGACTTTGCACCAACTGACTACCACTTCCTTCCAGGCTTTAGACAACTTCTTGCAAGGAAAAAATATTCCATTCTCAACAAGCTGTGGAAAATGCCTTTAGCGATTTCATAGCCACTCACTCTCCAAGTTTCTTCACTGCTGGCATATACAAGCTACCATTAAGATGGCCACACTGTGTCTATAGTTTAGGCACATACTTTGGTTAATTGTACTGCTTGTTTGAGTTATAATAAGCTACATTTTGATTAGAAATTGGACATTTCATATTTACCGACCTAATGTATATGATCTAGCCATTGTCTATTTGTATATTCAGTCTCTCAGCTTATAATGTGGGCTTTGAGGCTTTAAAAATAACAATCTAATTAAACCTGCTGACCCTTGAAAATTTTCAGAGTGAATGCTATGCCTGCTCAGGGGCACTTCTGGAGAATGGCAGTAATTATGCATTCTATTTTTATGCAAATGTTCACATAGAACACACACAGTCAACAAAAAGTACACGTTTTATCATAGCTATGTGATCTGGTTAGATGTTTTGTTTTCCTACTTCACGGTAGTCTGCTATACCCATTGGCAAGTTTACAAGGTCTATTTTGAATTTTGTAATTGAAAACATGGCAAAAACCAAACAGGCCTCTTGGCATTTTAGAGGGAGCTGCTTACCTCTCTGCATGTCAGTGATCTGTTTTGCTTTCTTTTCTGTCTTTATTTTCTTAGACACAAATTAAGGCCTTTGAATTTATCTAAGGATGGTAATAAATACACCCAAACTGCCAACCTGAAAATCTGGTATGAAATGACACTTCGGCTTCTACAGTTCCTTGAAGTGCCCATCCTGCCCTCCCCCACCCTCACCATTAAAATTCTACAAGAATATTCCAAAAATCTTGAATGAATGAAAACAAAACTGAAAAGAGGCATAAGATAGGAAATCAGGATAGTATCACATCACATGCTATTTAAATGTGTTTAAGGAATTTGCCTTTAATAAATATTTAACTTGTTTGTTTTCTTCTGTGGTTACAGTTGAAATGAACAGTCAGGTTGACAGTGTAAACGACCCAATGGAGAGTCAGCAAGAAGATCAACTAATAGGTAAGATGCCCCTGTGGTGGAATTTTCAACTGATCAACCGGCCATAGGAACTGTCTGCAAATGACATATTGGATTTCCCTCAGTTTTGCCAAGTCCCACAGCGTGGCTTGGGCTACACTTTTGAAATCTTTAAACCAAACAACACAGTATTAAGAGGAAGGATTACCCCTAGAAACTTGCCTTCTTGAAGGGGCAAAGATAAGCCACAGCATATTCAAATCATGCAGTACCCTGGGGCTTTCTGTGCTTTGAAGACAGGAAGAAATTTCTCCATCCATCTCACTACTTCTTGGCCTCCTGGGGTGATCAAATTATTTCAGCAACCCCAAGCTGATTCTGAAGCATTGCTTTTCCAGAAGCTACCTGCTGATTTGCTTGATATATCTGTCTTTAAGCATAACATTAAATCTTTGCCCTGGAGTGTATGTAAAGGGATATGAGTGTGTTTGGACAGAAAAAAAGCCTGCCTGAGGTCCTCTTCTCCCACATCACTACCTCTGGACCTATGCATCTGCACAATGGCTTGCTAAGTTGAGGGAGCCTCGGGGAACTCCCAGGAAAATAAAATGTCTGGACCAGATCACGTTGAGGAGTTTTTCTAGACCGACATGCTAAATCTCCCAGTGGAGGCTAAAGTATATCTAGAATGATGAGTAGTCTGTAACCCTTTGCCACATGTTGAAGCTGGTGAAAGAATTAGAAGCAGTCAGTCTTGCTCTTATAGCTGTTCCAACTCCTAGCTTACAATATTTAGTTGTATCAAAAAAAAGCCCATGGAATAAATAAATCATGGGTCATTGAGTGTAAGGCATAAATGATATGTTGCCTCATGCATTTCCCTGCACCCCCTTGAATGTTATGATAGTTCTCTATTTTCTCCTAGGAAGCCATGTTGCACTAAACTTCTGACTTTCAGCATCATGGAAGAACAAAGTTTCAGAATGTGTGAAAGAACACATCTGTTCTTCCCATAATTGTCTTGAACATCATTTAAAACCAAATATAATAGCATTTGTGTAATACATGTATAGCATAGGACTGCTAAAAAATATAAACTCATACAAACACGGTCTTATAAACATTTTCTTTTTTTATAACCTTCCTCATGTATTTAAAATATCCTGCTAAGCTGCAGAAATGACACGGCTGAGAAGTTTCCATTAAAAAGTAATGAAGTGAGACTAAACCCGAACAATCTAAATGCAAGTTCCCCAGTGTTCCCTTACCTTTTACCCTTTCGTTGCCAACAAACTATAGACTTGCTGTCTAGATTTTTTTCTTACAGATACCATTATTTTTCCTGTGTGATCACTATCCAGATAAAATAACCAGGATAAATCTGTTTTCCTTGGTTAATGTTAAAATGATATCTTCCTTGAAAATAAACATGAACCTCTATGTTAATCCAAATGAGTAAATTAAAGTCAAAAACTTTAAAGTTCAAAATTAATTTAAAGAAACTGAATTCCAGGAAGGAAAAATGACTTGCACAGGGTTAGTTGGCTAATAAATGGAAGTTTAAATGCTCCCAATTTAAAATCCTTTGATGACACCACACTGCTCCCTAAATATAAATAATAGTGAGCTTCTAAACATAATTGTCACCGAAGCCACATGACGCGTGCAACTTCATTGATTCCCACAGAATTATTTACACAGTTCGATATGTAGAGATTATCTGGTAATTCAACAGGAAGAAGGAACCTTTGTTGTATGATCATACCTTCAAGGGAATTAAAGAAATACAGTGAAATGGAATTACAGAGTTCAAAGCCATAATAACAAGAGTGTTTAGTGTTGTATAATTTGTAATTGCAAAAAATCACAGCTACCCTAAATGGCAAGAATGGGAGGGTGACTAAGTGAATCAATGGAACACTTTCCAAATGTATTTTTTGACAAGTCTTTGAGGGCAGTAAAGATGTTTATGGACTCTGAATTTTTGGTTCTGGAGAAACATGGAAGACTAAGTATGACTTACAGGTTGAGCTTTAAGAGGCTTTGTAAACTTCCATATTTGCACTCTCATAGCACTTGTTCCTGGATTCCAGGCACCTTGGAAGAAGGTCAGACTATCCTATAGAATGAAGGAAGTCACATAGAGAGAGGGCCTAGAAACTAAGAGACCATTTCAGATGTACTGCCCCAGTGGATACCACCTCAAGCAGATAAACTGCCCACCTGAGTCCAGTCCAGCCAATAGAATCATAAGAAATAATAAATCATTGATGTTTTAAGCCACTAAATTTTGAGCTTCAGGTATTGATACACAGACAGGCCCTATAGCTAGGATCTTGGGTCTTAATGCCCATCTGGAAACTTGAACCACTCAAAGTAAGGAGTTGCAACTGATACCTCTACATAAATAAAGATGGAACTTCTTGCTCAAGAAATTAGTAAAGACTTGGATCTGAAGAAATTAATAAGACTTGGATCTGCACAGAGTACCACATGGGGAAAGAAAAAGTTTCCTAAGACAGAGGGAAACCACAAATGGACCATGAGTTTGAAACACAAATTTATGTGATTGAAAGTCATGCAGTAATAAATCAACTGAAAAATTAACTTAATAATTGGTTACAGAGCAGTGTTGTCCCTGGTGTATGGCAAGCAGAAATGTGAAACTACCACTTGGAATTTCTACAGAAGGAAAAAAAATTCTGAAGTTGAGTTCACAATTTTAAGACTTACAAAACACACAAGGAAATGCTGCACCATGAGTGAGAGTCCGTGGGTCAATCAGCACTATCCAAACAGGACAATTAGCACTGTGAGGACTTGAGAGAGTAGAAAATTTAGAAAATTTAAGAAAACTACATTTAAATGACAAAAGAGATCAAAGCAGATATAAAACAGTAAGAGCAACGCTATGAAAAATTAACAATGGAAAAAGCAAATAAAAATATAGTAATATAAAAGCCACATAAAGAGACATGAAGGATAGACAGAGAATACCCAAGTCATGCTATATACAATAGGAGCTTTACAAGGAGTCAACATTTTAAAGGTAATGGCTGAGCATTTATCAAAATTTATAAAAGTCATGATTTGAAGTTAAAAAAAAATAAGTCACAAGAAGGACTTATATTTAAAATTAAGCCACACATCAGCATTGCAGAAAACCAAAGACAAACAGAAAAAAGTATAAAATACACTCAGAGAAAGAACTGTTTTCCTATAAAGAAATAAGTATTCCATAAACAGCGGGCTTCTCGACACCAAGAATTTAGGTCAGAAGACAATGGAATAATAATGAGTCTTCAAAACCTGGGTAAAAAATTATCAATGGAGTTTTATACCAGCTTCACTATCATTTAAGAAAATATCTACCATTTTCAGAAAAAAAAGTCTGTAACTCACATACCTTTCTGTAAAAGCTACTAAAAGATGCACATTAGGAAGAAAGTTGAACCCCAAGGAAGGAATAAGGTGCGTGAAACAATTCTAAGCTAAGAAAATGGTAAACTCACAGGTGAACCCAAATAGACTATAAAAATTACAATGATAATGAATTGTGGGTGGTTAAAAACAGGGTAAAACAAAATTTATGTTTACATTTTATAATACAAAAATATTACCTTTATTGTGTGTGTATGTATTTGTCAATACGTATCTGTGTAAAAGTACAAACACATAAAAATTATTAATTCACACTGATGTCAGAATTTTGGTTACCTCTAGGAAGGAACAGAGATAGTTTTGTCTGTAAATTAATGTATATGTAAATAGTTTACCTTTAATATTTTATTTTTTTAAGTAAAATAAAAATTACAAGGATATTTGAAAAATACTAACACATATCTGGAAGTGAATATATAATAGGCATGTTATATTGTTTTCTGTAGTTTTCTTCATGATTGCAATTTTCATTATTAAAATTAAAATCTATGATTGTGTATATTTGAAAGATATAAACAAATACTGTAAGGAAATATTTCATAATATTAACTACAAAAGTTACTGTTGATGGAGGCATTATGAAGGATTTTTCTGCTCCTGTCTACTTCTGAATACATTAAATATAATCTATAACAAACATGATATTGCTTTTATATATGCATACATACCTCAAAGACTATTTTTTTAAAGATTCATAGCCCACCAGAAAAGAAAATTAGCTCAGAGATCATCTGCTGTCATTCTGCCTTGTAGAGATGATTAATCTAAGACCTGGAGAAGTTTGCCAATTTGCCTGTATTCATACGCTCATTCATTGTTATAACAAGGGTTTTCTGAGCCCAGTGCTGTCTTCCACTTTGACGATATCCAATATATGCTATATATTTTTAATGAAGATTTTGAAATAGTGTTTCTTTCTGCTCCATCCCTACATTGTTCCAGCCTAGTACACTTAGTGATAAAAAGGGCATCACTTTCTTCTCATAGCGAAGAGTCAGTAAATTGGACTATCTTTGTCCTCATCCAAATTATAATATGTAACCTCTACATGGGAACCAAGGAGAGTAGCTGCCACTTGATTAGAATCAAACAGCTGTTAAAATGTATTTAGAACCTACATTTTATCTACTATTCCCAAGAAGGCAGTGTAGGGCCTTATACATGGTCGGTCCCCACCAAGTCTTTCCAGGTTTAAATTGATTTAGATTGAGATTACTGAAAACCAGGGATTGCAGATATAAAATACAGACCACACTAGAATACCACTGCACCCCGACTAGTACTGGGTTACAAAGTTACCACCACCAGCAGTTACAGAGAATGTGGAGCAAGTAGAACATGGCTATTGAGAGTATAAAATGATACAACCACTTTTTAAAAATCGCTGTTGGTTTCTTATAAAGTTAAGCATGTATCTGCTCTATGGCCCAACAATTCCATTCCCAAGTATTTGTCTGAAAAATTAGAGAAATGAAAACCTAGATCTAAAAAAGCCTTCTATGAGAATATTCATAGCAGTTTTATTCACAAAAGCCCAAAACTCGATAGAACCCAAATGTCTACCAACAGAGGAATGGATTTAAAAAAAAAAAAAAAAAAGGCAATATATCCCCACCATGGAATGCTAGTCAGCATAAAAATGAACAGATTACTGTTAACAAGCAGCAACATGAATAATTCTCAGAGACATTATGCTGAATGAAAGTGTTGCCTCCCCACTGGAGGGTTCGTTGGCTTGGCAGATCCGAAGTCAATAGACAAAGCCAAATCAATTTTAGCAAGGGTTTTTTTTAATTACTTGGCACAAGTAAGGAGCACACTGGGGACAGTTCCCAAAGCAGTATGTCACCAAACAAGAGGGTTGGGCTGGTTTTATAAGTGTAGGGTAATGAGGCATGATCTGATTGGATCTTATAAAGGGGCAATGCCGCAAGGCATGATCTCACTGAATCCTGCCCGAGGGTGATGCCAGGGCTCTATCTGACTGGACTCTGGATCCAGCCAGGCGGTGTGCACTCGTTAATTCAGTCCCCACTTCTCAGTCCAAGAACTTAGGTTCTATGCCCATGGTTGCAAGCTTGGCTCACCTGGGCATGCTCAAGTTGGGGGAATGTCCATGACAACTGAAAAACAACTCATAACTTTGTCACATAAGAAGAGTTGAGCCAGATTGGTCTGGTGCTGTTACAAAGGGAGCCAGACACAAAGAGATAATTGTATGATTCCATTTGTAGGCGGTTCTAGAACAGGAAAAACTATTCTATGGTGACAGAAATCAGATCAATTGTTGGTTTCAGCAGGAGTAGGGTAATAGGGAAGGGATATTTCTAGGGTGATAGGAATGTTTTATATCTTGATGGTGGTGTGAGTTAAATGTATGCATTTTCCCAAACAGATTGAACTGTATGCTTAAGGTTTGTGCATTTCCCTGTAGGTGGATTACACATCAATTTTTAAAAATGTAAAAAAAATAGCATATAGGTTCTTTGAGGACACATTGTCTTCTTAGAGTTTTCACACAGCAGGTACTTAAGTAAGGCCTCAAGTGGTGGCATAACCATCAAGGACTTTAGCAAATCAGCATTATATAAATTGTTACCATTATCTATATGCTGATCCCTGGAAATTAGAGCATATGAATGGGCCCAAAAAGGGAGGACACGTTGATTCCAGGTTAGGTTTTTCAAAGAATACTTTGAAGAATTGAATTTAATCGTCCCCATCAGCCAAAGCTCATTGTCAATGTGGCCACATTTATTAGCAGTGATTTATATGCTCTTTAAAGATATCATGTGCCAGCAATTACAACTCAGATATTCAAAGCTCTTTGATAGTCAAATAAGATATTCCTAGGCCTGTTTGAGGGGTGAGAGACATTTAAATAGCTGTGTTAAAAAGATATTCCTTGCTAAGCCTGTGAAGATGCCTCATCTTTGATCTAACAAATGGTTTCTCTTTGTCTTCAGCAGGGGCACAAGATGAAGTAAAGGAACAAAGAAATGGAACCGAATGACAATCCTCAGCATTGCAAGGCCTCTCCTGGCCCTGGGGGAGTTCGGGAAGATAGCGCCACGTGGTGTGGAGCAGGGTGGGGGTGGGGGGAAAGCAAGTCCCATGGAAGGACAGGGAATCCTTTGCTCTAATTTCTCTAGCTGCATTTTGTTCTGTTTACCTGCAGAAAAAGAAAGAAAAAAATCGAAAGAAAAAAAAGTTTTCTTTAATTTGGTGGAGGGACTCATGTTAATGCATCTTTCAGGCATTATCCTTATCATTTCTGTCTTTTCTCTGACAACTTCACCCCAGGGTCCCAGTGGCTCGGTTTAACACTCACACCTGTGTGTCCTGGCCCCTGTCTGCTTTCTTGGTTATTTCACAAAGCTGGTCGTACAGTGGTTTCTTCAAAGAAAGAGAAGGAAGACAATTGTTTGATAAGCTGCAGGCTAAATTTCAGGAATCACCAAGCCCAACAGCAATATAACCCACAGACAAAGAAGGCAGAATAGAAAATTAGCAAAAGCCTCAGAAACCACTTGGAAAACATCTGGACAATGATTTGAATATATTTTATTCAGGGATTCCCAAGGTACAGTTTGTTCCATGTGGTTAATGAGGAAGATGGAAGCTGAACTTAATACAGAGCAGAGTGCAGAGGTACAGCAAAGAAGGTGGGCCCTGGCAGCCATCAAGATCACTTCCTTCATAGCCAGGGTGGTATGCGCATCCTTCTTTGACATTGACTTTCAGCAGAGCTTACTTGGTTCATGAGATCTTTGCCATGTGCTTCAGCCCACTGATGAGAGGCGACTCTGCTACACAACTATAGGGATGGCACTTTTGCTAGGTGTTTCAGTTATTAGCTGAGAGAAGGGGTGCTGCGTTTAGGACCTAAACTTAAGTTTATGAATAGTAAAAGTTTCATTCAAAATCCCTCCTTATATGTTTTTCGCAAAAGAACATCATGTCTTTCCCCAAGGTTTGATGACCCACTAACCAGAGTCTTGTTTGAAATTAGAGGCAATTAGAGCTTTTCTTGCAGTTCTGGCTTCCTGGTCTGTGTTTAAACGGTTTGATTTGCTCAGGCCAAGTCCAAGGCTGATTTGATGGCTGGTCCGCTCACCCAGATAACCATTAGTATGGTCCTGAAGGGGAGCAGCACTACTAACAACCCAAGATGCCCAGTAGTACCATGGACACAGGGGGTGATGGCCCGGGGAGGCCAGGCAGCATCACAAATGTCTGTCTCAGAGCCAACATAAGGCAAGACACCTGCTTCCCACAGCCTCCCTGGGTTCCAAGGCCATTATTGCATACCTTAAACCCAACTTCCTTGTAAGAGTCTCGGAATTACAAGTTATTTATATATATTTTCATAATGGAGGGAGAAAAATAGTGATCAAATTGAGTAGTTCTAAAACAAAACGAGGTTGTGCTTTCTAAATATTCCATCAAATTCTTCATAGTTTTGCCCTTTCTTCCATGCAAAATTTACCTTCTTATCTTCCTATGACTTTTGTTTTGACCTTTCTGAATTTGTTGCCCATTCTGGGTGGCTAATTTGGTATATTGGAAAAATTAGCAAGTTATAATTCTGCATATGTAATATGTTTTAACACCCCTTATTTTTTTAAGCTGCTCATCAACATAGCAGCAATGGCATCTAAGTGACTTCGTGACGTTGAAACATGGCCGTTTCTCCTGCCATTACTCCACAGTTTAATATGGAAGCATATATACCCTCCACTGCCATTAGACATTGCTTCCTAGAAAAGAAAGAGGCTCATTTTAAAGAATGTAAGAAATTATGCCATCCAAATATTGATAGTTTCTACATTCCATGCCATCTTTATAACTCAATTGAGAGTTGCCATCATTCTTGTGAAGTGCTTGACAAGTGCAATCTGCTAGGAGCTCGTTTTCCTTGTGACTCCCAAATGTTAGCGTTACTCAGCCTCGGTAATGAGTTACAGTTGAAAACAACACAAGGAGATGAGAGGAATGGAAGTTTTCTAATGAACAAAGATGAAAGAGACCTAATGTCCCTGCTAGGAACAGCTGGGATTAAAATTATCCCAGTCCTGGCATTCTCCTTATCATCAATGCTAGCCATTTTATTCATTCATTTTAAATGGAGGTGGGGTAGGAATGGGAGGAGGGAGTTTTCTGCCTGAAAACTGTAGAAAAAGGAAAGTAATCTTTGCATCCAGGAAATTACGAGAATGAGGAGTAAATATCATCAGACCTACTCCTCAAGTTGTTTAAACCTCATTTTATAATTAGATTGTGTTTTCATTTTTGCTTCTTTATGCTTTTTGGGTGTTATTTGGCTATACAATTTTATGCTTTCAAATAAATAATGAAGTTAATTTCCAATTCAATGGTGAGCTATTAAAAATATAATTATTGGCCAGACCAAAGACACCTCAGCACAGGAAAGCTTTATTTGTTGGTGCTGTCATTGCACAGGCTGTACAATGGGAATAGATTCAAAAAGCTGATTGATTCTCCTGCACGTAAATTCTGGATGTCAATTTCCAACCTTACTTCAACCAGGCTACATGGCATGAAGGGTTACAGGAGGGAGGGAGGAAAATAGCCCTAAGTTAGTCATGTTTGCATACAGAGGATTGAAGTAGGCCTTCAACACAGTAGTTCTAATTAAAAAGGTCCTCACTGTAGGAGAGACAAAGGGCTTTTCCTCTCGCTGGTTAACTATTCAGATGATGGACAAGTCTTCTTTCATAAAAGCTTACAAAGAAGGCATCTGAATCACTGCCTGTGATACTGGGTCACATATTAATCACCGCAGCTAATTGTAAATCTTTCTATGAAACACTGAAAAGCCTCTTTGTGAATTAATACAGTTCTGCTTGATGCACTTGATTTGAAAAGACATTTCTCTGTATGTGGCGCATGTCGGCTTTGCTTTGAAAAATAACAAAGTTAGCAGAATATGTTCAATATATTTTCTTGGGGAATAGGGTTTTTATCATATGATTCATTAAGGATTTGCCTTACCCTGACATTTGTGATATAAAGGAAAATCAGAAAAAAAGTAATTTTCTTGATCAAGATGTTTTTACTTAATGCAAATAAATGTAGTCTGTTGCTTGCAAGGAAAAAAAATGTCTTCTGATATCTAGTATAAACTGCTAAATAGGATAATATGTGCCTCTTTTGTTAAACCAGCATTGAAATGCTGGACTGCTTCTAAATCTGTTTGTTTCTTTTCATCTGTGCCATAACACTAAAAAACTTAAACGACTGTTGCCTTCATACTATATTTGTTAGAGCCGAAATACAAATAAAATTTGTTTGAGAGGATAACGTGGAATTTTTGTGAAATTTGTTCTTTAGCCATGAACAGTAATAATTCAGAATGTTCATTTAATACTATTTGGTTGCAAATATGTGTATTTAAAATTGTTCCTGTAAGTCAGTTTTAGCTTACTGATATTTTTCACTTGCTAAGACTGGTCAGTGCTTTGGCTGTGCTTTTCAAATTTTAATCTATTAAGTAGTTTATATGGACAGAAATCTCAGGGTCTAAGTTTTCTCTAAATACTAGATAATTAATTACCCTAGCAACAGCCTCTGAGATCTAAGATATAAGTTGTTGAGATAAAGCTAATGGCTCCATGAACATTGGTCTGTTTTTCAGAACCCGTCATAAGCACTTTATGAGTCAGTCATTATGTGGCTGTGACCACAGCAGCCATGACCCTCCCTACTCTACTGTGGATGGAATTATGACCAAATCCCACAGTTACTAAGAGCTTGGCAATGGACCACCAAAAATCAATATGGGAAAAACCCTGTGTTCTTTTGAAAATGGAAATACGCATTCCACCAAATTTAGTTCCCTTCGACTCCTACAGAAAAGGTACTATTCACAATTATTGTTCTAGACGGTATTAAAGACAGTCACCCACTTTATCAAAAGAAGCTAGAAATTTAACAGTTTAAGGAGAATAAGGTTTTTCAAACTCCAGTACTAGAGAAGCATTTTTCCAGTAATAAACAAGGTTTGATGAGGAAAAATGGTAGACAGGACAGTCTTATGGTACAATGGGCAGCCTTAACACAAATGCTTCAGAATGACAACAAAGATGATTTGACATGATTCCAGCCCTGCTAGACGCAGGTTTTCATCTACGTCCAATTTTTCATCTCTCTGCCTTTCACTCTTACATTTCTCCCCCAACATTTCTGCCCCTGTGCCTCACACCGACCAGAGGCACCATGATGCATTGCTTAACGTCACTGGTGGCTCTCAGGGCTAAGAGGGTAATGATGCCCATCCTGTTTATGTTGTTTTAGCCAAGACTCTGGCCTAGTTCTGAGGTTTTCAGAAATAAAGTACCTCCAATTTCTTGGTTTGGAAAATGGAAATACTAATACATACTTGAACTCTCCTAAATTTAACATGAATAAAGTGCCAAGATATTATATTTTGTCATTTGGAAAAGCATTTGGTAAACTATTAACATCAGATTTTGCTATTATATACTATAGGCAAATAGTTCTTTCTCCAGCTCAGGACTCTTTATGAAAAAAAATAAATGATCCTTACGATTAGGTAGTAAATATAAAATCCTATTCTACTGAAGTTGATTTAAACTTCACCCCCAAATTAGGGACCCATGAAGATAAGAAAATTGTTTTGCTATAATTTAGAGAATTAGTGGGGAGCTTGAGTTCTTAAAACACTTACACATGAATACTGACACTTGCTGTATGTACATTTTTTAAAGTCATCTTTTCTCCGATAATATCTGTAGTGAATCTATAAATTAAGAAAAAATGACATGCAGTTCTCTCTACTTCTCAGTTAATACGTATGGAAGGACGTAGATTTACAAGGAGTTAATTATCCGAACATGCACTTCCCTTCCCTGGGGGAGGAATATACTTCCTTGCCCTGCTAAAATTGGACATGTCTGTATGACTTACTTTGTTCAGTATGTGAGCAGAAATGGCATGTGTCACTTCAGTTAGAAACATGAAGATTCATGCCTGTTTTTCCTCCTATACTGTAATGATCAGCAACATTCAAGTCAGGCTGATCTATCTGTCAGCATAGATCCTAGAGTGAAGATGTGGCAACCTTCATGGAGAAGGTGACATGACTGAGAAATAAACCTGTGTTTTGAGATTTGGGGCTCATTTGTTATCCTAGCATAACCTAACCTATACTAACTGATACATATGCCATCAAAATATTTAAATAAAAAGTCTAAGAATCTGTATGGTCTTCCTTCTCCAATCTCATCTTGTGTGACTCTCTCAACTTGGCTTACAATGCTGCCATCATATTGGCTTTCTGTCAATTTCAAGAATAGGCCAAGCTTTTTCCATCCTTAAAGCCTCCAACCCTTCCCATTCTCACTGATCTAGTACCTGGTCATCCTTGAGATTTCAGCTATAATGTCATTTCCTAGAGATGCCTTCCCTGACTATCCTATTTCACATAGCTCCATTTTTCCAATTTGTGTTTGCCTACCTTAACCCCATCCCCATATTTGCTACTTCAGAACATTTGTAATAATTTGTAGTAGTTGTTTATTTGTATATAGGTCAGGGATAAAAGATATACCGGTATACATATATGTCACAACTCAGATGTAAAAAAATAATAGCTTCCCCTTCACCACCACCACCAATAACTGAGCTTACCTTGTTTCTAAGCTCTAGCCAAGTGATCAGAGGGGATTGTGGGAAAATAATTTCAATTTGTCAATTAAAGGTATCTAATCTTTTCCAGTGTGAAATACTCATTTTGGAATAAATGATTCAGTCAGAGTCAAGATTTAAACTCCACACTGAGGCTATTTCTTGCCACCTAAATTTTTGTGCCCTCCTCTTAGATAAAGGCCTTGTTTTTTAATCACTATGCAATAAAACTAGCAATTAACCAGTAAATATTAAAACAGTAGTTACTATGTTTAAAAATAATTTTCTAAATGTTTTGTCAGAGAGAATATCAAAAATAAAATTGTGGACTATTTGGAAAATAACAAAAACAATAACACTGCTATGGTCTGAATGTTGGTGACTCCCTAAAAATTTCATATGTTGGAACCTAATATCCAATGTGATAGCCATAAGAGGTGGAACCTTTTGAGAAGTGATTAAGTCATGAGAGCTCTACACTCCTGAAGGGAATTTTGCCTGTGTAAAAGAGACTGAAGGTAGCTGCCTTGCTCCTTTTATCATGTGAGGACACAGAAACAATGTGGCATCCGTGAAGAAAAGATCCCTCACCAGACACCAAATCTGCTGGTGCCTTGATCTTGGACTTCCCAGCCTCCAGAACTATGAGCAATAAATTTCTTTTCTTTATAAATTATCCCTTCTGAGGTATTTTATTATAGTAGCCTGAACAAACTAAGACAAACACTATAATGTGAAATAACACCAAAGCACTACTTCAAGGAAAATTTAGTCTTAAATGCTCTAACAATACACATTTAGACCATTTTTTTCATTAAAAATGAAAAAAAGTGAAAAATTTTAAAAGTATTCAAATTAAGATCTGAGAAAAAAATCCAAAAAAGGAAGACTTGATGTAGATATAGATATATAAATATACAGATATATAGATATAACAGATATTTTAAAAACAGTAAAATGTTAAAATAAATCTATGGGTTCTTTGAAAAATCTATTAAAATAGATTAATCTTCAGTAACTATCATGAATAATTTTAAAGGATAGCAACCTATAAATTTTAAGTATGATGAAATTAAATTTTATGCATAACTAACCAATATGACAAGGAAATTAGAGAATTTTTAAGTAAAATTCACCAAAATTAATAAAACATAATGCAGAAAACCCACACAACACAAATTCATAGCAGAAATGAGAAAAGATATCAAAAAGTCAGCCAGCCTAACCATATATATCTACCTATATATCATATAGCAAAGCAATATGCATAAATTGTCAAAAACCAGGGAATAATCATATGTAATATCCTCAGTTTCATTTCATGTTATTTTCATAATTGAATAATACTGTTTTCTGCTTTTTCAGTTGGTTGCATCACAAGCATTTTCTTGTCAATCAAGGATTTTCCTAAGTCATTTAAAAATATTTCATCATATAGCTATAAACTGTATTACCCCTTCCCTATTCTATGCCACTTACATTACTTGAAGGCTTTCCCAATTTTGAATGAAATTACAAGGGGCGCTTTTGGTCATAAATTTGTGTTTACATCAGGGTATTTTCCAAAAGAGGATATTCAGGGTTCATGAACACTTGGTACTGAGTAACAAATTACTTTGCAAAATCATACTGCTAGAAATTATAAATTTCTATTCCATAGAACCCTCACTGACCTTGAGGGCCCTATAAACATCGACATTAAAACACGTCAGCGTGAGAAGAGATTTGTCATTATTACTTAACTAGGATCTTTATTCGCTAATGAAGGAGGACAGATTTCTGTCAGCTATGTCTATTTCCTAATTGGGGCATTAATCAGCTGATATTCTCTGGTCATCTGTCACTTGGCATTTTGATTTTTTATTGGTATTTATGAGCTCTTTATATATTGACAGTATTATCTTTTTGTCATATTTCCTACATATAATTTTCTACTTGTGCTTTGCTTTATAATTTTGATTGTGATTATTTTTTGACACACAGACTTCTTTTCAACATTTCTATGCTCTTTCCCTTTGTGCTGGCTCTCATCACTTTTGTAGCTGATATTCATTATTTTTACGTGTCAATCATCCATTCCTGCTGCTTCTTCTGATGAAGCCCTTCAGCCTAGTAGAAAATTCCTTTTATGCAATTTCTGGAGCTGGCCTGTCCTATCTGGCCAGATGGACAGGGGACGCATGATAGCCAATCACAGGACTTTATCTCCCTGTCCTCTATGATTGGATTAGAGAGCCCATGTGAGCCAAAATGGACCAATCAGTGTCTTCCCTATGACTTTGACTTTGAAAGCCAATAAGCAACTTTGAGTTAGGTTTCTGGCTCATGTAAACTGAATGGCTCTTCAACTCTCTCAAAGAACAAAATTCTTACAATATCCTGAGAACCCCATGTGACGTCACTTGTGTCCCCTTCCCCCATACCTCTGCAAACTCATCCCTCCTATTCTCCCCTCATGGGCTGCTTCTCTCCAGCTGCCCTGGCCTCCTCAAACATGCCAGGCATGTTTCTCACCTCAAACCTTTGCACCAGCCCTTCTGGAATTCCTTCCTCCAGATATACATATGGCCACTTTACTCACCTCCTTGAAGTCAGCTTAAAGCTTTCTCAGTGCCATAATCATCCTCTCTAATGCTGCAAACAACCCCAGCTCTGGCCCTCCTCACAACCTCTATTTTTTACCCTTTTCCATGTGCTTATCATATAATTTCCTTATTAAATTCATTTCAAAAAGAATATTGAAAAGAGCTCCCCCTGCTCCATGAGGAAAAGGTAGGCTCCATGAGGACAGGGATTTTTTTCTGTTTTGTTCACTGAGGCACCAAGCACCAGAATGGTACCTGACACATATTAGGTGCTCATTAAATATGAAAAACAATGGAAGAGCAAATAGTATTTGAAAAAATTATTGTCAGAACTTTCTTTTGGTTCAGAAATCATGCCTATTCCATATTCAATGCAAGAGCAGGGTGGGATCTGTTCATTGCTCCTTCCTCAAGCTAAGCAAGGATTGTGTTTTGTGTTGTCATGATCCATCTTTTTACCTGATGGTAGAAGACAACCAGGGGCTGTTTAGCTAGTACTGTCCAGGCTACCTGGGGAAGACAATGACATCTTTATGGCTGAACACAAGTAAGGTTGAATCTTCAACTTTTCTCACAGCCCCTTGGGAGTTGAGCAGCTTTCCTACAGACTACCCTTCAGTGGTGCTGTCACCTTCAGCATGTGGCCTTCAAGGTCACCATGGAATTAAGAGGAGAGAATGGAGATTGCTCTGAGCCAGGCACAGGAGGGATTGCACATAACTGCTGCCCACATTTCACTGGCCACAACTCAGTCAACTGGCTCTATTCAAACTCCTGGAAAATGCAGTTTGGCCAAGTACCTGGCAGGAAAATAAAATGTGCATGATAACTACCCGGCATTGCTACTACCTTCCCTCCTTGAGACATAGCTATGTGCTGTGGACACACCCTCTATTTCCATTCCCCAAGACCAAGTGAGCCACATCCGCTTAGGAGGGGAGTGTCACCCAGATATCTTAGGCTATCAAAGCAATCCCACGTTGGGCAGATGGTTTATTAGTGGGGTGGAAAGAAATGTGAATGTTGCTCTGCAATGTCTTGGATAGAAGCTTGATGATGTAGTAGAATAAGCCTTTATCTGGCCTCCATTCCTTGTTCTAGAACCAACTTTTTGTTATTAAGAAAATCAAAAGAAGACCTAGCCCAGGGATGGCATGTATGTCTCATTTTTCTAAGTCCTTAAAATGTACAGCTTTTGAACTTCAAGAGTCTTATCCTGTCTAGAGATAGGGAAATGTTCCAGATGTTCACCTATATTTTTAGTTTTACTTTTCTTATTCTTTGTGTTTTGTGTGATTCCATTTTATACCTATATCTTTGATGTACCTTGAATTTATTTTGGTATATGATATTTAGTGAGGAGTAACTTGGTCCAGTAACTTTAAAAATAGTCTTAGCACCAATTATGAAATAACACATCCAGATCCCTTTGCTCCAAGTTTATTACTTTAACATACACTTATTTTGCATTTATACAACGATCTATTTTCTTGGTAACATCTTCCTTTGGTTTCTCTAATACCATTCTGTTTTAATTACTATAGTTTTACAATATGTGCTGATGACACACACACAATACGTGCTAAGACAAACTCAATGCTCCCACTCTTCTTCATCTTCAAATGTTCTATTACTTGTTTAGTGCTTCAGATAAACTTTAAAATAACTTTATCACATTTCTCTTCTATAGATAGCCCCCCATTTCTAATTGTACCTCTCTCAATATCCCCAGAAAAATGGAAAGAGCCAGTCAGTTTAGTCAGCCCATGCTTATTTCAGACATTAAAGGGAGAGGGCATCTGTTGTAAATGCAGCTTCCTGAAATGTTCCAGAGAAGAACAACATTTCTGTTCATCCCTGGCCTCCTGACAAGGCTGGGCTGTGGTATGAATAACAATCAGTTTCCAGACTTTCTGGTACAAAACCCATTCCTGACTGTCTTGGCCTTTAGTCCCATCAAGCTTGTCTGAGTCACTTGGTTCTGCATAGGGAGTCAGGAGACAAAAGCTAGGTAAATACCACCGTGTCTTGAGTGATCATCCTTTTTATGAAACCATCCATTTTGCAAACAAGTGCTGAAGGGCCCAGCAGAGCTGGTTCACAGGACTCTCTATATGCAGAGTCCAAAGACACAGGAATACAGCATTTAGTAACCAAATGCTTCCTGCTCCACTGCGTAGGTCTGAGTTATTCCTGATGCAAACTGAAATGTCTTCTGGTTCCATT
Source organism: Cheirogaleus medius (assembly GCA_008086735.1). NCBI lineage: Eukaryota > Metazoa > Chordata > Mammalia > Primates > Cheirogaleidae > Cheirogaleus > Cheirogaleus medius. The sequence continues at coordinate 18,014,019 of VBSM01001118.1, read as the reverse complement.
TCACCTGATACCAGGTGCTGGCCTTCTACACCTCAGCCTAGAGTCTTGAGCAGCCTAGTCTGGCAAAGACTTACATAGCTGCATGCTCAGAGGTGCTGGGTCCTCTTTAAAGGATGGGAGGAGAAAATACTCATTTTTTTGTTGTTGTTGTTTTGGGTCAACTAAAAACATAATAAACATGAACAGAGAATGTACAAGTAGCTAATGTCAAATAGCACTATTCATTGTTTAAATAACTTTATATATGTTAACTCATTTAATCTTAACAGGTAGGTACTATTATTATTCCCACTGTATAGATAAGCAAACTGAAATGCCAAGAGACTAAGTCATTTGCACAAGGCCACACAGCCAGTAAGCAGCGAGGCCTGTCATATGAACACAAGATGTCTGGAATCAGAGGTTACTATTCTAACCACTGCATTAGGGGCTCTCAAATTTGGGCCAGTACCAGAATCACCTGGACGCCCTGATCAATTACATATCCTGGACCCCAACCTAGAGTTTCTCATTCAGGAGGTCATGGGTAAGAAGTCAGGATTTTGCACTTCCAACAATTTCCACGTGATGCAGCTGCCACTGACATCCCATGAATTACACTTTGAGAACCATCGTGCTACATTGAAATGATTGGCAGATGTGTCCCCATGAAAATGAGGAAGGATAAACAGAACTGGATAATGATTTAGTCATGCATCTAATTCTCAGTTTCTAAAGTGAGAATATCTTTGCTCTTCCAGTCCCTAAAGCAACCCAAAGCTGGTGTTGCCCACAACGTGCCAGCTTCCTTCTATTTCCGTTAGCTTTTAGGCAGCTGTCCAAATATCAGAGTATTAAGAACACTGGTTGGGACATAAAAAAAAATCTGGGTTTAAATCTCAGCCCTGTGGTTTGCCAGCTGACTTAACCTTTCTAAGACTCTCGTCACATCTGTAAAATAATGATAATTATTTACCACTTAAGATTTTAGTAAAGGTAAACTTTATACGCAACATGTGCATTGCTTGGCGTGCAGAAATAATTGCGATTATTTTATTTTATTTTATTTTATTTTATTTTATTTTTTACAAGGAAAGGGTATCTGATTTCCTTCCTCCCTTTCAAACACCAGCAAAAGAATTTAACTTCGAGAAGCCACTTGTAGGAAGACTTGCCGGGGTCACATTGGGTACCCAAACGTTCTTAACTTATAACTGAGACAAGAATAAAAGATGTATATTTGACAATCTGCTCCCACCCCACTCCTGTGGAAGGTTGAGGGATTTATTGGCTGGCTCATCTCTGGGGCCATCATTCCTGTAAAGAAGAAACAGGGGAAGTAGAAAAGGAGAAGGTGCCAGAAGGAGAGGGGCAACCTACTCAATGGGACTGGGTAGCTGGTAAAGAAAAAGAGAACTTGAAATAATTTTACTCGGTATGATACATGGAATCTGCCCTCAGTTAATAATGAAACTTTTTAGAATTCTCTTCAACTAGTATTTCTTTCATTTATTCAACAAATACGTATTGAGCCTCTGCTTCATGTCAGCCACTAGCCTAGGCTCTGCAGACACGGGTAACCCAAACAGGCCAAGGCACCCTCCCTCTCCGCATGGAGCAGGGGAGGGCAACGTGAGGACCAGGGGGAGAGATGGGTAAGGCCAGGGAGGACAGACCTGAGGAAGTGAGGGCACCAGCTATGTGGCCTTCCCAAGGACAAGCAGGTGGCAGAGGGAACAGCAAGAGCAAAGACTTAGGGGCTGGTTCCTGTGGAGGCGGAGGGAGAGAGGGTGCTGGAGCAGGACCCAGGTCCCATCACGGAGAGCCGTGTAGGAAGAGGCGCCCATACTCACAGGACTTTTAGCAGCGGAGAAACATGATCCAACTTTGAAAGTGACTCTGTGTCAATGTGGCATGAAGGAGTTGGGCTGATACCAAATGTTTCTAATTTGGTACCTGGATATAAAGGTGGAAAGAGACAGAAAATAAAAAAGAAGAAGAAAGCACAGAGGTTCAAGAGAAAGACCCAAGGAGAGACTAAACCAGAGGTCAATCCAGGTTCCGTTGTCCTTAATTTCTTCTCCGGCTTCCCAGCCCAGTTTTCTCATGACCCTAAGGGGTAACTGCTAAGTATAATGATCAGTGTCCCCAATCTTAGCTGCACATTAGAGTCATCTAGGGAGCTTGCCACCATCACACACTGCCCAAAACCAAATTAAAGGACATTCTACAAAATACCTGGCCAGTACTTTTCCATGGTGTCAAGGTCATGAAAGACAAAGGAGGACTGAGGAACTGTCCTGGATTTAAGGAGACTAAGACGACAACAGCTAAATGCGATGTAAGATCTTTGAAAAGAACATTATTGGGACAAATGGCAAAATCTGAGTAGGTTTACAGTACACACCATTTCATCTATCAGTTTAATTTCCTGATTTTGATCCTGGTACTGTGGTTATGTAAATTATAAACATTTGAAAAAGCTGAGAGAAGGACTCATAGTAATTCTTTGTACTCTTTTTCTATCTTTTTTGAAAGTCTAAATTATTTCAAAATAAAATATAAGGAACAAAAATACCACTGCCCCGGCTAAAACTCTTACATCCACATGTTGGGGACCCAAGGACTGGCTAGAGGCACTTTTTAAAAACTCTCTGGATGATTCTAAAGTACAACCAGGTTTGAGAATCATCACCTTGAATTTTTAAAGTTTTCAGGGAGCTTTGCTTTAAAGTTTTCTTCTGCCCAGGGCAAAACGTCCAAGTGGTGCAAAAAGGCCCATATTTTCCAAGGTTGGGTCAGCAGAGTGTCTGCAGCCCAAGGCCTAAGGGGACTCTCTTCTGGGTAGGATCAGAGATGAGGTCTGAGCAAGTAGGAATGTGATCACACAGTCACAACAGAAACATCCTCAGGGACTCTGAAAGATGCTCTTCTAGAAGAATCTGACTCTTCCCCCTGGAAGGGATCAGACACTAAGAAGGCAGCTGTTGTTCCAAAATCCCTCCCTGCCCCTTTGGGAAAAGGAAAAAGATCAGATAAGGTTTTTAAAATCACCTCCACCTTCAGACAAGTATTCGCCTCCACTGTCAGGTTCGGGTTGTTTCTTTTTCAAACAATTTTATCTTGTTGCTGCAAAGTAGGATGCTCCCTTCCTTCCCAATGGACACTGGCAAATACTAAACCCCAACCTCTCCCAGCAAATACAGCTATAAGAAAATGAGGCTTAATCTGTTTTGATGAATATGGAGGCAGCAAAAGGCTGACCATGCACTGGAGGATGCAAGAAGAAAAACAAAAGACAGGTAGAAATAAGCCCAGAAAAGCAAAGGGGAAAATCACGGAAGGTTAGGCAACATAAAAAGATCTCTGGATTCTGATTCAATTTTAGTGCTTGCAAAAACAAGGCTCTTGGCTATTTGCATATAAATGTGCTGGGGGCGGGGGAGCCAGAGCGCTCAGCTGTGCGTTCTAACTTTCTCCTTAAAATCTGTTCCCAAAGCAGCTGCAGAAATCAGCTGCAAATTCCAAATCTAAAAATGAAAGTCACATGGCTGAACTTGGGAGGAGGCAAGGAGAGGAAGGAGGAAGGTGCTCCCATTAACCCACTGGGGCCTACAGTCCATAGGCATCGCTTGGGAGACTTTCAATAACCCCACACCCAAGCTGCACCCCAGAGCAACAGAATCAGAATCTCTGGGGGTTGGGTCCAGGTGATTTGAATCAACAGCCTTAACTGACTCTAGAGCAGGGGTCAGTCTGCAAACTTTTTTCTTTAAAAAGCCAGAGAAGTAAATACATTAGGCTTGGTAGGCTGTGCAATCTCTGTTGTGAATATTCAACTCTGCCATTCTGAGGCGATAGACAAAACCAGTGGGTGTGGCCGTGCCCAACAAACAAAAACAGTAGTTTGCAAACTCTCTTCCCTCTCTAGACCCAAAGTATGGTCCTTGAACCAGCAGCATCAATACCCCGTGGGAGCTTGTTAGAAATGCCAAATATCCAATGCCACCCCAGAACCCGCCTGAATTAGTCTGTTCTTTAACAAGTTCCAAGAGGACCACAGCACACGGAAGTCAGAGAAGCAGATATAAGGTGAGTGATGCTGAGACCGTGGCGAGAGAGCTAGGCTGAATCTTGCAACACCAATTTCGTTGTCCATCCAACTATCCTTAGCATTTAGGGGGATTTGAGTATTTCAGGGGCATTTTGCCTGTATAGGGACTTTGAAAGGTGCAAAGAACTACAGGAATGTGAATTGTTGATAGTGAGGGAACTGTCCCTTAAGCTGGTGCTGGCCTCTCTGTATCAGGCAGAATGAGGAGGGAAGGACTGGCCGGCACAGACTCTGGTTTCAGAGGCCAAGACACTTAAAGTCCCCGTCTTTGCCAGGCCTGACATTCACAGTAGCACAACCGCAGAGCCTGAGGGCAATTACCACAAATCGAAAGGACTCAGGCTTGGAACAGGCTGGTGAGGCTGAATGCCACCACCCTGTTTCATAACCCTACCATGTGGCTTTCTGCTTTTACATCTACCCCTGAGTCACGCAGGGAGGGAGGGGGCCTGTGCACGGCGACATCCCAGCACCTGGTCCTGCATCAGAGCTCAAAAATCTTTGATGAGTAAATGGACCCAGAGGGTTAGGTGTTCAATTTTTGGTGGCAGCAGTCTTTAGGTCCCAAGTATCCATAATTGACTAGTGACCTTCATGTATCAGCACGCAGAAGGGCTATAGGTTTTTGTTTGCTCCAAGAGCCATCTCTATTTCCCTTGCTGTACAGAGCCTTGAAAAATGAGAACAGAAGCTATTTTTTAATCTGTTGCCAGGGGCAGATGGCCTAAGGGTCTATGTCCTGGCTCATAGGGTTAGTGGGACTTCCAAGGGCACTCTGAATATGTTGCGTTTTCCTGAACACCCGGGCTGAGTCATTGAGCAGGAAGGTAATGAACTGCGCAGCTCTCTCCAAGCACCCGTCTGCCAGTCAGCTGGGACCAGCCTGTTGTCAGAAGATGTTTGCCATGTTCTAGAAAAACACTTTCCCCATCAAGCCCTGCCAGCGATTAGAGTGTGGAGGAAGTGTGTACACGCTGCTCCATAAAGCCTTGCACCTGCTACTGAGGTGTCCCTGTGGAACACAATTTTGACACATCGTGTGCAGTGGACTTGGAGACAAAGCACAGGGGGACATCACACAGCAATTGAGAATTGGGATGATGCCCTGAGCCTCAGCCGCAAGCGGAGCTAATGCGGTCTAGAGAACTATTTCTCAGATCAATTGTATAGATGTGTCACCTGGGCTTCCTGCTAGAATACAGGCCCCGAGGCTGGGCTGGGCAGCTGCATTCTAACCAGCCCCAGGTGAGGCTGCTACTGCATCTCTACAGAGCACCCTTTCAGTAGCCCAAACAGACTCATCAGCAGAGTATCTAAGCTAATTCTCTCCCCTTCTGACTTGCCCCAAAAGCATGGGGTATGGCAGGTATATTTTCCAACAATAGGATGTCCCATCCATGTGCTGTTCTCACAATGTGACTTTGACTCTCCTTTCATTGAGGGGTGGGGCCAATGTGACCTCTTCTTAAGTTGGGCTGGGCTCGCGAAAGCCAAGAAGTGATGCTGTGACTTCTATGGGTAGATCATAAAAGGTGATAGTTTCCTCGTGGTTCTTTTGGGACTCAGCAACCATACTGGGAGGAAGCCCAAGCATCTAGAGAGCGAGCCTTGGGTGAGGAGGACATTCAGGCCTCTCGCCCACAGGCCCAGCAGAGCTCCCGGCCGACAGCCAGTACCAGCCTGCCAGCCATACAAAACTCTGCAGATCCATCCTAGAAGTAGATTCTCCAGGTTGCCCCATCTGCAAGTATGTGGGGTAGAGCTATCCCCACTGAGGCCTGCCCAAATGGCAGACTTGGGGACAAAATGAATAATCATTGTTCCTTTTAGGCTCAAAATTGGGGTATTTTTTATGCAACAACAGTGTTTACTCCCTTGGTCTTCTTTTCACTCTGTATTCCCTCTCTGCACAATCTGATCTCTCCCAGTATTTAAATTATCACCTGTTTGGAGCCCCCTCCTAAGCTGCAGAGCCATACATCTAATTGCCTACCAGACACTTCCTTATTGCCCCTCTATCCCATCCCCAGCCCACCCCCAAATACCTTTCTCCGTGTTTATTTGGTGCCACCACCAATCTGGTTAATTCATCCAACTTTCCCCGACCCCAACTCCAATGTCAGGTTGGTGCTGCTGTCAGATGAACAGCACTTGTTTCTGTCCATCCCACTCTTTTCTCCTGGGCCCCTGCTGCCTGGGTTTATGCCCCCAGTGTCTCCATCCTGAGGTGTTACAGTTATTCCTGGATGCATCTGTTGTTTCTTGGACATATTATCACTATCTCCATCCTCTGTCAAGCTGACCTTAGCCCTCCCCTTCACTGGCTCCCACTGCTTTGAGAATAAAGTCTAAAAGCAGCATGGAATGTCCCCCATGACTCAGTTCTAGCCTATTGATCAAACCTTGTGTCTTGTAGAAACTGCTTTGCTCTCAATTTTTGCTCCCACAACATTAAACTTCATGAAATCTCCAAAATACACCCTGCCCTTTCACCTCTGTGCACCTTTGTACATGTTCTCTCTGGCTAAAATTGTTTCGTTCATGACTCCTTTCCACCCTCTTTATCCTCCTAAACCCAACATAGACATCACCTCCTCCAGAAAACCCCTTCTAACCCAGTTTACTGTCTCTTGATACATCTGTACCTGATTCCATCATTGAACTGCCCACATTTTGATGCAACTCCCTCATTTACATGGTGTCTTTGCTTCTAGCCTAGTGGTTCTCAGTGTGTGTTCCTCTGTACCAACAGCATCACATCACCTGGAAAATTTTTAGGAAGGCAAATTCTCAGGCCCTACACAGACTTGCTGAATCAGACACTACGGGGTTGAGGACCAGCAACATATATTTCAACAAGCCCCCTAGGGGAGACTAGTACACCCTGAAGTATCAGAACCGCTACTCTAGACCAGTTGAGCAAACATTAGAATCACCTGGGAAGTTTTCAAAAATTTCGCCCCAATTAAATCAGCATCTCTGGACATGGGATACAGGTATTAGTGTTTTTAAATCTCCCAGGGAGTTCCAACGTGCAACCAAGGCAGAGAACCACTAACCTAGATGCTTTCTTCTCAAAGTTAGTCTCCAGACCAGCAGCATAAGCATCACCTGAGAACTCACTAGAAACAGAATGGCAGGTTTCATCCCAGACACAGTGAATCAGAATCTGCGGTTTAACAAGATCCAAGCTGATTTAACTGCACACTGAAGTTTGAGAAGCATTATCTCATAAATTCCTGTATCCAAGCCCCAGCAAAGAGCTTGGAACATAATAGCCACTTGATAAATTCTAGAAAAATGCTAATAAAAATATCTATTCTGCTTCTTACGGTTTTGAAGAATAAAGTGGAAATTAATGGTAAAGTGCTTTGTAAACAGTTTATAAACATGAGATGCTAATATTAACTGGTATATAAAGAACTGGTTCATTAGGTCACAATGTTCAATGATTACCTACTATATGCCAAGTATAGTTTTTAGTGCAAAAGAGAATGTAGTGCACAAGAAAGACCCATCCTCCAAAGTCTAGTAAGAAAGACAGATATTAAACACTGGAGCTTTGCCAAAAGGCTAAGAAGCAATGAGATATTAAACACATAATTACAAAACTAGTTAAAAATATAATTTTGATGAATGCCACAAAAGGGAAGTAAGCAACGTTGTGAGCACACACTACAATCACTTTCCTTTGTCTCAGTTGAGCGTGTTTTTACTTCTGAGATCCCTACAAGGTGGGGTGATAGTATACCAGGGAAAAAACAGTGATTCCAGTCAATGGTTAGAAGGATTTGGATGTAAAACTTTGACTTGAGTTCCCCTCAAAGCAGAGCCTGAGACAAGGACTTGGGTGCAGATAGCTTTTGTATGAGGAGATGCCATGAAACACAAATGAGAAAACAGGGAAAAGAAGAGAGGGGACCCAATAAGGGTCCTCATCAGAGGGGTTGGTGGTCGATACCACCGGGGACCCTCTGGGAAACTGTGACACATATTTCAGAATCATCCCAGAGGATGTCCAGGAAGCAGAAGCATTTATCCAAAGACCCCAATTCCCCACTGATTGAGGACTCCCGGGAAACATTAACTCCTCCCCAAATTTCCAGATTATACCTTGGAGCAGATGAGCTACTTCATTAAAACAGCGGTTCCCAAACCACCAGCAACATCAGGATCACATGTGAGCTTGTTAAAAATGTAGTCTTATATCTGAATATGTGAGGGTGGAGCCCAGAATTCTGTGTTTTCACAAGCCTTCCAAGGAATTCTGATGCCCATAGAAGCTGAGTGTGACCTCCTTGAGGTTCACTATGGTCTGAATGTTTGCGTCCCCACCCCCAGCTTCATATATTGGAATCCTAACCCCCAAGGCTCTGTTGTTTATAAGCCACCCAGTTTATATTTTCTTATAGCAACCGGAGCTGACTGAGACGAGGTCAGAAGAGCGTGGGGTGCTGCAGAAATGGAAGAAGCCAACAAGACTGGAAAGATGCAGAAAAGAGTGTCAAGAGTGACCTACCTATAAGCTTGGCTAAAGCAGACTTTTGATGTCCAATTATATCTTCTTTGAGCACTCCACCTGCAGTCAAGACTTCCCATGCTACATCTCCAGCTGGGTGTTTCAAGGGGGCCTCAATATGGCAGCCCCTACCACATGGGGAGAGTGACTGACCACTGGAAATACGGCTAGTGCAACTGATGAACTGAACATTAAATGTATTTCATCTTAATTATACATTTAAATTCAAATAGCCACACATGGCCAGTGGCTGCTATAGTGGAGAGGGTGGGTGCAGAGAATGGATTGATTGCAGATAAACAAAAGTGGATGCTAGGATAGCAGCAGAATAACTACTTGAGAGAAATGATGTTGGCTTATATTAGGTGTTGGTAGCAGAAAATGAAGCAAAATAGTGCACCTGCCTCAGAGTATAAAAGTGTAAGAGATGAGGGAGGAGTTGTTAAGGATAATTTCCAGGTGTCTGCTTTGAACAACTGGGTATACGTGTGAGGAGAAGAGATTGAGTTTGAAGTGCTCATGAAACGTTTAAGGGAGATGTGAAGTGGGAAGTCCCATGTGCAGGTGGGGAGCTCAGAAGAGAGGTAAGATGGATGCCTAATGTTTACTCTACTCAAAACCATCATCCCCTAAACTCCAACGTGCTGGTTTAAATTGGAGGCCATCTTCATATAGCCCTCGTTCCTACTTGGAGCAGGGAGGGAGGACATGATACAAGCTGGACCATGCTCTCCCCTAACTACTATGATTGACCCAAGGGTGGGCAGCTGTCCCAAACACAAGTTCTCAGGGCTCTTCCTAGGGCTTAACTTGGCACCATAAAGGCAGATGCCCAGACTCCTAATTCATTAACCAACTAAATTTATAGGCATTTTCTTCTTATAAGACCCAATACTGGGCTCGGAGAGAGCAAGAGAGCTACGTAGACCTTTGCCGTAGAAAGGTTATTGCCTTGAGGAACATCAACTGTGAGAAAAGTATAAAAGCAGTAAAACTGGAGGATGCTACAACAGAGGGCAGACCTGAAAGCATAGCGTGGCCTTTATATTAATTTCAAATTCACTCCCCACACCAAGTTACCAAAACCTGTCCTCTCTGTGACAAAATCTGTTAAATCCATTCTTCTCTTATAGCCTGGTAAAAGTCTGAAAATAGCTATAACTGAACATTATCACAATGAAAAATAAACCAAACATTTTTATTAAATAAATGCCCAAATTATCAAATAAGATTAAAAGAAAATGCCATTGAGTACATGAATAAATAAGCAAGCCTAGGATAAAGATTGCTAGTAAATTAGGTCTTTCCTACTTAGATTATTCTCTTTCAACTCGAGGCTTTTAAAATTCTTGGTAATTAATCAAAAGTTTAGTTTACGTTAACGCTTTTCTAGAAATAGTTCCCCGTGTTAAAACCCTTCAGTGGCTCCTGTCACACTCGAGAATAAAATCCAAACACCTTGTAATGGCCCGTGACACCTTATATAATCTATTTTTGCCAATTTTCCTACCTTATGTCCCACTCTTACCTTCACTCTCTACTCTCCATCAATACTGGCAGTTTTTATCTTTCTAGAATGACCTGGTTCCCTTGTTATTCTTTCCTCAGATATTTTCTGGTCTCCACTTAAAAGAAGACCTTTCCTCCCACCCTATCTCACTCTGTGAAATAACCCTGATTTATTTCCCCTCACAATACATGACTTGTTTACATATGGGTTCACTGTTTATTTGCTGTCTTCACTAATAGAATATAATCCCTCTGAGAGCTGAGACCACTCTTTTTACCACTGTATTCTCTACAGTTCAAAGTATACCTGGCACATGGTAGAACCTCCAAGCAGTAGGCAAGGGCCTGAGGCAAAGAATGTTATTTTCGGATGTCTCATATTTTATAAAGGAAGAGTAAACTCCCCAAAGTCATTCTTCATGCCTTATTGGCTCGCACTGGATCATATGTTTCCTTCTGGACCAATCACCAGGAAAGAGGAATGGCGTTGTCATGCTTGGATTTGACCTAGTATATAATAACTCATTCCTGGGGAGGTGCCAGCCTGCCTGGAAATCAAGGAATTGCCACTCACTACCTAAAAACAAAGTTGGAATTCCATTAGCAGCAAAGGAAAGATGGCTGTTGGGTAGGCAGACTACTGTCTTGACCATTGTGTTGGATTTTCCCATGTTGGAGTCAAATCCCTTTTGAGTCTATGAAGAATGTCTCTGCATGTCATATAGAATCACACCTATTGCATCGAGTTCTTTAATTCACTCATTCATTTATTCATTCATTCTCCTCTCTGAGCCTATACTCTATCAGACTGTATCAGGCTATAATAAAATCTGGGGATGTAAAGAAGAATCAGACAGTTTTTATTTTAGGAGATAACAGTCTATTGTGTAGATGAGCAGGTATGCAATCATAATACTATTTAATGTGTTAAGTGCCTTAGTAGCAGGAAGTAGAAACTGCAATTAGACAGAGAAAGAGTTACTAAATCTCCAAATAGGGAGAATTAACAAACATCTATTGAATGAGTAAGGGTGATTAAATGACCAAAGTAAAGGAATGGATATACATGTACTAAGAAAGCTTGAACTAGCCCTTTGTATTAACTTCTGTATTCCATGGGGGGAATGAATTGTAGTGATATGCCCAGATCCATATCAACGCCACCTTTGTTTTTCTAAAACCTTGGCAATACCTAAATAGCAGAAAAAAAGAGATTCTCTCAAAGAAAGTGATATTTGGGAGTAGCATTGCAATGGAAATACACATAGTAAATTATGTGCATATTCAAGGAGCTTGAGGCAAGGGGAAGTTTTTAAAGGCAAAACAAGGAGAATTACATAAATTACTTTGAATCAATTATCCTTGGCTACAAGGGTCAATAATAAAGGTGGTGTCGATCCAAGGTTGGACAGGCAATTGCTGGACATTCTTAAAGAAGTATTTTCTGTGTGTAGTTGTGGTTTTTGCAGTCTTTTGTGACAGTTTCTGTTATCAGGCGTACATGCATGAGAACCCTCCCTTCATGGCCTTCCCCCGCTCCGTTTGTCAGGGTTTTAACGCAAGTGACTCAATTTTGATTCTGGCAACTTTCATGCTTTTCCCCTTCAATCAAGATCTTTCTCTGGACTGGGCGCGGTGGCTCACGCCTGTAATCCTAGCACTCTGGGAGACCAAGGTGGGCGGATTGCTCAAGGTCAGGAGTTCGAAACCAGCCTGAGCAAGAGCAAGACCCCGTCTCTACTAAAAATAGAAAGAAATTAATTGGCCAACTAAAAACATATACAGAAAAAATTAGCCAGGCATGGTGGCACACGCCTGTAGTCCCAGCTACTCGTGAGGCTGAGGCAGGAGGATCGCTTGAGCCCAGGAGTTGGAGGTTGCTGTGAGCTAGGCTGACACCACGGCACTCTAATCCCGACAACAGAGTGAGACTCTGTCTCAAAAAAAAAAAAAAAAAAAAACAACGATCTTTCTCTGAAAGCATTGCTGATCAGTCAATTCCACGGTTAAATTTTAATTGTCCCTCAGTGCTGGGATGGACCTGTCCCAGTTTGCTGGTCTGGTCCCAGGTTGAAGGGAGTGATTGGTAACTAGGAGTCATTGTTAAAACCCTTTAAGGCACATTAGGGCAAAAAAGGAGGTTTGGAGGGAGTGGCTCTCAGGCTATGTCTACTTGGAGCCCATTGTTAAGTTCGATTCTGACTGTTTCATAGGTGTTGGCTATTATCTCAAAGTGCTGGACCAGCATTACTTTGTTAGGAATCGTATTTCTACAGAAATTAAACAAGAGGTATGAAGTTTAAAAAAGGGAAATACAAAGATTAATATAATAATTTCAGTTTGCATAATAATTTTGAGCCATGAACCTAGGCTTAAAGGCAACCACCTGAATTAAGTTAGATGTCCATGGAAAATTAGGTGAAAACTGTTGTAACCACACAGCCTGTTCTCTTATTTTCTGTATACAGAACTCAACTTTCTCAGAGAAATTTATCCAGGCATAGCATATAGTATTAGCAATAGCACAGACATTTTCTTATTTAACCAATAGATAATATAAAGCAATTTTATCTAGTATTTCATGACTAGGTTTAATTAAAACAGAATGAGCAACAGTTGCATTAGGGATGTTGCCAAAGTTACCCACTAAGCAGACTAAAGGGTAGACTCTTAGATCAGGTTCTGTTCAGTTACCAGAAGAAACTATTGATTGTGAGGTTTCAATTACACCATTATCCTGCCAAATGAAAAAGGTAGGCATTAAGAGGGGTAAGTCTTGTTATGTTATGGAGTCTTGTTCTAATGTCTTGGAAAATCTGTCTATAATGTTAATTAATTTCTAGTCTTGGCTTTTAGTTTAAATGTCTCTGGCTATGGGATCAGGTAGATTGGTGAATTCTCAGTGTGGTCCATACATCAGGTACAAGATTTTTCCCTTAAAATGTATTTAGTTTCATCTTATAGGGCTTCAGGAAGAGAATAGTTCCCATTCTTAGTAATTCCATGGCAGAAAGTTGGATTGGAGGAAACTTGAAGAATTCAGAAGCTAATCCAGTCTATAGGTAAATAATAAAAACTATTATTTTCAATAATATATAGGGTTATAATTTAATAAGAGTTGCATTATAGCTTTTTGGGGGGGGGGATATAAGGGTTTTTTTTTTCAGCCTTCCCCAAATCTACCAAAGATAATCAGAATAAGACAAATTTGTTTGTAAAATAAGTTTAGTCTTGTCATTTTGGGTTTGATTATTTACATAAGTGCAGCTAGGATAGTGATTGATTACATAGGAATCTCAGATTTTAAAACCTCTTGATGCTAGGAAGCCAAACCAAGGCAGACTTTAGATTTTGTCTGCAGTACATATAAACAACTTAAATAGGACATTTCAAAGCCTTGGTAATATAACCAATATTTTCATTGTATTCTGTTATAAAGGGAGCAGATTCTTATTCTCATAAAAAATAATACTTATAAGTTTCTAAATTTTGGAGGGCTCAAGTAGAGAGAAAAAGGTTTTCATCTTTGCTCACAAAAGTACACCTTACAAAATTGTTGTAAACTATAAAGAAAACTTGTAAACCTTTGTTGTACAGTTTTGTTGTAAAGTTTACTTATTGTTAACTTAAGAGAAAATTTTCTTAAATCTAGGAAAGAAAACATTTAAGTAATGTACTAATAATGTTTCAAATAAAAGTCATATAAACATTGTTTATTAGTTATTTAATTTTATGTAATTAATCTTTGTTTTGCTTGATCTTGATTAGCAGTTTCACAAATTTATCAGTTTATTAGAATATTAGAAAATTTGTATTTAGTCTACTGACCTTAAATTTATTAGAAACCTATATTAGAGGGTTTTTGTCAGAGTATTTTCCATGAATCTGATTATAGATGTTTCTAAAAAAAAATTAAAACAATAACTATGGATGATAAAAACTTAGAATAACCATAGTTAAAAATGAGATGAAAGTTTACCATAACCAGAAATTGACAAAGAAATTTGGTTATTTTTGTGGCATACCATATAGTAACTATAATTATGACTGATGACATATTACATTTTTATGAATTTTATACAGTTTTGAAAATTTATATCTATAACATACCCATAAATTGAACTGAAAGAATTAGCAAAATTTATCATTTGACAATGTTATGTAATTCAACATTTTATATAAGCCTAATTTAGTTTAGTATCTTCCCTTTATAAATCTTTCAGCAGTTCCAGGGCCCTCTCAAACACCCCAAACTTAGAGATCCAAAAAGACAAAATTTAGAATTTGATACTGAGGAAGTCTGCCAAAGATGTCAAAAGATTCAAAACATTTGATCATAGGTCACTGAAAAGATAGTCATGTGTTTAACCAGAGCAATAGTCTTGACAAGAAATATAGAAAGTTACATGGATTAAAAACAACAACAAAAAACCCTTATATAACCCTTCTAAACTCAGTTTTTCTAAGTAGTAGAAAAAACTAATAACATAAAACATAGGAAATTATTTTGATAAAACATAAAATCTTTGGTTTTTAAGCCAGTTACCAAAATCGTAAAGAAAAAAAATCTCCTGCCACATGATTGTTTCACCTTATATGAAGCCCTTTTAGATAACCTCACAGTCAAACCTGATAAAAAGGTACTTGAATTTAATCAAACACAAAGTGTGTGCCCAAGACTGTGAGTATATATCATATTATAGAGGAACATAAGCAAGTAAACTAGTACTTTGAGCAGGGGAATGTATGGCTTAGTAAAAGCAAGGAAAATTTTCTGGTTACATGGAATAATTTAGACACATCAAGAAAAGCCAAGAGTACAGAATCAAGTTACACTGGAGGAAAACATTTCTTTTCTAGGCTTTCAAGACAAGTATTTCAGAATCAGGCCACTACAGCAGAGTTAGAACCAGAGTAAAAAGTTTCAAGAGCTGACAAAAAAGTTGAAAAAGAGTGTTATTACCTCCTAAACAAAAAGATGTACCTTCTCAAGGAGAGAAAGAGGAAGAGCAGAAGGCAATGATATATGACCTGTAAATCATGTACAGCACGATATAGCAAAATTCTCACCAAAAATATATCTTCATATTTATAACTTTTTTCACATTTCCTTCTACTTATTCCTTTCTATCTTGCTAGTATTTCCTTCCTAAATTTACATTTTGAAGCAACCTTAAATAACCTCTGAATTTAGATAAAATTATTCACTTTTTCAATAAAGAACACATTTTTATGTTTCTTACAATTTTTTTTTATCAAAAATCTCTTACATTTTTGGTATACTTCGTATATAGAATTATATACATTAATTTGAATTTTTAACTCTTAGTAACCTTCATTTCTTGTGAAATTCTAGGAATTTTGACTGTTATATACCAATATTTTATAGATGAGAACTATTCATGTTTCCCCACATCATAATTTTTATGTGTATTAATAGAATCAAATATAATCTTTCTATAAAATTTAAGAAGCCAAGGACTTATATTTATGTTCAGCAATTTATGTTTCAGTATATCTGGAAATGACCCAAACATTTAACGATCATAAATTACTTAATTTAATATAACATACCTTCAAGATTTCAAATTACATAAAAAGTTCATTTATAAACATTTATCCTATTTATTTTAATAATTATACATAGATTACTTATGAAAACTGAGATATTAGGCAAAGCTAGTCATTTCAAGTTATTTTCCTGTTAATCATTTTTATAGCTTATGAATAAGGTGTTTATCTAAGAAACTTAAATACATGTGTATTTTGCCAATAAGCTTGGAAGATGCAGCTGCTTTTATTAAACCAATATTAAATTAGTCTTATTTACCAAAGAGTTACACAAAGATCAAAGATCATTCTGTTTGTAGGCAGGGTTTATAGTTTTATGAACTTAATATCTAGCAGAGACAAATATAAAACTGACCAGTAAACTCAGGCAAAAATGTGTGCTGACAATTCTGAAGACATTTTTATTTCTATTTTACCAACAATTTCAAAACCAGCTTATTTATGAAAGACTTACTCAAGTCATATGAACTAAAAGGTATTTGGGTTAATGACTGCATGTTTTAACAATTTATATGAACACACTCTTATTTAAGCCAATCCAAATAGAATTTGTTAAGGGATTTCTGGTCAACTGTGACAGATTCTACCATGTAGACATAATATACAACATAATACAAATGCATATGCATAAACATATAAATATACACAAAAACCAAGGTTTTACCACCTTCATTTTAAAATTTTAATCACAAGACAGTAAAACATAGTATTATAAAATTTACCAATTTATGAAAGGACAGCTGGATCCAAATTATGCTTTTGAAAAATTGGGACCTGTTCACATGACTAAAATTTATTTGTCCTGATATGTAATCTAATGAAGGCTGGGGACTAAAATTTTTGGTAAAGGATTTAAAAAACAAACAAAAAACCCAACCACCTCTTTTACCCTCCACCCCCCCCACCTTTTTTTTTTTTTTTTTTTACTTTCAAATAAGTCGTTTTAATTAACTCCTGAATGTTTACATTATACTTAGGGGCTGGCTGGCCAGAAAATTAAACCTCTACATGGCCTTCAATTTGTTAACAAATTTTAATATAAGTAAAAAAGTCAGCAGATTCAGAGTAAGCAGAGAATAAAAAGAAAAAAAAATAGTAGACAGAGAGCTTAAATGTCTTTACATTTTAACCCTATAGTTGCAGTTTTCTTAGAGAGTTCAAATAATGGCCATCTGTGTTCTGAATTTCCACTGATCTAATTTGCCCATCACGTTAAGAATGTGCACAAAAATGGGTCATAGATAGCCTGCTGGAATCCCTGAAGGAACATTGCTCTTGTATGGCTTTAGAATTTAAGGATCCCATTCCATTTCTTATTAATCTTGAGAATAAATAAAAATTAAAAATAAACCTGTGAGTCCTAGCAGGGAGTGTCAGTGGTTTGAACCAATATTTTAGATGATGGAAACCACCCCACTAGCTTTTCAATGGCCATCTCCCACTCACCATTTAGAATATTTTTGTTCTTGAATATTTTCAGAAACAAGCAGGGAGGAGGGAAAAAAAGAGCCAAGTTATTTACAGATGGACATAACCAAACCAAAATAAGAGTGCTCACAAAATTTAAACCAAGTGTGTAGACCAAACAAAGTATTAAAGCAGGCATGAAGACAGCAGCAAGTCAGCAAGATGACTAACTAGAGGAAACTGGTGGTCACTCCCTTACAGGAAAAGACCAAGGCAACATAAGGTGTCAACAGCTGAGATCTGACCTGAGTGTTGAAGGGAGAGCGCTGGAGTACAGTGGGGAAGTGGAGAGGGACCTGTGGTGACTGGAAGCCCAAGAGGGCAGCGTGGAGGCACCCTGCCTCTGTGGCCTGATCTCTCCCACCCAGATTGGCCTGGAGTCAGGAGTGACTTCCGTTTACAAGGAAAAGGTAAGAAGAAGAACCCCACCAGCCCCCATTAGTGTAAGGTTTGTGGTGGCGAAAGAAGCAGACGGGGGGGGGGGGGAGGGCAAACATCGTGGCTTTATTGAGTGTTCCCGGGTGAGGTTCAAGGGTCCCAAAGATGGGGCCCCAGAAGTCGTGTGCCCAGGACTGTGGGTTCGCCTTTTATAGGGGAACTGCTACCATTTTTGGGGCAATGCAAGGTCTACGCAGGAAGTTCTGCATCTGGAGCTGCAACCGCTTTTGGGGAGGGGGTGTGGGGTCTAAGCAGGAAGTTCTGCATCTGGACGTCTTCCTGCTTTGTCTTGGCTGACAGGATGTGGTTAGAACAGCTTCAGCAAGAGCTGCAGTTTCAGCTAGGCTGCAAGGGCAGGGGGAGGAAAGTGGGAGGGAGGCAGGCCACCAGCCTTACAATTACCACTGCAGTCTTTACTACAGGAGAATCCCACAGTCCTCACAAGCCCTGCTTCCTAGGGGGCTCCCAGGAATTCACGCAGCTGCATCACTCTGGATCAGAAATGCAAGGTGTGCACCCAGCTCCCTCAACCCCTGCGAGCCAAGCTGTTGCAGGACAGCACCATTTTGAGATGAGAGCCACTTCTAGGGTGGGCCCTGCTCTGGGGTTCAGTAGCCATGGCACCTCTCAAGCCCAGAGGTTCCATCTTCATTCCACCAGGCCCACACAAGTGGCTGAACGCCACATCCCCAGCTGCATGGAGTCTAGACTCAAAAATCAGCTGTAGCTCTGGTCCTATACAGCAGGGAAATCAATCCTCACTGCCTGCACTTCTAGCTGTAGCAACAGTCTAGCAGTACTGCCCAGGGTGAATCTGCCTTGAGCTGGCCAAACTGCTGTGTGCCTTCCTCTGCATGGGACATGCCCATAGGCCAGTGGAGTGACTACATGTGTCTTCCCAAGGCCTGAGAAACAGCTCCATGTTCACCACACTTCCTCTGTGGAAACACCCCTTGCCTGCCCAACAGCCAGTCTGGTATCTGTACCTAGGGCCTGATAAACAGACCCATGGAGCACCCCCATCAGACATGCCCCCAGGCCAGCTGAACAGCCTTGCACCTATGTCCCAGGCCTAAGAAACACACTGCAGGCCACACCCGGTAGACACAAACTCAAACTGGCCAAACAACCATGCACCCACATGCTAGGCCTAAGAAACAGGCCAATGAGTCCACTTCCCGTGGACACACCCCCAGGTCAGCCAAATATGAATCAAATATATAAAGTATTATTGGATATAAAGGAAGAGATAGACCCCAATACAAAATAGTGGACTTCAAAACCCCCCTCTCAGCATTGGACAGATCAACAAAGAAACATTGGATTTAATCTGCACCACAGACCAAATGAACCTAATAGACATTTGCAGAACAGAACATTTCACCCAACAGCTGGAGAATACACATTCTTTTCATCTGTACATGGAACATTCTCCAGGATTGACCATATGTTAGGAAACAAAACAAGTCTCAAAATTTTATAAAAAAATTAAAATCATATCAAGTATCTTATTTGATCACATGACTAGAACTAGAAATTAACAACCAGAGAAACATCTGAAACTATACAAATACAGGAAAATGAAAAAACATGATCCTGAACAACCAATTGAGTAAAGGAAGAAATTACAGAAGAAAAGTTTTAAAATCCTTGAAACAAATGAAAATAGAAACACAACATACCAAAACCTATGGGGCACAGTGAAAGCAGTATTGAGGCAATAAATGCCTATATCAAAAAATAGATTTAAAATAACTTACCTAATGATGCATCTCAAGGAACAAGAATAAACCAAACTCAAAATCAGTAGAAGGAAAGAAAGAATAAAGATTATAGCAGAAATAAATGAAAGTGAGACTAAAAAAATACAAAATACCAACAAAAAGTTGATTTTTGAAGAGATAATCAAAATTAACAAACCATTAGCTAGATTAAGAAAAAAACACCCTAATAAATAAAATCAGAAATTAAAAAGGAGATGTTACTGTGGATACCACAAAAATTTAAAGGATCATTAGAAACTACTATGAACTATACATCAATAAATTTAAAAATCTAGAGGAACTAAATTCCTGAACACATACAACCTATTAAGATTGAATCAAATAGAAATAGAAAACCTAAACAGACCAATAGCAAGTACAAGATTGAATCAGTAATAAAAAGTCTCCCAACAACAACAACAAAAAAGTCCAGGACCAGATGGCTTCATTGCTGAATTCAGCCAAACTTTTAAATAAAAATTAATACCAATTCTTCTCAAGTCAAACTGTTCCAAAAAGTTGAGGAGGGAATTCTTCCTAACTCATTCTATAAGGCCAAGAAAATCTAGATACCAAAACCAGACAGGTCACAACAAGAAAGGAAAACTGTAGATCAATATCCTTAATCAATACAGATGCAAAAATTTATGACAAAATACTAGCAAACCAAATCCAACACCACATGAAGGAGATAATACACCATAATCAAGTGGAATTTATCTGAGGGATGCAGAGATTGTACAAAATATGCAAATTAACACACATGGTACATCACATCAACAGAATGAAAAACAAAAACTACATGTTCATCTCAATAGATGCAGAGAAAGCATTGGGTACGATTCAACATCACTTTGTGATAAAAATTCAATAAATTAGGTATAAAACTTCAACACAATAAAGGCCATACATGACAAACCCATACTAACATCATGCTTTTCCTCTAAGAACTGGATCAAAACAAGGATTCACCTTCTCATTCTCACCGTTCTGATTTAAAATAGTACTGGAAGTCCTAGCCGGAGCAATTACACGAAAGAAAGAAAGGGCATCCAAATTGGAAAGGAGGAAGTCAAAATATCTCCATTTGCAGATGACATCATCTTAAGAACTCTAGCAAAAATGTCTTAGAACTGAAACAAATTCAGTAAAGTTGCAGAATACAAAATCAACATACAAAAGTCAATAGGATTTATATACCTGCACAATGAACTACTAAAAAAGAAATCAAGAAGGCAATCCCATATATAATAGCTACAAAAAAAACCAAAAAAACCCCACCACCCTAGGAATAAATTTAACCAAGGAGGTAAAAGACCTCTTTTTAAGGAAACCAGTGATGAAAGGAATTGAAGAGGATACAAGATATCCCATGCTCATGTATCAGAGGAATTAATAGTTAAAATGACCATACAACTCAAAGCAATATACAAATTCAATGCAATCTCTATCAAAATACCAATGACATTCTTCACAGAAATAGGAAAAAAAAAATCCTAAAATTCGTATGGAACAAGAAAAGACCTGGATATGCTAATTACCCGGATCTGATCACTAAACATTGTATTAATATGTATCAAAACATCACTGTGTACCTGGTCAGCATGTACAATTATTATATGTCAGTTTTTAAAAGTTTGTAAGTGAGTTCACCAGAAAAGACATGAGGTCCTCACAGATGGAAGGTAAATTCAGTAGAAACCAAAGTACACGAATCAGAAAGACACTTGTCTTTATACCAGAAAGGGTTTGTCAGAAAAGACAAAATATCTTTTATCATCCCAGGAGGGATACAAGGTCCTTTATTAAAGTGGCCTTATCCAAATCAGATCCCAATTCAAGTAAAAAAGCTCCTACCAAAAAGAGGGTTTCTCAGCCTGCAAGAAGACTCACCATGGCAGAAGAGGTGGGCTATGGAAGCAGAGCGTTCCCAGGGCTCAGGTGACTACTGCACACCGGTTCCAAGAATCACCAATTCCTTCCAAAAGGGATATTGCTTCAGGTCCCACTTCTGACTCCAGATATGTCAACCTAAATGACAGACAGAGAAAGACACTTGCTAAATGGAAACAATTTTCATTGGAGAGTAGCATTGCCATGGGAATACATGTGCCGTAGAGTCAACTATGTGTGTATTCAGAGAGACTGGGGCAAAGGGAAGATTTTGAAGGCAAAATGAGGAAGATTACATAAATTATTTTGAATCAATTATCGTTGGCTACAAGGATCGATAACAAAGGTGGCATTAAGGCCAAGAGTAGACAGGCAATTGCTGGACAGATGTCCTTGCAGAAGTATTTTCTGTGTAAGGTTATGGTGGTCTTTGTGCAGGGTCATGGTTTTTGCAGTCTTTTGTGATAGTTATTGTTATCAGGTATAAAGTGCATAAGAAAGCTCCCTTCATGGCCTTCCCTGGATCCATTCGTCAGGGTTTTAACACAAGTGACTCTATTTCGATTCTGACAACTTTTACTGTAAAGGTAAAAGCAAGAGTCTGATAGGAGAGCTAAAACATTGCTTAAATAAATTCAATTCAAAGTTTGCTTACCTTGGGTGACCCAACAGAACTAGTCCCCAAAGAAAACAACCGGCTGTGTGTAGTATGTATATGTTTTCCTTCTAAAGCAATGTTTTATTAAACTTTAAATGGATGTAACTATATCTCCCCAAAAATAATTTTCTGGGAGATGGTATCAATACTAGCCAAATCATTCAAGACCATTCTAGAAAAATGCTATCAGTATGCCACCATTGAGTCCTCCCCTCCATACTTCTTACATTTCATCAATGTAGGAAAAAATACATTGAAAAGTCAATTAATAGAATATACCATATTGATAGATAAGGGAAAATATTACAAGGTGATCTCAATAGATGCAGGAGAACCCTTTGTCAAAATTCAACATCCCTTTATGATAAAATCTCTCAAAAAGCTGGGAATAGACTTTCTCAACCTGATAAAGGTCATCTACAGAAAACCCACAGCTAACATTGTACTTAATGGTATTACATTAGAAAATGGCGTCACATAAGGAAGACTTTCTAAGATCAAGACAAGGATGCATGGTCTCACCATTTCTATTCAACATTGTACTAGAGTGTCTAGCCAAGGCAACCAGGCAAGAAAATTAAAGGCATCAAGATTGGAAAGGAAGAAATAAATCTATCTCTATTTGCAGATGACATAATCTTATATATAGAAAATCTTAAGGGATCCACTAAAAAAATGTTGGAACTAATAAATGAGATAAATGAGTTCAGCAAGGCTGCAGGATTTAAGATCAACATGCAAAAAAATCAATTGTATTTCTATATAGTAGCAATAAACTGAAAATGATATTAAGAAAATATCATTTACATTAGCATAAAAATAGTTATGAATAAACTTAACAAAATACATGCAAAACTTATACTCTAAAAACTACAAAACATTGTTAAATTAATGACCCAAATAAGTGAAAGGACACCCAATGTTCATGAATTGGAAGGAAATTCAACTCAATCTCTATCAAAATCTCATCTGGTTTCTTGAAGAAATTGGACAAGCTGTTCCTAAAACTCATATGGAAATGCAAGAACAGCCAAAGCAATCTTATAAAGGAAGAAAAAAGTAGAAGTTCTCACACTTCTTTATTTCGAAAGTTGCTACAAAGCTATACTAATCAAAACAGTATGGTACTGACATAAGGACATATGAATAAATGGAATAGAATTGAGAGTTCAGAAATGAACCTACACATCTATAGTCAATTGATGTTTCAGAGGTACCACAACCATTCTATGGGGAAAGAATGGTCTTTTCCCAAATGGTGCTGGAGTAACTGGATATCCACATTCAGAAGAATGAAATTGGACCTCTACTTCACAAAAAAATAACTCAAAAATATATCAAAGACCTACCTATAAGAGCTAAAACTTTATATAAGTTATATAAAGTTATATAAAGTTATATAAACTTATATAAAGTTTTAGTTTTAAAAAAAAAAAGACAACTTTCTGTTTCTAGTGATCCACTGAGATCTTGTTCACCAAGACAAGTTAATAACATTTAGATAGAAGAAATAAGACTAGAGTTCAATAGAACAATAAGGTGACTATAATGTTAATAATATTAAAGTTAAATAAACTGTATATTTCAAAATTGCCAGAGGAGAATAATTCAAATGTTCCCAGCATAAAGTATTTAAGGTGATGAATATCCTAACTACCCTGGTTTGTTCTACACATTATATAAATGTATCAAGTTATAACATGTACCCAAAAAATGTGTACATCTATTACATATCAATAAAAAATTTAAAAATAAAAAATCATAGATAAAATCAATGGTTTGGGTCAGTCACCATGGTTGGGATCTTAGGGACTTTTTGTTTTACCACCTAAAACCACCAATTGAGAAAACCTGAACCAGCAATGCTTGTTGCAGTTTTTATAGCAAGAATTGATTTGGACCTGTGTGTGCAAACTGCAGCCCTGACAGAGGAAGTGCTGTCTCTTTCGATTCTTTTACCCAAATTCCTGATTTTCATTCAGCCTGAAACGTCACTCGCTTTACCAGGGCAGCCCTGCGGAATCATGGCTTCGTGTGGCTGCCTCCCCCACAAACCACGCACGGTCCTCCTGCACCTGCTGATCTTGCCTTCCTCCTGGTCCCTTCCCAGCCATGCTCACTGCCCAGGCAGGCCACATGCCCCCCGGCCAACTACCTGCTCAGCCATGGACTCTCTGGGAAAAACCACCCTTTCAAGTTCTTTCAAGTTCTCTTTCTGACATCAGTAGTCACCTGTTTAGCTTCCTTCCTGCACAGTAATTATACTGTATTCATAGCCTGATTTGACATTTCCAAAGAAAAATGCAATTATAGCATCGTGAAAGGTGGAAATAATCCGCTAATGATATTTGAGGAGGAAAAAAAAATCGCTTTTGAGATTTCCTTCAACTAAATCTCATAGAAAGTGTCACAAAATGTTATTAGATGCTAAGGCTCAGTCATTTTACTTCAACTAAACATTAAATCTTTCCTAACTTCAAGCATTAAGTTTCTAAAGAGCCAAGTTAGGAGAACTCACACTAAGCAACTTAGAACCTGAAAAAGAGAAGTATTTCTTGGGAGATGGAAGGCGAAAATAAATTTATGAAAATACTTGTAAGTTCATCTTATTCATGGGGAAAAAACCACTACGCTGATTAAAAGATTATCTAATAGTCTCCACATTTTAAATTCATAAGTTATATTAACATACATGTACTATAGTATTCATTTTCATTTATTATCACCTGCTGGCTAAAAACTACAGAATTTCAATGATGATTTTTTACTATGCCTCCTACCCATGGATTTGAGCATTTAATAAACATCAGCATTGTGCTAAGTGCTTAATATACATGACCAAGTCACACAGACCTGGTTTCAAATTGTGATTTCACCACCTGTTAGTTGTATGACTTTGATGCCCAACTTCAGAATCTCCATCATTTTGACACAAAGCACTATATGAATTTGATATATTATCATAAACTCACCTTGCTGTACTGTGAGGCTCCCACATCTGCTTTGCTTGAGAGATATGGAAGCCATTTGTGTTTGTGACAGATTTTTAGACACCAGGGTATAATTAAAGTCCTTCCATAAAGCTGGGAATTCTGAATTCTTGGGAGCCAGCCTAGGACCTCAGAATCCTCAGCTGCCCAAATGCACTGATGCTATTACCTCCTAAATGTCCTTTCAGGTATTCTTCTTCCCCGCCAGGCCTTTTTTTGTTTTTTTTTTCTAGCAAATTATCATTTTGGATGCAGCTCAGTCCAAGGGCAGCTTTAATTAATGAGTCAGGTTTCTGGCATTGATAAGAATTGCTAGGTTAAGGTCGAGTGTGGAGGGCAGTTTTCATTAAATACACTAAATGTGGTTGCAATTTGAAATGCTATCTCTCTCTTCCCGAGCTGCTGTCTTGTTACAACAAAAGTGATGGTCTTTCAAATCCAAAAGTAGTAAGAGGGCACTGTGGGGAGAGACATTTACTTCTACCCCAACTGTTAAAATAAAACAGTGCTGCTACTTATATATCTCAGTAGGATCACTTGATATTCCCGCAGATGGTCCACTGAAGGGCCCCTCCTGGCCTCAGTGTCCCCATGGTCATTCTGGAACTCCTAGTATGTTCTCATGACAACCAGATGTCAGGCGTTCTGGATGATGTTTCGAATCCAAAACCACAAAACAGCATCATGATCGCATTTTAAACATTTTTGTATTATTACTCTTGTTTATATTTATTTTCATTTACAGCATATTTTCAAAATGTTACATAGAGATTCTATTATTTAATTTTATAGAGTTTTCAGTTATTTTCTGGAAAAAAAAAAAACCCTGACATTTCAGAGTGGTACATTTGTTACAATTGATGAAACTACCTGGACATATCACTATCACTCCGTCTTTATATTAAGTTCACTCTTGATGGTGTACATTCCATGGGTTTGAACAATGTATAATGGCTTATATCCACCACTGTAATATCTTAGAGTATTTTTTCTGTCCCCAAGTCCTTGGTACTCCATCTATTCATCCCTTTTTACTGTCTTTGTAGTTTGGCTTTTTCCATAATGTCATATAGTTGAAGTCACCCAGTACGTAACCTTTTCACATTGGCTTCTCTCACTTAGTAATATGCATTTATGGTTCCTCCATGTCTTTTTGTGGCTCGATAGCTCATCTCTTTAGGGCTGAATAATATTCCATTGGCTGGATGTACTGTATTTTATTTACCTGTTCACCTTCTGAATGGCATCTTGGTTGCCTCCAAGATCTGGCACTTATGAATAAAGCTGCTATAAACGTCGTGTATAGGTTTGTATACAGACGTGTTTTCAACTCATTGGGGTAAATACCAATGAATGTGACTGCTGGGTCATATGGTAAGAGCACATTTGGTGTAAGGAACCACCAAAGTGTTTTCCAAAGTGGTTGGATCATTTTGCATTTCCATCAGCAATGAATGAGAGTTCCTGTCGCTCCACACCCTCATTAGCATTTGGTGTTATCAGTGTTATGGATTTGCCAGTTCTAATAGGTGTGTAGTGTTATCTTGTGGTTTTAATCTGCATGTCCTTAATGACATAGGATAGTGGGCTCTGCCTCTTGTCAATGGGAAATTCCCCCAAATAAGCAACGGGCTCAGTGCAGGGCAGCCAACAAATGACTTGTGTATCCACCATGCCGTCTTTCTCTTCCTGGAGAATGCCCGTTTTGTCTCCTTTTCAGGATTCTTTGTTCTTAAATTCCTCTTCTAGCTGCTGTCCCCCATATTAATGTGGCCGGCTCCTTCCCAGCCTTCAGGTTTTGGTTCCTCTTAACACGTCTAATGCCCAGTCTCCCTAAAGTCACTCTGATGCACATTTTTCCTTCCCTCCTAACTTGTTACTCTTTTGATTACCTTGGACACTCTTTTCCTCATGAATTGTGCATCTTGATCATTCCACAAGGATGAAATTCCATGAGGACAGATTTTGGCTGTCCTGTTGCTCACGTTTTCCCCAGCGCAGTGCCCACCACAACCCCTGCTCAGTAAGTGTTTGGGAAGAGTGAATTGACTTAATTAACGGCTTCCGGACTCTGCCTCAACATTCTTTTGCCCCCATTTATTGCAGATGTACCTGCTTCCATTCCATAGGCACCTGGATAGTCTGGTTGAATACTCTGACTTAACATCTGCCTGCCTTCCACCACCAGCTGGGTATTCCAGCTGTTCCATCTTCTCCATGTATAGTTCCTTTGAGTGAGTGAGGCCCCTGTGGCCACCAGCCCCAAGATGCCAGCCCCAACACTTTCCTCACCTCTTCTATCCAGTCCCATCTCCGTGTTGGGAGATGGGGGCAGGGGACAATGAGGCAGAAGCCAAGAGGGGTCATTTGAATATAAAGTGTGACTAGCTTTAAGAAAGATTTGTGAGTAGGGTAGGGTTAGGGTAGAAATATACAAAAGCAATGAGCAATTCAGGGCCCTAGAAGAGAAGCAGCAGGAGAGCCATCAGTAAGGATAGAGAGAGCCTGAAAATAACTCCTGCCTTCCAGAGTTTGGCCCTAGGCTTACAGAGGAGATTTGAAATTCACAATACAATTCAATGAATATTGTTAAGCTTCTACTTAGAACCAGTGTGGTACTGGCTACCACAGGAACACAAAGACAAAAGCTATGTCCTCTAGAATACACTTGGGGCTTGTAATCAAGGCATTTTCTACAGGACTCAGGGCTCTGGGTGTTCTTTCACCTTGTGGGCCTAAGTGTCCTATACGTTTGGGCTAAAAGTAACAGGAAAAAAATCACAACGTGATATGCCCTTTCTTGCCAACGGCTAAGATAATAATAGCTCATACTCATTGAGCCCTTAAAAAGCATTGAACTAGCCGGGCGCGGTGGCTCACGCCTGTAATTCTAGCACTCTGGGAGGCCGAGGCG
>VBSM01001118.1:17963005-17986104 GCA_008086735.1 Cheirogaleus medius | reverse complement strand
AAAAAAAAAAAAGCATTGAACTAAATACTTTTTGTGCATCATTTCATTGAACTCTCATAACCACCACCATTTGAAGTCTTACTATTATTACAAGCACTTACAGGTGAGAAAAGCAAACCTTGGATGTGTTCCAAAGGTCACACAGCTGGCAAGGGGTGACACTGGGGTTTATATTAGGTGCCATTCTTCAGTGGCCTTGCGCTACCATAGGTCATGCTGTCTGCATAGCCTTTCCCTCATCCCTTTCTCTTTCTTAAAATGATGCTTATTCTTCAAGGCTCTGCTCATACGACTTTGTTCATAAGGTCAGAATCTACTTCTCTTTCCTCTATGCTTCTATACCAACTCACCCTCTGACATTAGCCTATCTAAAGCTGCCTTTAATGATACAATCACATGTCACTTAATGATGGGGATAGTTTCTGAAAAATGCATCATTAGGTGATTTCATCCTTGTGTGACCATAGACTATAGTAATACAAACCTAGGTGGTACAGCCTACTATGCACCAAGGCTACACAGTACGTCCTGTTGCTCCTAGGCTACAAACCTGAACAGCACGTGACTGTACTGAAGACTCTAGGCAATTGTAACACAATGTTAAGTGTGTATATAAACATAGCTAAACA
Organism: Cheirogaleus medius; assembly: GCA_008086735.1. NCBI lineage: Eukaryota > Metazoa > Chordata > Mammalia > Primates > Cheirogaleidae > Cheirogaleus > Cheirogaleus medius. The sequence goes on along the minus strand of VBSM01001118.1, from coordinate 17,985,475 downwards.
TAGAAAAGGTACAGTAAAAATATGGTATCTATTATAATCTTATAGAACCACTGCGGTACATGTAGTCCATCATTAGCAGAAACATTATGTGCTACATGATTATAATTAGTTCATTAAATAATTAGTTACATGTAGGAGCCATAGAGTCATGAGTTCAAATCCAGCTCCATCATTTATCAACCATGTAGCCGTTACTTATGAGCTGTTCTGAGCTCTTCATCTATTATACAGGGCTGATAAAATTCAGCTTGGGAGGCTGGTACAAAGATTTAAGTTAGCTAGGCACACAGATAGTCTCAACTACTGAGGAGGCTGAGGTGGGAAGATTGCTTGAGCCTGGGAGTTCGAGGCCAGCCTGGGTGACATAGTGAGACCAAGTCTCTTAAGGGACGGGGGTGAGGGGGGAAATTCTAGTGAACACTCTCAATACAGTTGCTATTGTTTCTGGCCCTTTTTCTGCCCCATAAGAGAAACGCCCATGTTACATGCCTATCTATCCCTTGCCACCAACACCAACCGCAGGCCACGGTACCTCATTATCCACAGGTTGGCTGGAACATTTAACCAGAATTGGGAATACAGGGAGGGGAGAAGCACATCCACCTGCTATTCCAGTCACTGATCCCTCAGCTAGTCACTCAAGTATCACAGTGTCTGCCCTATCTATGTACTACCATTAATATTTTATTTCTCATCTAACTTTCCCCTAAAATTTTATTAAAATTTTCATAAGACAAAGGTGAAAGAATTTAATACTTACAAACCTACAACCTAGATTCCATCATTAATACTTTATTATATTTGCTTTAACACATATCTGTTATCTTTCTATCAATTTATCCTATTTCTGTTGTACTTATAATTTGTAGATCTTAGTAGACTTCTCCCTTACTGCCACTTGCATACCATTGACTTAAATGTTTTACAGTTTTTTGTAAAATATACATAAAATGAAATGCAAAACTCTAAAGTCTACTGTTTGATAAGTTTTGACTCCAACTACTATCAAGATACAGAACATTACTATCACCCCAGAGAGTCCCTTCATATCAATACCCATCCCCACCCTGAGAGCAATACTATCCTTATGTTTTTCCTACCATTGCCTATTCTAAAATTCCACATAAATGAAACTATATAGTAATAGCATTTTTATTATTTTTAAAAGTAACATTTTACCATTAAAGATAAATAAAAATCATCTCAATTACTCAAAGGAGATTGTACTCAATAATATACATAACAAAAAAACAGATCCAAATATGAACATGTAAAATTACCCTTGAACCACCAGTGTTCATGGACCATTGTGGTTCTCCGAATGTGTTCCAGGGTCTTCTGGGAACTCCAGAACCCTTGCAGGTTCATAGGATCAAAACTGTTTTCATAATAATCCTAAGACACTATTTACCCTTTTCACCCACATTCACTATCTCATTAGGATACCATGTAGTCTCTTCTAGAGGGTGCATGTGATATCACAGTAGGTTAAAGGCAAAAGCAGATATGAGAATCCAACTAGTTGTCTATTAGGCCAGACATGAAAAAGCCTTGCAATACTATACTACAATTCTGCTCTTTTTTCACTAAGTTGTTTTGTTTGGAAAATATAGGTTATTATAATAAAATACAGTATTTATGTTAACATGTAATAGTTATTAATTCACTTAACATAGTAATAAATCTAAGTACAGTATTTAAATTTTTTTCAATGTTAAGTTCTGTGAAAGAAAATGAAGTAATTAAGGCTAAAGCTTTAAAGAGGAGTCAGGAGATTGCAAGAGGATTGCACTCACACCTGCTAAAGGTCAAACCACAGGAGGTTCCAATAGACTTGGATAACAACTAAAGTCAGCATCCGCCAGCATTCAACATCTCTCAGCTGGGAGTACCCTAATTAACTGACCAGAACAGGTTTGCAGTTTGGGGTTTCTGCCCCAGCCAATGAATGGCGTCCACAAACAACTTTTTGTAGAAATCTCTTATAAAAACATTTCCTGTTCTTGCCCCACTATTTGGGGCTGCCCTGACTCAGTGTAGCCAAATTGCAATTCTTTGTTTCCCCAATAAATACTATTTCCTTTGACCTCTGTGCCAATTTTTTTTTAGTTAACAGTTCTAATATGGTAAATATTGATCAACTTAACTCATAAAAGATTGTTGGTATCTGCAATAATTTTTAAGGCATAGGGTGCAGAGATCAAAGTGTTCGAGAACTCTGATGTGCTGCATCTTGAGAGGCTCTTCCCTAAGTGGTGGGAGAGGTTCACACACAGATCATAAGAACAGAGGCTTCCATTCTTTTCCAACCCTACTGGAAAGCCCTCTGCTCCTGTTATGAGCAGTTGCCTCTCTGGACTCACCCTGATGACCAGCAGAATTGTCTGCAACACCTGGGAAAAGGCACCAACATGCAATGCCCCAGAAGCAGCACATCCCCCCATGGTGCCTAGATTTGTTTTCTAATTATCCACCTGCTGGCTTAGGAATGGCTCCAGTTGAGTGAACACAGGGGGAATCTGGGAGTACTGGAAAAGCCAGCCTGCCGGGGCCTGCACCACCTTTGAAGTTACGCCAGCTCCGTTGGTCAACATTAGAGCCAACCTCTTACTCAGTAAGCAGACACAAACTGGCTGAAAGCACAGTTTTAAACCAAACCCCTTTCTGTACTTATTTGGATTAAGAGAAAGCTTTGATTATAAGATTTACAGCCAGTTTTGTAAAAAACCAGGCCCCTATTCTAACCATCAGAGAAAGCAATTCAGCACAGAGAGAAGCAGGATGAAGAGAGGCAATGAGAAAGGCGTCAGCCCATTGTGAATGGGATGCAAAGCACGTGCTTAGGGAAGATTGATCTGAGCAGTGCATGTAAACAGCCCTGGATGGTGGTGGGGGGGGGGGGAAGGAAAGGTTCTTTCACATTCATCTTCTTCTCTCAAAACCAAGATAGGAAAAAGACGAACTTGCAAATTCTATTAGCTTTGAAGTCTTAAAAACAAAAATTTGTACCCTACCCTACTCTTGTGTCGCAACAACTTTCTTTTCCATTTACCCCAACGTAAAAAGAGGATCATGTTTCTGCATTTCAAAAACCATGCATTTCAAGAACTATGACACTCTTGTTCCTCAGCTCTATTTGGGAAGGTTTTGGGTTTTTTTATTGTCAGTGTTAAAGCAGGCTAAGCTGCGCTTTTGCTTTCACTCCTTCATACATTTAGCCCAAAATTCAAGGTCAAGAGGCAGCCTTTAAAGGCATCATTCCACACGGTCTATTTTTGGCCTCTCTTCCTCAATGATATGTGGTTTCAGTAGACGCAACTTGGAGAGGTTCACCTGGCGCCCTTGATAAGGTGACAAATGTCACAAGAGCTGAAAAGCCATCCCTTCCACATGATCCCCAAATCTCCAGCTATTCTTTATCTCAAATAAGACTGATGAGAACCAGCTTCTCCAAATACAAATGAGAGCCTCCTTTTATCAACCTGGCAGGACAAATTTCTGTGAAGGTGGGTGTTCTCCCTCATCAAGGGCAAAACAAAGAGGAAAGAACTTCAACTGCAGGGACTTAGGCTGCATGTTGGGCAAAACTTGTGCGAGTGAATGTTATCTAGCAGGAGACAGAGTGAGACAAAGCAAAGGTCAGCGGGAGTCTCTTTCAGAGAAGGAATGGTGCCTACCAAGTTCAGTCAAGAGACAAAGTCCATGTCGGTTGCCAAGAGCCTCTGGTTGGCAGCCAAAGCCAAAAATATCAGTGACAAAGGAACCAAAGGAGAATACATGGGGACCAAAGGGAAAAAACATGGGCGGGAGTAGGCTGCTACGGCACCCTCCACAAAGCCCCCTCCTTCTCTCTTTACCTTCCCACCACCCGTGTTACCCCTGGGAAGATCAATTACAGATGAGAACATTTTTGAAATTCCCAGAGGAATATCTTAGGGAGGAGAGCAGATCAAAAACACAACCCTATGATTGTCTGACCAGAGAGAAACCTTGGGGAGCAGAAATTGCCATGAGGATTTTAAGTCATTTACTTTGGAGTATACCACAGCAGCCCCCTTCTCCATTCTGATATAAACAATTTGGCAAAATCTATTAGGCTACTGTTGCTTTTAGGAGAGTAGATCCTTTAGGGAAACTCAACTCAAAGGTGTCATGAGATCTATACCCAGGCTGGTGCACAGAGGACACAGAAATAGTGCTGTGGACAAAGAACAGGAGAAGGGACAACTGACTTCTGGGTGCACACTGCTAAGGCAATTAGGAGAGACTGATGTTCTCATTAAAGGCGGCTCTTAAAGTTAGAACAGAAGCCACCTGCTTGTTCTGCGTTCAGTCTGCCTCCAAGATTTCATTCCCCCCTCTCCCCCACTTTCCTTTTCTTCCCCTCTCCCCTAAACCCTCTCTCCCCCACTTTCCCTCTCCCATCCTTTCTTTTCCTTCCAGACTCCTAATACCCAAGAGGCAACAGAACAGATTCATGAAATCAATCTCACGAGTGAATTGCCCATCAGGGCAGCCATCCAGATCAGAGAGCTTGATTTTCTAACTTGACATTAAATTACCTCACACATCTCTTAAGGCCAGAATCGCTATGGAGACAGGATGCTGCAAAAGTCGAGCCTGACAGTGTCAGAGGGTCAGGCTCGAGCTTGGTCCTCGGAGCCCCAGAGAGAAGGCGGCTTGGAAGAAACCAGCAGGACTGCAGAACTACTCCAGGTTATAAAAGCCCAGGGGGTGGGGCTGCTTTATAAGGCTTTGATTAAATTCAGCAGTGCTAAAAGGGGTGAGGGACTTTAATAGGCAAAGGCATTTATAAGTAAGAACTGCCTTTTCTGAATTTGGCTTTTGGAAAAACACAATCCCATCTTGAACTAAGCCTCTATATTAAAACAGATTCACATCTATTACGGCACTTGGTCCTCCCAAGAGCCTGCCCTTTTTTCTCTCTCTTGAATGGTGATTCTCCCACAGCAAGAAATTGCAGGAAACTAAAAGGGGAATAGAGCCTGGTGGGGGTGGGGAACCTGTGGCCTTGTGGATCCTTGAGTGCAGCCCATTGACTGAATCCAAGTTTTACAGAACAAATCATTTTAATAAAGGGATTTGTTTTGTGAAGTTTGGACTCCGTCAAAAGGCCACAAAGAAGAATCCAGAAGGCGACATGCGGCCCCAAGGCCACTGGTTCCCCGACCCTGAATGAGTGAATGCCTGATTCCCTGGTTCATCTTGTCTCTGAGACTTAGTCTGTTTTTGAAGAGTTTTTAGGTCAATTTTGTTTTGCTTTATTCTTTACTTTCAGCCAGGAGTAACAGTTGCAATGGATAAGTTGATTTAATTTAGTTATTTGTAGGGGTTTTAAAGAGGTGGCTTTCTAGCTTGGCTCACACTGGAATCATCTAGAGAGTTTTAAAAAATACTGATGCCTGGGTCTCACCCTTGGAGATTTTGATTTAATTGGTCTGGGGTATGTGTTGGGCACAGAAAGCTTTTAAATCTTTCTAGGTGATTCTCACACGCAGCCAAGCTTGAAATCTACTGGCTAAAAGCAATGGTTCCCAAGTTCAGCAGGCCTCCAAATTACCTCACAGGCCAGATAAAACACAGATTGTGGGGCCTCGCCCCCCCAAATCCTAGGTGCAGGTGAGGCCCCAGCTCTAACAAGCTCCCAGGCAATGCCAATGCTCCTGGCCTGATTACCACCCTTTGCAAACCACTGGCTTAAAGCATTAGTGCTAACACTTTTCACTAAGTGTAATTTTCTCCCATTACATTCATCTGGCTCCAAGGAGAGCACCCCAAGAAGCTGACATCCAATAGCAACAACATCCAGGGGAGAGAAAGGGAGCCTTCCTATCCCTTGGATCCCATGAAGGTTCTTGGGTTCTGAGCCCATTTTTATGTCACAGGAAGGGACCAGGCTGTGCCAATGGGTGCCTCGGAAAGCGGAACTAGGTATAGCCTCCGCTGTAGTTTCTGGCCTTGTTTCTCTCATATGTCCTGGCAACTCCCAGCAGGTACATGGGTGAGTGTGCCTGTTCTCCAGGGTCATGGGGAAGGACTGGCTCTGGCTCAACCAGGGCCTCTAGACTCTGTGGCCTTCTAGCTTGAGGACCCGGTTGAGTGTGGGATGGGAGTGTATGTCTATGAAAGTGCAGTGTCTTTGGGGCCCAAGAAGGAGGCACCTCTAGGACCTTTCAAGATTGGCAAGGCCATCAAAAAGCAGGAAAGAGTATCCCCTGGATGGAAAGATCCACCTGTGCAGACGGATTCACCTGTGCAGAAAAGGCAGAAGCAGCTAAGGTGTGCACTGATCACACTCCTGCACCCCCTCTTAGCAGTATCTGGAAGTAGGTTTGACGGCTTTAAACTGAGGAAATCCCAAGAGATCATGGACAACTGGAGGTGGGGGAGGTTTCAGTGTGGAACTGCTATACTTCCTGCTACTGTGCCATGTGGGGGCCCAAAACAATTAGTTTTATAAAATCAAAGGGACATGATTTACAGCTTTGCTTTTTCCCAAGCTAAAGAAAGTAGTCATGCAAGTGGCACATACCTGCGGCAAGAATAAGCCTTTCGTTAATATTCTTCCTACAGAACAACGATCATAAAACACTATAAAACTCTATCTGTGCAATCTCATTTGTCCTACTTAGAACTATAAGGTAGATGATTTAGTTGATGCGAATCATGTCGTACATTTGAGATGAGGAAACAAAGACACAGCGAGGTGACATAATGATCTAAGTGCCCCAGTCAGCGCTGAATCTCCCAGTTTCCACTCCACGTGGAGGGATCATGAAGGGGACTCGGGGGACTGCCTTGGAGGTCAGAGCCCCAGCCCAAGAAATCTCCTTAGGTCTGTAGATGCCTCATGTTTCTGTCTAAGATTTTATTTCACAGATTTTTGTTGGATCACCCAGAACCCCAAACTCCACAAACTGCATGTCACCTTTCCAGAGTCCATCTTCCTAAGAACTTCCTTCCACATGGAAGGTTCTCTTATGTTATGAGACTATCAGATGGTTCTCACAGGCCCCATTTCATTTGAAAAAGTTGGTTAGTCAAACCTCAGTGTTCATCAGAATCCCCGGGAGGGCTTGTGAGAGCACCGGTCGCTGAGCCTCACCCTCAGAGATTCTGATTCAGTAGGTCTGGGGTGGGGCCTGGGAACTTGTGTTTCTAGCAAGTTCAGATGATGATGATACCGCTGCTGTGAATCTGGGGGCCCCTCTTTGAGAACCACTACAATAAAAACAATGATTCTCGCCCCTGATTGTATATGAGAATCACCCAGGGATCTTTCAGAAACTACAAACACCGGGCACCACTCAGACCAGTTAAATCAGACTCTCTGCAGATGAAGTCTGGGCATTAATGTTTTTACAATGGTCTCCTAGTACAGCCAAGGCTGAGAACCTCTGCAATAAGGGGAACTCTGTGCAGAATTACAAGGTATTCAAACGTCTAGGTCAGGAGTTCTCAAAATGTGGTCCTGGGACGAGCAGTATCAGCATCACGTGGGAACTTGTTGGAAATGCAAATTTTCAGGCCCCATCCCAGACCTGCAGAATCAGAAAATCTGGGGGTAAGGCCCAGCAAACTGTTTTAATAAATACCAGGTGAAATTGAGGCTTGCTAAAGTTGGAGGATTATTACTCTAAGCTCTTGGCATCCCTGCAAATGACTTCCTGGAAGTTGGACTCTTATCCAGGGGCAGTAACTGTGGCAGGCCCCCAGCAGGCTGGATGCACCAACTGCCCAGTCAGTAGCAGGGGTGGCTGAAGGATGAGGAAGGAGACCATTTATCATGCTGTCAGTGAGGTACCATGACATGCTGCTAACATCCTTCCCAGGACATCTGGTTTCTAAGCTCTGTGAGATAAATTCTGCAAATGACTTTGTAATGGGCCTCATCCCTGAATACTCAGAGGCAGGTCCAACTTCAGGCAAAATTGGGCTGTAGATAAACCAAGCTTTGATCTTCCCCCTCATCCCTTGATCCATCCACTACCACAAGTTCTCCAAAGAAACCTTCATTGCTATTAGGTTTTTTCTGCCCTGGAGAATAGCTCAATGAAGTGACTGATGAAACTTGAATGTGTCACCACCTCCCAAGGGTATATGCATTCCTGAAGAAGACAGTGGGGATATGCAATGCTTAACACAGTAAAATGTGTCTTCAGAGATGGAATATTGGGCACTTGACCTAATTGGGGAACAGATCACATCATTTAGATCATACCTGTGTCTTTGGCACCAAGTTCTCTGTGCCCCTGATTTCATATAGCCCTGCCCCCTTTTGCCCTCTTGTTTCCTAAACATAAGCAATATGGTAGGTTGCAAAAAATGGCCAAAAATTCTTCCCCTTCCATCAAGAAGTAGAGTTTATTTTAGCACCTCTTAAATCTGGGCTGGCCTTGTGACTTGCTTTGTCCCATCGGGGTGTTAGAAACCATGATGCAGGAGGAGACTTGAAAATGCTCGAGCACTGGGGCTTGGTTTCCTGCTGAGACTGCGGTGGAAATAAGCCTGCGCTGGTGGCTTGAGAATGCAAGGCCACTTAGAATCAATGAGCTTCAGCTGTGAGGGAGGCCATCCTCATTCATCCAGCCAGCCAACTCGCCAAGTGACGACAGATGAGCAAGCCCAGCTGAGGTCAGCCAAGCTGGCCCAGGCCGAGGAACCACCCACCAACCCCCAGAATTTAGAACTAAACAAATAGTTACGGTTTGGGTTGTTTGTTAGACAGCAAGAGCAAACTGAAACACTCGATTACATTAATGGTTGTAATTGAGTGTATCGGTTACATCTGAAGATTACCCGGAACGAGAAATCATCTCAGAAGTGGCACCTCCCCTGGGATGACTTCCCTGAACATCAGTCCGCCCGCCATGCGTCCCCAGTTGGTAGGTTGGTGACCCTTCACGTGTTTGTCTACAAATCAGTGTTCATGTCTAATACTTGTCCCTGTCATTTCCAGTCATGCTTATCTGCCTGCCTCCTCCCTGCCTGGGAGATTTTTAAGGGCAGAAACCACGCCTCAATTGCCTTTATACTCCCAACCCCTAACTCATTTCTTTGTGTGTTACGCTGAGCTGCACAAAGTGAAATGCTTGATTAAGATGACGGTGGTAGGGAGGGAGGGGAGGGAAAGTCACCAGCAATGGTCTGCATTACTCACAAGCCGGAGGCTAGAACCCCGTCCCCTAGAACAATCTAGAACCCCATCCCCCAGAACAATCCACACCCACCAAGCTCACAAAAGCCCTATGAACTGATGTGTGTCTAGCCCAAGACCCATCGGAACATGGGAGTCTTTGTCTTGTGATCCATGAATTATCACCTTTGTTTCAGAAGATTTTATGGTGAAAAAAATGTTTTCTTCAAAGATATCCAGTTTGCATTATTTTCCTCATTTTACCACCCATGATGGGACAGGAAGGGGCTCTATTTACCCATAGGAGACATCACAAATCCAGGATAACCAATTTGACTCTTTCTTCTAAACAACAGTTTCCCTGAGTCGTAGGGAAAATAAAAATGATTTTTAAAAAATAGCTCACCCTTACCCACTGTCATGGGGGCCCACACTGTGCTCTGAGCTGTGTCTCCATCACCTTATGGGCATTATAGCTCTCTGAGAATTTATCATGATACTCACTTAACCAACAAGGGCTCAGAGACTCCCAGATGAAAAGACGATGCTCAGGTGGAAGACAGCCAGATCTGGCTGATTCTGAAACCACCATGACTCTGGAATGTATGATATAAATGTTGTAGAGCTATTATGTTGATATCTTGTTTCTCTCACTCACCCCACGGAGCTGACTCACTTTGCAAAGGAAGGAGAGAGAGCCGAAAGCTTTGCCAAAGGTCGCACAGCCAGGGAAGAGATGGCCTCTGGCCAGGCAATCTCGTCACATTGTTTTGGCTGTTAAGAAGCTGTGTGGCCTGACATGGCCTCTGCAAAGCGGCCACCCAAGTACATTGTTAGCAGGAAGAGTCCATGGGCGGTGGCAGGCAGGCAGACAGGACAGTGAAGAAGAAGATTAAAATAATTACAGCTCTAATTGATCAGCTCTGCTCAAGAGGAGATTAAAAGGAAAAAGGCATATTGAGGAAGGCACTCGGCATCCGCCCTGGGCCAGATTCCATCTGCCACTGTAACCAGCTCTCCTCCCCACCCTCCTGGCCCTTGGTCCAGCAGCCCCCACCGCAGAGCCCCACGACACAGCCCTGATGAAAGTCATTCTTTGTGGAAGGCATCAGGCCGTGCTCCGTGAAGAACTGCTTTCACGAACGGCAGGGAGGAAGCAGCTCCTAGCAGCAGACAGTGGCCTCTGTTGGCAACAGCCCAGCACAGAATTGCCAGCAGCATGTGGAAAGCAGGGAAGGAGGACATGCACAGAGCAAGGCCAACCCGGGGCAGGGGACTGGAGCAGCAAAGACAAGCCTGTGCCTTGTTGTCTGCTAACCTCAGCCCAGCAGCAGCAGCCTGGGCTCCAAGCAGCACTGGCTCTGGTTTCAGCTTAGCACACTTGCTTTTGGCTTCTTGTCCTTTGGGAGCAGGGCCAGAGAGCAGTTTGGCCATGTCTCCAGTGCCCTTATGTAGGAGCTGTAAAAGAAGGGCAGAAGAAGGGCCTGGGGCCAGGAAGGACAGAGGAAGGCAGATCAGGAGGGAGTGGCAGCAGCCCTGGCCTTGCCCAGGTGATCTGTGATTACACAGAGCCTGAGCATGACCAAGAGCAGGTGACAGGGTCAGGAGAAACTTCTCAGTCGCCTTCCCCACATATGGGACAGGTGTTCACACCTAGTGAAAGGGGAACTAGGTCACTCATCCTTGTGTTCAGGTGCACTTCTGACTTCTTGACACACAGGAGGACCAGAATAATCAGAGACCAGAAACCTCAGGTTCACTTTCACTTTCTATGATAGGGGCTGCAGCAGGCATCTGTGCAAGTTCCAGAGAGGCTCTGGTTAGGTCAAGAGGTCAGGGAAGGGTGGTCACACATCCGGCCACCATGTGGTCTGTGGAAGCTGAGGAAAACCGAGTCACTCTCCCTACCTCCACTGCCAACTTTCAGCCAGTGCTTTTCAAACTGGGATGCCCATACAAGTCACCTGGGGAATCCTTTTAAAATGCAGATTATGATTCAGAATGTCAAGGGTAGGGCTTGAAATTCTGTATTTCCAGTAAGCTCCCAGGCGATGCTGATGCTGCTGGTCCACAGATCACAGTTTGAGTAGCAAAAGTCTAAGCCATGTTAGAAACAGACAAAAGACCCTAGATGGGGATCACAGCACTCTCATTCATGACAAAGAGGTAGTGGAGATCATGGAGGAAATAGACTAAATGGTCTCTCTGTCCCTTTCCCCCTTCCCACCAGTAGGGATGATAGCTGTACCTTTCCAGCAGTTCTGTCATCACTTATTCTGGGTCAGCAGGAAGAAACTGGACACTACAGAGCTGAGGCCATGGCTGGGCCTGCTGTATCAGTCAGTATGGGCTGGATCATGCGGCAGTGACAAACAGCCCATGAGTCTCAGTGGCTTCAGGATCAAATGTTCATTTCTCATGCACATGAAACCTGCCTGCCGTGGTGTGTCTGATTCTCCAGGAATCTCCAGAATTCTGAGTCTGCTTCCATCATCCAGCACCCCCGCGTCACTCTGTGCTCCCAGGGTGCCCACAACAAGGGGGAGTGGTCTGGAGAGCTCAATGCTGGCAACTAAATGCTTTCATCCGGGAGTGACATGTCCCACTCCTGCTCACGTTTCATTGGCCAAAGCCAGTCACACAGGGACAAGCAGATAAGTTGGCAGAAGAAAGAACAAAGTGAGTTCACTTCCTTCCCAGGGGGAGGGAAGTGAAAGTTTCCTGCCTGCATTTCCCCACAACAGTCTGTTTTTATAAGACGTACCTTTTATAAACCAATGTTGTATTTTTACATTTTGCATAGTCTAATACATTTTAATATATTTTGCATAGTCTCCTATGGGAACACCTACTACAGCTCTTGTTTTTTGTTTTGTTTTGTTTTGTTTTTTATGTGTTCTTAGGTTCCAATCAGAAAAGCCCAGACCAGGGATCCAAGAGACCTGAGTTTTCATTTCTTTCTCTTCTATTTCTGTGACATTAGACAATTAAGTCATCCTTTTTCTTTTTCCCTGTAAAATTGCACTATATTAAAACTTAGATTGCTACAAAGATATAATAAAATAACAGATGAGGAAATTATTAGGAATGTTAAAAGTTCAAAAATGCCAGGTGTTGTTATATGCATAAGCCTATGACAAGATATCTCTTTGGCCTTTCTCTCACCCTTTATAGGAGAACTCTAGATGCTCCTTGACTCTTTTTGAAAAAGTTCTGAGTTTCCAGGGGCTCCCTCCTGAGTCTTTTACTGTCCTCAGACATTCTATGGTTCTGGAGCAGGGCCGCCTCCTTCCTCTCTCCCTTCCAGCTCACAGTGGAGATGTGTTTTTGCTATTGCTGGTGATGCCAAGAATAACAACCGTATTGGAAGCACCTACCATATGCACCTCTCTTCTTTCTCAGGCCCTCTCATCACTCTGACATGGGTCACTGCAAAGTCTGATGATACTGTGTCTCATCATTGACTCACTCATTCATTCATTCATTACACAAATGTTTTGTAAGGACCTCCTGCATGCCAGGCTTTGTGCATGATATCAGTGTGCACAAATAGGAAAAGAGAGATAACCTAGGAGGGCCATATGATGTAAAGATTCTTTCAACTACAAATGGCAAAACCAACTCAGGTTCACTGAAGCCAAAGGAGGATTTATTGACTCAAGTAAACAAGTTACAAAAAGGTTGGCTCTTGCCTCTGGGATGGCTGCACCCAGGGTCTGTGCTTAGAAGGACTCTCATTAATTCCTCATCTTCTCTTTTCTTCTGTACTCATTCTCTTCTAAGCATAGGCTTTTGTTCAAATGTCAAGGAATATGACAGCAGGTGCTCTAGCTTTGGACTCTTCCATGTTAGAGCTGTGAGATTAAAGAGATCTCTCTTAGGTTCCGTTTGGAAAATCCCCAAGGATGGCCTTTGATGAAGGCTGATGGTTAATGAAACACTTCCTCCTTGCTCAATATCCATTTCTCCCCTAATCAACTAGTGGGACCCCATCCCTGGCTCCCATGGCGGGTCTATTCTTTAAGCCGATCCAAGTAATCATTTTGTCCTGGACAATGAATGGTTCAAGAATACAGACTGAACCTTATCAATAGAGGACATGTTGTTGGCTATTGTCACGGGTCTACAATCAGCACCTGACCCGAGCCCATTGTATCAGGCTAAAGGGATGTATATTTAGAGAGAAAGGGAAGACATTGCTCTTTCTCCTCCTCCTGTCTTTTTCTCTTTAAACATTCACAATGAAACATAAGACCTCAGTTTCTGTGTAATCATCTTGTGACTGTAAGAGAAGCCAGCCTGAAAATAGTCATTACAGGGAGAAGGGCAGAGCTGAGAAAATGACAGAGAGATAGAGCCAAAGCTATTATTGTACCATGCTTGGACCCTTCCTTCCCTGTACACATCCTATTATGTGATAAAATAAATTTCTCTATTGTTCATTGAGCCAGAATGAATCATCCCAGCTGAAACATCCTTCAAGGTTCATGTGCTGATTGTTGAGCCAATCACAGTGGCTAGAGCAGGAGATATTATATTATGGTTGACCCAGTAGAAATTAATGACATCATGCCAGCAAGGTACAGTTCCAGAATTATTAGGAGAAAGCACATTGAGGTGGGGCAGTTTCCCAAGGGAAGTGTGGGGTTGATGCCAAGAGAAAGGAATTGAGGGAAAATGCTAAGTATAAAAACACCAGTGATCCACTATTTTGAAGCCAACATGTACATTAAGTGCATACAGTGTCAGAAGTGCTATTAGAGAATTTGAAGGAGTAAGTGGTGGAGGTCCAAAGAAAGGAGTAATCAAGACCCCATGGGAGAATCAGGCAAGGTTTCATGGAGGAGATAATGCCTGAGCTGGGTTGTATTAGTTACTTGTTAGTATGTATTAATAACAACACCAAAACTTAGTGGTTTGAAATAACAACATAGTATCTCACACAGTCTCTGTGGGTTAAGAATTTGGGAGGAATCTCTCAAAAGTCTGCAAGCAGGATGTTGGCCAGAGCTGCAGTTATCAGAAGGCATGGCCCGGCTGTAGGATCCACTTCCAAAATGGCTTGATGGGTCAAGCTTGGTGGCTCATGACTATAATCCTAACACTCTGGGAGGCTAAGGTGGGAGGACTGCCTGAGCTCAGAAGTTCGAGGCCAGCCCAAACAAGAGCAAGACTCCATCTCTACTAAAAATAGAAAAAATTAGCTGGGTATGGTGGCACTTGCCTGTAGTCCCAGCTACTCGAGAGGCTGAGGCAGGAGGATTGCTTGAACCTAGGCATTTGACATTGCAGTGAGCTATGTGGGCACCACTGTACTCCAGCCAGGCAACAGAGTCAGACTTTGTCTCAAAGAACCAAAACAAACAAACAAACAAACCAAAATGGCTCATTCACTTGCCTGGCAAGTTGATGCTGTCTGTTGGCAGGAGGACTGACTGAGTTCCTGACCTCATGGACTCTCCATAGAGCTGTTTGAGTGTCCCCACAACATGGCAGCTCACTTCACCCCATGTGAGTGGTCCGAGAGAGCAAGGTATAAGTCACAACATTTGTTATGATTGAAGTCACACTCTTTCATTTCCCTCACATCCTATTCTGTTTGGCAGGTGACTACAAAGAGGTCAATATCAGGGAATGAAAACTACTGAGGGCCATCGTGGAGGCTGGCTACCATGTGATCTTGGAAAGGGGTTCATATTATCCATGATGCAAGAGCGCAGATGAAGCAAGGAAGGAGGAGGCTGTTTGGAGAGGGGCAGTCTTTAAGTGGAACCTTTAAGGATGAGAAGGATGAATCTAGATAAACAGAGAAGGGAAAGTAGGAAGGACAAAAACAAGATGTTTCTCCAAACCTCTCACTCCTTTCTCCTTTGCCATCATCCTCCCCAAGTAAGAATATCCATGCCTCTCTCTGGCTAGTAAGAGAAATTAGGGACTTAAAGTGTCCTGGAGTAGGTGAGCCTCCTGGGACTAATACTCAAAGTGCCCCTTCATTGGCCAGAGCAGATTACCTGCGTTTCAGACTAAGGTACTCACAGGAAGCACCTGTCTGGCACTTCTGATTGGAGGACAGGGCTGGCCCCTCAGCCCTGGTCATTGTGAGTTGCTTTACTCTGTCCATTCATTTCACCTACACCTACCTGACCATGCGCAAAGTGGTGGGATTTTCCTGAGACAAGGTTGGCAGGTGGATGCTGAAGCCAAGAAGAGGCAAAGTGACCCAGAGGTGAGTAGCAGACATGTAGGCATGGAGATACAAAACAGCAAATAATTTTTGAACAATCAGTGAAGATTAAACCAAGGAGAATCATTAAGATGATTCATAGAAATGGATACAGGACATGACAGGCTGTGAACCAGTAATTCAATTATTATTTAGAGTGATACCCATCGAACTCAGATTTTGAGACCAATTTTGACATGATCATTCAAATACAGGTGGTGGGCCAAACAAAAGTCTTTTCTTAAGTAACATTTGCAATAAGTGCTTTCAAGCCATCTCCATCCCACTGCAACCCTGAGGTCTTTAAGGGTGAGGCTCTGAAATGTAAAATCCAGACATGACTGAGGCCCAGGGATGGAGCAAGAGGTGAGGTACAGATCAGGGCTGCACGCTGCAGACTATGTGCACATAACCCCATCACCTATGAAACTTTACTTGCTTATTTTAGATGCTTTAGAAACACACAAGGTCAAAACTGACATTAAAAAATGTCAACATGTCATGTTCTCGTGCCTTAATCTGATAAAGGACATTTAATAACAAAGCAGTACAACACCAGAAGTCATCCAACATCATCCTTGATGGTAAAATGATGAATGCTTTTCCTTCAAGATGGGACAGGAGACAAAGAATTACTTGGAATAAATTTAACAAAAAAGGTTCAAGACTTCTACCTATAAAAGCATGAAATGTTATTGAGAAATTAAAGAATATACAAAGAAATGGATTTGTAAGTTCATTTTATAAAGACATAAATTGTCACTAAATCGATATGTAGATTTAATGGAATACCAATCAATATTCCAAAGGAGAGTGTGTATGTGGGGGGGGGGGTGTCAACATTCACAAACTGATTTTTAAGTTATATGCAAATAGCAAAAGGCTAAAAAGCCAAAACAATCTTGAACAAGAAGGACAAAATTGGATGATTTACTTTCCAGGATATCAAAAATTACTATAAGCCTATCTATAGTAAATAAGTAAATAAGAATACACAAAACAATGGGGAAGAACAGATTTGGGAAACAGACCCATGTACAGATGGACACTGATGTACAATGAAATTTACTGTACAGAGCAATGGAAAAAGGATGGACTTTTCATTAAATAGGGCTGGGTCAACTGAATATTCACATAGAAGAGTAACTACAGATAATAAAATATTCATATCTGTATGGAAACAGTAGAAAAATTCACAGAAATCAATTAATTCCACATGGATTATAGACCTAAATGAGAAAATGAAAAAATAGCATTTCTCAAAAATCCATAAAAGAATATCTTCACAAGCTTGGGGTAGGGCAAGATTGTTTTAACAGTATACAAAAAGCAATAACCATAAGGCGGAAATTGTTAAATTGACTACATTAAAATTAGAAGATTTTGTTCATCACAGGACATGGGAAAGAGGGTAAAAAGGCAAGTCACAGAGTGGGAAAAGATATTTTCAACACGTACAACAGATAAGGGGTTCCTATTCAAAACTATATAAAGAGCTCCTACAAACCATGAAGAGAAAGACAGAAAACCCAATGGAAAAATGGACAAAATATTTGAGTAGGTGCTTAATTAAAGATGATACCCAATTAGTTAACACAGGAAGGGATGTTCAACCTCATTCATCATCAAGAGATTGCAAATTAAAACCACAAAGAGATATCACTACATACTCTCTAGAATGGTTAACATTTAAAAGGCTCATAGTATCAAGTGTTGGGGAGAATAGAGAACACCCAGAATCGATGAGAGTATAAATTGGTGCAGCCGCATTTGAAAGACTGATTAGAAATAACCACATAAAGTGGAGCATATGTTTATGCTGTGAGCCAACAGTTCCTCTGCATATGGTACATGCACCAAAATACATGTACAAGAATGGTCACGGCAGCATTATTTGTGATAGTATAAACCTGGCAACAACCCATATGTTCATAATCAGTGAAATGGTTAACTAGACTGTGGTATATTCATGCAATGCAACACCATAAAGCAATTAAAATGAATGATCTATGTGACAATATTCATGAATCTCACAAACATAATGTGTACTGAATAAAAGCCAATCATAAGAGAGTACATACCATATGACTGCATATTAAGTTCAAAAACAGGTAAAACTAATTGTGATGTTATAATTCTGGATAACGGTTAATTTCAGGGATAAAAGAGAAAGTGGCAATGATGGCATGAGGGCTAAGGAGGCTTTTGTAGTGCAGATGATGTTCTTAGTCTTGGCCTGGGTGTTTGATATACACATGTAATCACTTCGTAACAATTAACTTACCTGAACATTTACCATTTTTAGTGCACTTTTCTATAGGCATACTATACTTCAATAAAACATGTATTAACCATTTTAAATTATTTTTTAAATGTCATTTTTCCTGCTAGACATAGAAGTAAGGGAGAATCAATGAACCAGAAAGACATGGTCTCTAAGGATATTTTTTTTTCTAATGAAGGAAGAACAAGATGTACAAAATAGTTGAGGAAATAAAATTATTCTCTCCAAAAGAAGAAAGGATTTTCAAGCTTTCGTGAAAATTATTGTTTGTACAAAGATAACTATCTCATCCACTGAAAGAAGATACACTGGGCTGAAGAGTGGGGTCATTATTTTCCAACAAAGACTTAGAAAGGTGGTTAGATCTCTGGATATCTTTCCTTGGAAAGGTTCACATGAGGATATCACCACCTTGCTAAGAGTCAAAAGGACAGGAAGATGAATCTGAATCCCCTAGAAGTCCCATGATTAATCTCTGGCTCTCCTGTCTTAGAATTCAGTGTTTCTCAAAGGCAGAGACTGAGTATGTTTTTGCTTTTTGTCCATCCATCACTCAGCACACAACTCCTGATGTGTATTTGTATTCACTCGCTGAACAAGCACCACGTCGCAGTCTCTGGGCTGTGCCTGGGCTGAGATTCCTGTCAAGGAACTGAGCAGGGTCAAGCTAAGGAGCCCTTTGTACTTCTGCCAACTGTGGTGTGCCTATAAGTATCGAGGAGCGACATGAACACGGACACGAATCCTGTATTCTCAGGTCCTGGAGTGCCAAAGAAGCATTCTGAGTAGAATCCGGACCCAGGACAATAATCCTAGCAGAACCACTCTTGTCTTTACCGGCAAGTTCCCTCTGCCTCTGATCTTACCAGGTGGAGGTCACAAATAGAAGTGTCTTGATACTGTTTTTGAGAATAATAATGCTTCAAATATTGGGAGCACCATTCCTCTAAAGCACTCAAAATGCTTCCCACTTGGTGCTTTCATGAGTGTTTATAGCACTTAGCTCTTCAGGTTTCTCAGACACCAAAGAAACCAGCTTAGGGTGAAAATTACTGGTTTTGTTAAATACACACAATACATACTCCTGGAACACTTGTCAAACATTGTCCCACGAACAACAAAAATGTACTTGCAAACACTCAATAAAATGAGACTTCAACAGCAGACTTCGGTCTAATAGTGTCAGTGAGAAGCCAACTGAAATAGTGCTATTTAGAGGAACGATGTCATGCTCCATTTCCACCGCCTATTTTAGGGGCCTTGTTGTTTCTCCCCTGGACTGCTGCAGTGGTCTCCTAATTTGCTGCTGATCAGCATTGCCCGATAGAACTTTCTGTGATGTTCTATAAATGCCCTGTCCAATACGGAAGCCATGAGTCACATATGACAAGTGAGCAACTGAAATGTGGCCCAAGCAACTGAGAAATTGAGTTTTAAAATGTAATTGTTTAAATTTAAATAGCCACCTATGCTCATGGCTGCTGTACCGAATAGCACGGCAGTGGATCCGCCACACCTCTCCTAGCTGACATTCTCAGCAACAAGGTTCACAGGGGTGAGGCGAGTGACAAAATGCACAACATCGGAGAGTCTTTAATAAAACTCACCTCCCTTCCTGTGATGTGCACTGTCTGCCTGGCCACAAAGCCAGGTTGACAGGCAGAGCACTTAGACGAGGCTTTACGCCCTGGAAACCATCCTCATACAGCCCTGGAAGAAGTGCTAAGCCTGGCCCACAGCAGCTCTGCATGAATATTTGTCAAAATCAGGCAGATTGCACAGAGATGCCTTATTTTTCCCTTTCACAGCATTTTCCAGACCTCCTTGTACAATGTGAACACTGGACAGGCAATTCACACAGGGAAAGACAACAAGGGCAATATTTTTGAGTTCTTGGCCACGTGGTAGCAAAATCCTTGTCTTTTCATAGCTCAAAGCAGTCAGGATTCCAGAAGGAAAGAAATTAACATTTTAACCAACCATAAAGAAGATAACAAAACAACTTAGTCGATATGTAACAACTCCAGAGAAAGTATATAATAATGGTAGTCATTCTCCCAGAGGAAGTTTTGTACTTCCTGTTTTTAAAAATATTTCTTAAAAAAAAATTCCAGTTAAAAAGCAAGCATGATTATTGAAGGGTGGAAAAAAAGAGACTAGTAGAAGAAGGGAAAAATAATCACTCATGGTCCCATTATCCTCTGAATAGCAATAATGTAAGCATTGGGCTTTTCTAGATCTTTCTGTATAATATTTTGGCTTTTTTTTTTTTGCCAGTATTTGGTATTCTATTTTTAAATTTCCTTATAGTAGCAAAATTTTTCTTATTATTAGACATATAAACATAATTTCATTTCTTATAACACTCCCTCAAGTATATACACTGTTAATCACTTCTCTTTACTTGGCTATTTAAATTATTTACAATTTGCATTCCTATAAATAATGCTTGGGGAATATCTTCATGCATACAATTTTTTCCATATTTAAAATTATTTACTTAAAAAAGATCCTAAGAAGTAAAATTCCTGGGGCAAAGAATTTGAATATTTTACTGGCTCTGATATATAGTACTAATTTCACCACTCAGGTTGAGACTTCAGATCTGGAAAATAAATTTAGTGAGAGGATGGGAAAGTGAACAGTCTTTGTCATGTTCCTTTCATGATCTGCCTGATTTTAGGCCAGTATTACATGCTGTGGGGGGCGGCAAACATGGCCCAAAATCCTTTCTATCCCTGCTTCCATGTCCCTCTGCAAGGTGACTTTGACGTTCCTTCCATCAAGATAGGGTTACTTTGTCCGTGTGACCTGGCTTGGCCAACGATAGAAACAGAGGCTTGAAAAGTGCTTTCTCATGAAGACTTGCCCTCTGGCTGCCTTCAAACCAAGCTGCCTTTGGAGAAGCCTGGGACAGCAGACATGGAGCAGATGCGGCCCCGTCTCTTTTCCCCCAAGACCCATCAGACACAAAAGCGAGGCCATCTTAGACCGTCCAGCTCTATCTGGCCACAAACATATGAAAAAGCCCAACAAATATCAGTGACGCTACCCCAACCAACCCAAAGAATCATGAGCTAAATTAAATTGTTGTTTTAGGCCACTAGGTTAAGGGTTAGTTTGTTATGCAGCAAAAGCTCATTGATACACATACAGATTCTAAAAAGAATAGGATAATAATCAACACACCTGTACCAACCAGGCAGCAGAAAACGATTTCTCCATTTAGATGCTTCAAGATCTCAAACTCGTAACCCAGTTCCTTGCCATATGACAACGCATCCTTCCCATGTGACATATACCAACAAATTCATTTTAAAGTAGGTTTTAAGCAAGTCTGCACACTACTTTTTTCCTGCAAACAGAATTCTCCCTTCAAAAGTGTGACTTTTTGTAAATGTTGTAAATTTTAGCTTTAGCTTTAACAAAAGTCCCCATTTCCTCTCACATTGTCTTGGAGTCTGGCTAACTATGGGAAGAAAGGGACAAAGAAGTATGTAAACTCGTATTCTGAACCCATTCAAGAAAACTCTGGCTCACACCTCAAATACAGATAACATTCCAACTTCTCACTCCTCTACCACCCTTCAAACCACTAGGTCCTGTGAACCAAAGGAACCCATCATGCTATAAAGGAGAAGGAAGAAGTGTGGTTTGAGCATGGGACACATCTAGGCAGCACACAGTGCAGAAGAACTACATTTGCTGAATTTATTCGTATTTCAAAATATCATTACAGAGAACATTACCCCTGTTATTTCCTCGTGAGATCCCAGGAAGCAGACCCTTTACAACTGAGCGGGAAGGACCTTTAAATGGGTCCCTCTGTAATGGAAAGAGGTCACAGTGCTGCTGGCCTGTCCATACCAGTTCTAAAGGAGCGAGGCTCCTGTCCCTCTGGTCATGTCTCCCATAGGCTGGTGGCAGGAGGCCCGGGGATTTGGCTGAGTTGCTACTCCTACAACCCGAAGAACAGCCAGTGTCCTTCCCCCTACAACCTGGCAACACTCCTAGAGAGTAACAACAGTCCAAGTACCAGTTGTCATTCAAAGGCTTTGTGACCTGGGGCAAGGCACTTAACACCACTGAGTCTCAACCTCCTTCACCATTTCACTGATTTCCCCAGGGGGCTGAGAGATTGCACAGACAATTTTCAAATGCAGAATAGTAAGTGGAATTTGCAGTAATCTAGACAATTGGCAAAGGGTAGTACTGAGCAGATTCCATTTTTAAAAGCACAATCTAGTCTTCATCAGACTTCAAAAGGCTGTCCAAATACTTTGCTGTAAAATTTTGTTGGACAGGAAATTGCAACATGCCATTAGTCAGTTTTAGTTGTTGTAAGTTGAGGTTTATGATTTAATGGATTTTTGGTCTGCAACAGTTAGTTGGATCACAAAATGTGGAATGTAGCTTCTGAGAAGCTCTTGGGACATATATATTTTAGAGCCCATGTTAATCAATGGTTCAAAACTGTCAATAGTTTCTGTAAAGTCACAGAAGTCACCAAAACCATCTTTAACCTGTTCCAATTTTTCTTTCCAAACCTCTAACCTCTGTTCCAACACTTCATCTTCCTGTTCCCCAAATTCTGGCTAGGGAGACCGATCATATGCTTTCAATGCCAATTGTTACAGTTTTCTACTATTGCCACAACAAATTACCATGAACTTAGTGGCTTCAAACAACACAAATGTATTATCTTCTTGTTCTGCAGGTCAGAGGTCCAACATGGGTCTCACTGGGCTAAAATCAGGGGGTGAACAGGATGTGTCCTTTCTGGAAGAGCTAAGGGAGAATCCTTTT
>VBSM01001118.1:17890411-17962995 GCA_008086735.1 Cheirogaleus medius | reverse complement strand
TTTTTTTGCCTTTTCCAGCTTCTAAAGCCACCTACATCCCTCATTTTGTAGTCCACTTCTTCCATCTTCAAAGCCAGCAACATAGCATCTCTCTGCCCTTCCTCCATTATTTCTTTCCAACTACAGTTGTGAGAGACTCTCCTTTTAAGAAATCATGTGATTAGATTGGATCCACCGCGGTAATCTAGGAAAATCTTCCCATCTCAAGACCCTTAATTATAATCACATCTGCAAAGTCCCTTTTGCCATATAAAGTAACATATTCATAGGCTCCTAGGATTAGGACATGGACATCTTTGTGGGGCCATGCTGCTGTCTAACACACCCCTTCACTCATGTCTTCTTTTTTTATGTCAGAATATTACAGGGGCACAAATGTTTTGGTTACATAAATTGCCTTTGCACCACCAGAGTCACAGCTACAAGCATACCCATTCCCCACACAGTGTACACTGCCCCCATTAGGTGTGAACTTACCCATCCCCTCCCCCCTCCCACCTGCCCAACACCTGACGAATGTTACTTCCATATGTGCATATGTGTTGATTGATTAGTACCAATTTAATAGTGAGTACATGTGGTGTTTGGTTTTCTATTCTTGTGATACTTCACTTAGAAGAATGGGTTCTAGCACCATCCAGGATAATATAAAAGGTGTTAGTTCACCATTTTTTATGGCTGAGTAGTACTCCGTAGTATACATATACCACATTTTATCAATCCACTCATGTATGGATAGGCACTTGGGTTGTTTCTGCATCTTTGCAATTGTGAATTGTGCTGCTATATTCGACTACAGATGTCTTTTTTATAGAATTACTTTTTCTCCTTTGGGTAGATACCCAGTAGTGGGATTGCTGGATCAAATGGTAGGTCTACTTTTAGTTCTTTGAAGCATCTCCATACTACTTTCCCTAGAGTTAGGTGATATCTCATTGTGGTTTTGATTTGTGTTTCCCTGATGATTAGAGATGTTGAGCATTTTTTCATATGTTTGTTGGCCATTAGTCTTCTTTTGAAAAGTTTCTGTTCATATTCTTTGCCCACTTTTTAATGGAGTTGTTTGATTTTTTCTTGCTGATTTTCCTGAGTTTTTAATAGATTCTAGTTATCAGCCCTTTATCGGATGTGTAGCATATGAATATTTTCTCCTACTCTGTAGGTTGTCTATTCACTCTAATGATTGTTTCCTTGGCTGTGCAGAAGCTTTTTAATTTGATCAGGTCCCACTTATTTTTGTTGTTGTTCGGATGCAAATCAAAACCACAATGAGATATCACTTAACTTCAGTGAGAATGGCTTTTATCAAAAAGTCCCAAAACAATAAATGTTGGCATAGATGCAGAGAGATAGGAACACTCATACACTGTTGGTGAGACTGCAAACTAGTACAGCCTCTGTGGAAAGCAATATGGAGATACCCTCTTAGAAGGTGCCAACTAACAGCTCTGGCAGACAAAGAGATAGATAGAGAAGTGAAGAAGATCAAATTAGTGGACCCAGCAGAGAGCAGTCCTGTAAAAGATACCACCAAAGTTGCTTTAAGGAAAGAAATCTCGGTGATGAAAGTTGAAAGAACACAACAAGCCCATGTGGGATACCCTAGGAGAAAATCTCCAGATGTGCTTGCTATCCTTAGCACCTCCATGCAATGAGTTTCCTTATTTGAAGAACAGTTTTTCTTAAGCAAAGATGCTGTACCCTTGAATGAGATTTAGGCTGATAATCCACTGCCTATATATGTCATTCATATATCTATATGCACGTATGTATATATATGCAAAGCAGTTCCTGGAACATTGTGATGTCACCTAACATCGTTATTACATTTATCCTGAAGGAAGAAAGGCACAACTGCAAATATTCCCATGAAAACACTCATATTTAAGGACCCTACTTAACTCTTTTCAATATGCAGACTTTTGAAGATAGATAACGGAATGCTTGGCATTTTTCATCTCAAATAAAGCAAAAGTAAGTTTTAATTGTGTTTTAATATAGGGCTTGGCCTGTGATTTCCAGTCCAGAGGAAAGAGGGTCAGAGAGAGACGGTATGTGGGGTGGGGGGAATGAGACAGAGAGAAAGAGAAGGAAATATTTTTAGCTTGATCATTCCCCCACCCCCCAAGACTTGGCTGTGGATAAGGCCCCTCACTTCGCATCCCCAAACATCAAGTAACTAACACTGTCTCTGGGGCTCAGGACAGTTCAGATAAATGATGGCTGGAGGCAGTATGGGGAATACATACCTACAAGTTCTTTGCCCTTATATTTGATGGCATGTGTGCATACCTTTAACCTATAACTTTCTCTTAGTCTTGAATGTGCATTTCACTGTGATCAAAAGATCAATTTCTTTTGATTTATTAAATGAAATGTTACACATGCCATAATTTGACCAGTAGCTATAGTTTCAAATAGATTCTCAAAATTCATAGCACAAAATTCATGTATGTGAGGCTTGCTCTGTCTTCTTTTGTCAGAGGCACAGGGAAGGAACGTGAGAATGTGTCTTTGGGGTGGACAAAGGGGCACAAGTGAGAACACAGAGGGAAGACCCAAGCCCCACACCTGCCTCCACCTTGTGGCTTGCTCATCCTCTTCCTCTTTTCAACTGGTACGGGAGGACAAGAGAGAGAAGGGGATCTGGAGAACCTACTGTTGTATATAAATAGCTTTTTTTGATAATCCTAACAAAAGAGGAAATTCTGTTCTTCCAAACTGGGAACTCAGTATTCTTGAGTCAATATTTATTCGCATCTTTCCATTAAAAAAATAGAGGAGCAGTTTCTTGGCTTCAACTTTTGCCCAGGTGAGTGTGAATTTTTGTTTCCTTTTCTTTTTCTACTTTTTAGAGCTATGACCAACCTGTTCTTGACCAATTAATAGAGAAGTTTGAGGAAGGCAGGGCAGTGACCTCATTTGCTCATCACTATTGATCGACTTCAGCTTGTTCTCTTGTCTTTCTTATGCCCTCTGAGTATTCAGGGCTGGCAATGTGGCCTTTGAGTCCTGGAGGCTTACAGACACCATCATCATTAATCTGATACCTAAAATGCCACTTGTGCTCCCAATTACTTTTTATTCGTGTATTGATGGACACAGAACATCGGAGTTGAAAAGATGTATTAAGGGAATTATTAAGCAAGAGAATTTGCCTGACACACTCTCATGCTGACAGTTATATACACCACACTGGAGCCAAGCAAAGCATTTGGGTTGTTTCTACCTGGTAACCAGAGTTTGTTTTTGAAAAGTCTTGAATCTGATGTGTCAAGATCCATTCTTCTCCCCTGGTATGTTTGCAAGCAGGTAGAACAGATGCCCATCCAATGTGAACAAAGAGAATGAAGTCACAGAGTCCCCCACTCCCACCCCAGAAGAATGCAGGCACAAAAACCAGAAAGAAAAGGAAACACTTTGCTACTGACATTTCTTTATAAAATCTTCAGGGAGTATAGACTTGGAGAAAGTACTTTAAAAGTTTAATAAATTCAGAAATGGGTTTATGAGAGATGAAAATCAGCAATCTTAGCTTGTCTATTTGAGACCAAACTCTGTCTTTGGGGTTGGGTTATGAGTTCCCACGGACACCACCTCCTGCAATGCACACAGCGGGCAGAGGGCCTCTGGCCAGCTTTGCCACTTTCTGATTAATGCCCTAAGAAAAGAAAACATCTCTCCTTGGAACAACTTCATCATTGCCTTCCTTTCTGAAGGGTTTATCAAAGCAAATGAAGCAAAGCTACTTCCGGTTCATCACATCGAAGGTGGTCTGAACAAAAAAAGAGGGAAAACACAGTTCACAGGCTGTACCTTTGCAAGCCCTCCTGAAACAACCCGACTCTTTCTGTGTACTTTTTCACCCACTGCTGCCAACTAGGGAACTTTGCTCTGGCCGGGCCAGACTTCTCCAATTTCTCTAAACACACCCTGGAATTCCAGCTGGAGTTCACACTGTTCCCTCCCCATCTCCTGCTGACAATGCCCTTCTGTGAGCTGGTTTGCAACTAACACCTGTCTCACCCAAGAGGATCACCTGATGTCCCACCATTCATGAAACCCTCCTTTATCTTCTCCTGATCTGAACATCTCCCCATCCCATATAGTTTTTTGTCTCCTAGGATTTCACCTCTGGCCATTCCCCCTCAGTTTTCCAGCCTTTTTATGAGAATCTCTAGGTCAGAAACCAGATTGTAATTTCACTATATTTTTATATTTCCAAGAATCTAGCAAAAAGTTGGGTTCCTAAGAAAAATGCTCAGGCAAATGTTCCTGAAGTAGGGAGAAGAAAACACTGAGGGTCAGGGAGGTTAAGAACTTTGCCCAAGGATGGAAAGTTAATAAATTACAGGTCCAGTATTCAGATCCATATTCTCCAAATCATAAATACCTTGGGGTTTTTTCCCCCTATATAAGGCACCAGATTTATTTTTGAAATTCTCAAAACTCAATGAATCAATATTAGTTGGTTTAGGCAGTTTGACTAAGTAACAATACTAATAGTTGTCCTTTATTGAAAAGCTAACATATATCAGCACTTTGCAAAATCCCTACAGCTATTGTCTCCATCCCTCTTAAAAACCACAAACCTCACCTGCTTCAGGTATGACTGGCTCAGCCCTCAGTTACACATGGGAATTCCCCAGGTTACAGAAAGGATGCTATTCCTAAGATTTTTTTAATTCCTTTTGGGCACAGCTACATACAGTCCATTTTATTATACCTGTTTGACATAAAATGAGTTGATACTTTTAGATGACAATCAGGTCAAGAAGAGAAATAAACATGATAGATAAATTCTTGTAGAGTGAATGAAGGAATGAATGAGAGGATGTCTTAAAGAAGAAGGGCCATTGGTCAGCCCAAGATTTCCCTGTCTAAGCTACTATCTTCTCTGTTTTTCCAAGGAGAATGGCTTTTTCATTCCTAAGTAGGACAGAATTGGAGAAAATGGGTTTAGACACTTGGGCTAACAAGGCAGAAGAAAACCTCTATTTCAGAAAAGGGAGGCTCCATAATATTCTCTATGAACATCTGAATTTTCTCTGCTCATTATATTCAGAGAAATGTGCATTATGAAGATCATTTTATCTTCATAATCTTGATTTAGCCTTACCCAGGGTAGGAGCTGGACCCCATGACCTTTGGAGGCACTGCCAGTCCTGCTTGGCTTATCTCAACAGGCACTAGAGTGCAGTGGAAGGGGCATGAGCTTCCTGGGTTCAAATCTCAGTTGGTTGTGTAAACTTGAGTGAGTTATTTAACATCCCAGGGCACAGGTCTCCCCCTCTGTAAGTGGGTAATGATAACACCTACTGTGCTATATAACACTGAGAGATGATATTCATAAAGTGCCTGATCCATAGAATCCATTCAGTAATTGGTGGTGGTTCATACTAATGCTGTTTGTTAACATGACAAAGATAAAATATTGTTGCTTCTAGCCCCTTGACTAGCTTGGACAAGAAAGCTAACTGGGCTTAGCATTACCTCCTTTTCTGTGGCAATTGTGTTGGTCACAATGCTCAGAAAATGGTCCAGGGAAGATGAGATCTCTGGGTGCCAGGTGAGGTGTCTTGGCTCCCAACCCTGAGTACCACCAGAGGTGACTCCATCTCAGCTCATTCTCCTGCTTTTCTCAGCCTCACTGCCCTTTCAGTTTCCCCAAGATCACTTTTTAGTGAATAAATTCAATGTCATGTTACTAATCTTAAAATCTCTTTTCTAACTCCAGAAGGTGAAAAAGGACAGAGTCCAACTTTCTAGGCTGGAAATATAAAAAGAAATTGAATTCATTTACTGCCTCTAAATAGCTTCTGTGTAACAACCAAGCCACCTCTAATTAAGTATAAAATGATGATCTCCTATGAGCGGTGCTTTATTGATTATACTCAGCTCAGGACTAATCAATCATTCTAGTTAGTGTTTCTGTTGCAGCCTGGAGCTGATGAGTCAGGCCTCATAATACTTCAAAAGGTGTGCATGAATGCTCAGAATGTATGCTGGGAGGTTTACTAAGCACAGCCAAAGGTTTCTCCAGAGGTCTTTGATAGATTCCTCTGTGTCTCAGTGAAGACCAGGTTACAGGGCCAGCAAAATTCTGGTCTGGACATAAGGACTTTTGGGCTCCTGGACCCAAAAGAAAGAAGAGTTCTACCTCAGATTTTACTAAAGTTCTCAGACTCTGGAGAATTAAGGTATCAATTATCTACAGCTGCAGGAGCCACCCAAAAGTTAGTGACTGAATATAACCATTTATTTAGCTCATGAGTCTGTAAATGGACAATTTGGACTGGGCTCAGCTGGCTGGTTCTTCTATAATACTTGTCTCATCTGGGGTTACTCATACATATGCAGTCAGCTGCCATCTCAGCTGGTTGTTGGTTGCTCTAGGATGACCTCCGCTGAGACAGCTCATCTCTTTCTCCATGTGTCTCTCCTCCTGACCAGCAGGTTAACCCAGTCTTGTTCATATAACTGCTTGATAGGGCTCCAAGAGCCACTAGAGAGAACAAGTGCTAATGCACACATACTTCCCAAGTCTCAATTTGCATCATATTTGCTCCTGTTCCATTGGCCAAAGCCAGCGACACGGCCAAACCCAGCATCAGTGTAAGACAGAACTACCCAAGTGCATGGCTACACAGAGGCATGAAGAAATCAGTCAGTTACTGCAACAACCTACCACAATTTATGACCATGATTTTCTAGCACAGTTTAAGACTGCCCACACTCTTTCATGTTAGCTCATTTTTGTGGAACTTGAATTTGAGTTCCTACTTATTTTTCATTATCAAAATACCACATCTTGATGGCCTACCATGTGCCAAGCATTATTAGAAGCCTGTTATGTGTCATATGATCTAGATAATAATCTTACAGGGCAGGTATTTTTGGCTCTACTTGACAACAAGGGAAATGAGGCTCAGGCAGTGAAGTGACTAGCCTAAGGTTGCCTGTCTTCCCTAAATAGCAGGGCTGAGATTTGAACCTAATTTCATCCGAAGCCAAATTTCAGGCTCTTAACAATCTATTACACAACTGCCCCTTCCTATAAACCACTTATTGGTTTTTAAAAATGATTTGGAAGATCTTTTTAATTATGAAGCATCAGATAATTTTTTTAAAGGGATGGTAATTACGAACGCATACATTGCTATAGGCAAATGTCTCCTTCCAAGAGAAGATTCTACCTCAAGGGTCAGAGAAGCTCAAGAGTGAAGACAATAAAAAGGCCACGTTCTGCCCTCAGGACTTTTCTGAAATGGGGCAGATTAGCCTGGGGGAGCCCTGGAGGCCAGAACAGCTGGTCTTCGGCTGGCATTCAGGGCTACTACAGGCCTACCTGAGGGGGCAGCAGGCAGTCCAAAAGCAGAAAAAGGAGAGTCATTCTCCCATGTTCAAGTTAGCAAAGCCAGTCTCTTAAATTTTCTCTGCCTCACAGACAACTTAGGAGAGCTATGATTGGCAAAGAGCTTGGAAGGTGAAGGTGCCCTAAGAATACTCAGGGTTCTTAGAGGAGAATCCTAAAGGCAAGAATCCC
Organism: Cheirogaleus medius; assembly: GCA_008086735.1. Taxonomy (NCBI): domain Eukaryota; kingdom Metazoa; phylum Chordata; class Mammalia; order Primates; family Cheirogaleidae; genus Cheirogaleus; species Cheirogaleus medius. The sequence goes on along the minus strand of VBSM01001118.1, from coordinate 17,955,449 downwards.
AGATTCTCAACTGTCATGTTCCATCTGCAGAAAGCAAGTTGCTATCACATCTAGGCACACCAAGCAATGCTCCCTCCAAGGTGAGCCCTTTCTATCTCCCCTCTTTGCTCTTTGCCCCTGTCCTAGCAGTAGCTGGAAGAATTATAAGCCACAAATTTTTATAACAACAAGAGTCCAGAAAGCCAGACTAGCTGGGTCTGTGGGAAATGAGCAGAGACTAGAAGCCGAAGAAGTTTTCTGCCCTAATTCATTGCACTGACAAGGAGACTTTGATTAGTGCACTGCAGCGTGTAAGGTGTTTGGCTTACAGCATCTTATTATACTTTTATTACAGCCCTGGAAGAAAGGTCAGGAAGGGACAACCATCTTCTTTTGCAGATGAAGGCGCTGAGCTCAGTGGGTAACTTGCCCAGAATAACTCAATGATTGAGCAGCTTGGATAAGAACCACATCCCGGTCTTCTGGCATTATGGTTTATGTTCTATTTTGCTTTGAATGTTCTCTTGTGATTAGCCTTCCTTGGACACCTTTGATTCCTGAATAATTGAAGGAAATGCATGTTTCTGCAATTCTAAGTATGGCATCATCTGTCTCCCCAATTCGGTTCCCGCAGGCACAAATAAGACCCCCAGAATGATTCCTTGTGTGGCTTCGGTGGTCAACATAGGACATATGAGAATCAACACAGCAGTGACTCCTTGCTTCTATTTTCATGAATACTGTTGAATACTTCTCAAAGAATAAATTATTGAGCAAATTGGCCTGAAGCAGAGATTCAGTAAAAAGTGTTTAGGGTCTCACTGATTTATTTCCAAGGCTATAAAGTCACGTGGCTCAAAAATCTCTAGTTCTCTTTGTGTGTACATTGGAAAATCACTCCATTCTTCAGCATGGTCCCCAAGATCTGCCACCATTTATCAGGCAGTTTTGTTTCCTTTTCCCTACATCTTCAGCTTTGAGCAACTGGTCCTTCCAGAGTCCCCCCCACCAACTCCCCTTGATTTGAGATATACTTTTGGAATTCCCTATATCCCCCTCTTGGGGTGATCCTATCCACTTTCTCAGTGCAACTTAGAACAAAACCTGCTCCTCTCTGTCTTCCCAAACCAGTCCATGGCAACTCTACCATTCTCATGGCTCAGGTAAAACATTCTGGAATCATCTTGGATTGTTTCGTCCCATACCCCAAATCCATCCAGTCCATCAGCAAACCATGTGGCTCTATCTGACAGCTCAGCCATTTTCACCACTTAGGCATACTGTGTCTGGTCCAAGGATGAAGTCCCTTTAATATTTACCATACAGCACGATCATATACCATGCTTTGTGGTCGTTATTTTTACTACACGGGGTCCTCTTTGAGGACAGGGATCACCATTTCTATATATTCATATAATAATGATACCACTTCATGTTTGAATGGTAATTTGCAGTTCACAAACATTTTTATTCTCATGTGTTGCTCCCTACTATTTCATAGATGAAGAAAGAGGCTCAAAGAGGTTACCTGTAAGAAACAAGGCACAGATCTTCTGCGTGAGAGAGCCAGGCTTTCAGGTTTCAAATTCACTGCCTAGTACCCAGCAGGCAGTCATTAAACAGTCACTGAAAAATGTGCCTTTACCCTTTTCGAATGCAAGTATCAGAAAGCAAGAGGACCTACACTATAAGCAGACTTGAAACCTGCACCTATTCAGATGTATATTCCCCAAGTGCTGCTGCAGGGCAATTTATTAATTTAATTAGCATGGTGGCCAATCAAGATATTACCCACAGTTTTATTTGCCTTTGTACTGACTCTTCAAAAGGAGATAAATAATTTTTTTCACCCCCTGGAGTATATATAATAGCCCCAAACAGAAAACAATAAAATTTCCATCAGCAGGAGAACAGATAAATAAATTGTATATAGTCATACAACAAAATCCTACAAAGCAACAATAATAAATATAAATGAACTACCGCTACAAGCAACAACATGGATGAATCTCATATACAGGATGTTGAATGAACAAAGCAAGACTTAAAGAAACATGTATTATATGATTTTATTCACAGAAAGTCCAAGAACTGGAAAAGCAAATACTGTATATTGTGATAGATGTCAAAATAGTGGTTATCTCTGGATAGGTGGAGAGAGTATTGATTATGAAAAGCTACAAGGGAACATTCTGAGCTGCTGGCAATATTCCATATCAAGGTTCAGCAAGCTATGGTCATAAGCCAAATATGACACACCACCTTAATTTGTAAATAAAGTTTTATTAGAACACAGCCACACTCTCATTTACATATGGTCTGTGGATGCTTTTGTGCTGCAGTAGCAGAGCTGAGTGTTGTAACAGATACTGCATGCCTACAAAGCCTAAATTATTTACTTTCTGGCCCTCAACAGAAAATGTTTGTTGACCTCTGTTCTATACCATGATCTGACTGTTGGTTACATGCATGTTATGTATGAAAAATTTCATCAAGCTATATACTTCCAATTACCACACTAAACACAAGGGAGGGAGGGAAGGAGGGAGGAATCTTTAAAATTTAGAAATGTGTCCTAGAGCAAGTCATTTGTAAAGGTCACACTGTGTATCACTCTAGTGAATAGAAATAGATACAACCACCTTGAGCTATAAGGAAGAAGGAGGTAATGTTATTTTCCAAATATGTTCATTCAAACAAAACGTTGCAACCTATTTTGGGTCATAGACACTTGGGGTACAACCTGAGTTTGAAACCTTACTCTCCTACTTCCTCAGTGTATGATCTTAAACACATTACTTAATGTCACCAGCTCTCAATTTCCTGTCTGTAAAATGGGTGTAATATGACACCTACCTCGATGGATTATTATAAGAATTAAATAGCATAAATGTCAGGAAAGGGCTTAGAACAGTACCTGGAAAAAAAAACCAAAACTCTCAGAAAAAGCTATAGATGCTCTCACCAGAAAAATACACTCATTCACATTCCCAGACTTGGAAACAAACAATAGGAGTGTTAAGGCTGCCCCTTCAGCCCACAGCGGGCCGGTTCTTGCTGTTCAGGCATCACGGAGGTTACATGCATGTTCTGGCAGGCTGTGTGCTGGCTCCAAAGACGTGAGAACGCTCGAGGCTGGCACGCAGCGTCCCCTCACCTCACAGGCAACAGCCCTGCGGGCCCTCTGCCAGCAGGGTGGCAAACTGACATCTAGTTACACTGGATTCCACGCTGATGTGCCAGGCGATGGGGTCCGGGGAGTAAAGCAGGGATAGCACCGAATGGCACCTGCCGTGGGATGACGCCAGTCCTCCACCTGGAGTTGCGTTCTCGTGTGGCAGCTGCCTCCGAGCGTGGAGCCGCAGCCAGCAATGCTGAGTCTGGGGCAGCTGGGACGGAGGCTCCTCAAATCCATTCATCTCTACCGCCTTCAGGGAGAGTTTGTCATTTGCAGGAGCGCAGCTAGCCTCCCCCGGAAGGCAGTCACACCCCAGACAGCTGGGTCTCCAGCAGACAGGTGCAGTGACACATTCCTCTGTGTGGGCGTGCAGACTTTCTCCATGCCCGCGTGGGGAAGGCGTGAGCAGATGCCTGCCGGTGCCCGCACTGCCGGGGGATGCACGTTGGATGTTCCCTGGCACTGCCGGAATTGTGTGGCGGATGGGGCCTCCCAAGGATCTGGCTGGGGGCCTGCGTCAGGTGCTCTGGAAGGGCTAGGAACCAGAGGAACTGCCGCCCGCCTGCAGGAGGGGCTCGGGGGAGCTTTGTGATTTGCCTGTGAAGGACAAAATAGTCTCTCTTCTTCGTACTGTTTCTCCAGCAGGAAGACATACTGGATTCTTTACTACTTCCTGCTGCTTTCTCCATGTGGAGGGCAGAGGAATCAGCAAACCTCACCATCGTGGAACTATTTTTTCTAAGTAAGCATCGTCATTCTTTTTCTATTTGGTTTTTGGGATTCTTACGAAAGTCATTGACTGCTCAGGGATCTGCTCACAAATTCATTCAGGTTGTTGGCAGAATTTATTTCCTTGCAGCCATAAAACACGGCTGCTGGCCAAAGGCCACCTCCGGTCCTAGAGGCCTGCTGCCGTTCTGTGCCCTGTGGCCCTCCCCATAGACCATGTTGTACGACATGGGAGCTTGCCTCTTCAAAGCCGGCGAAAGAGAAAAAGTGAAAAACAACAAGTCCAATTTGTCAATTATACCTCAGTGAAGCTAAATAAACTAAAATTTTTAACCTCAACAACAACAACAAAAAGAAAACGTCTGCAAGCAAGACAGACTTTTACATAATGTAACATCACAGAAGTGACATCTCATCATTTTTCCATATTCTATTGATTAGAAGCAAGTCACAGGCCCCATCCACATCCTAGAAGAGGGAATTAAACAAAGGCATGAATACTAGGAGGCAGGAATCACGGGGCCACCTTAAAGTCTGTTCATCACAGAGGACAAAAAGAAAAGGCCCAACTTTGGTAGATATGGGGGTTAAAAGGAAGAGATCAGATACTCATACTCTTGAGACCTGGAAGAAGAAAAGACCAATGCACCTGAAATTGTAGGTTATAAAACGAAATATCTTGAATACACAAAGCTCCTAGAGTTTATATTGCAACTTTGTATGTCATTTAATATTCCTATACATTCTGTAATGGGACTTCATTTGACAGGAGAAAAATTCTGAGAGATTAAGAAACTTTCCCAAGGTTATCAGCTGATTGATGACTGAGCCAGAATTGTTCTGCAGGACTCCTGATCCCAAAGCCCACTTCTGTGGTTAGGTTGAAAAGGTGAATGAACTGAGAGGGATGTCAGCAGGAATGATGGAGGAAGGATCTCTAAAAATCCTCTCCTCCTTAAAGGCAATGAGAACACTGATTAAAAAAAAATTGTTAAAATAAATGTTTCATAACTCTAAAAATTAACCAAAGTTATGCAACAATTTGGAGAGTATTCAAAACAAGGTTCTCAACCTCAGTAAGAACAGAGTGTCATGGTGTTTTAACTTGTCCTATATCCATCCTCATCTCCCTAGATCCATGGTAACCTTGAAAACCAACAGCCCCACAATCATGGTGAAAACCAGCATCCTAGAAGCCACTGGAGGGCGCAGAATAAGATTGGAGTTCCTCTGAATTCCCATTCTCCTATGATTGTCATTATTAGACCTTTCTGGTGTTCCCTAAAAAAATCCCACTCTTAAGATTTGTCTTTGTCTGACTAGACTCAGAGCTCACTTAGTGCAAATAGACTTACATGACAGTGTATGTTGGAAACAATGGCAATTGCTTAACATCACAAACAGTTGGAGCAAACAGCAAGTTGATCAAAACTGAAAAGGAAAAGCTAGAGAATGAGATGTCTGAAGGACTTTGGAAAGGTCTAACATGTTCCTGGAAATCTAGGCAGCCACATGCATGCATAGTGATGTGTATATTGCCAGGAAAGACCTGAGAAGACCCTGAACTCTCACCTCTAACTGACCTTGAGGCTCCACACAAGCCAGAAGTAAAGGGTAAGGCAAAATTGAGAACAACGTGACAAAGCATTGGAAATGTGCCCCAACTTGCACAAAGAGCCTATCGGCATAACGTGGAGACTTATTGATTTCAGACATTTAAAAAAATCTCTTTCTAATAATTACTAAGGTAACAGAGCATAGATTTCAGTGGCTATACACAACACATACAAACTCTTTACATAATTAGTTCAAGAAAGTCATTAAATAAACAGCAGCAACAATAGTAACACAACAAACAGCAATGACAGCAAAGCTTTGAGACTGAGAAAACTGATCTACAATTACATCATAATATTCAGAATGTCCAGTTTGCAAAAAAAAGTTACAGATTATTCAAAGAAACAAATTATGATCCATTTACAAGAGAAATTAACAAAAACTGGTCCTTAGGAAGCACAGACATTGGACTTAACAGACAAAGACATTAAATCAACTATTTTAAGTATACCTAAATAACTAAAAGAAACCATAGACAAAGAGGTAAAGGAAACCAAGAGAATGATGTTTTAACAAATAAAAAATATGAATAAAGACACAGAAATTATAAAAAGGAACCAAACAGAAATTCTGGAGCTTAAAAGTTACAATAACCAGAATGAAAAATTCACTAGAAGTTGTCCACCGAAAATCTGAACAGGCAGAGAAAGAATCAGTGGACTCGAAGATAGGTCAATTAAAATTATCCATTCTGATGAGCAGAAAGAAAAATACGAAGAAAATGAACAGAGACTAAGAGAGCTGTGGGACACCATCTAGTGTACCAATGTATTAACGATGAAAATTTCCGAAAGAGAAAAGAGAAAGGAACAGAAACAATATTCAAAGAAATAATGGATAAAAACTTCCTAAATTTGATTCAAAATATTAACATATACATCTAAGAACCTCAGTGAACTCCAAGTAGAATAAACTTAAAAGAAATCCATGCCTAGACACATTATAATCAAACTGTCAAAAGCCAGACCCAAAAAGAGAATCTCAGAAACAACAAGAAAGAATGACTCATCAAAAAGGGAGAAAGGGGAAGACAGTTCAGCAAGGAACGAAGGGGCCCAGAGAAATGAGGGCTGGCTGAAGGAGTGAGGGACAACTTAGATTTGGGGAGGGTGGTAAGACTGCCTTTGAGAACTGTAGAACAGCATGGGCTGGGTATCACTAGGCCCCCTGAAAATAATCGGCTTTGGTCTAATGCTTCTAAAGGCAACTGACATATCTTCATTTTGCAACTGAATAAACAGTACAAGTACATTTTCTTAAATAAATGACAGCTTTGGTGTGTTAAAATTAGGTACCACTTTTGAAAGCTAGCTGTGTTAAGTTAAAAAAAAAAATCAGCTGTTTCTTTCCCCAAGTAATGTAATTGCCAAACACTATCTGTTCCCATCTTAAATATTATTAGACGATAGAACAAGGTAGTTTTGGTGATGCTGGCCAAATGGTGCTCAGTAGATGAGAATGAAAAATCTCCAGGTTTAAGTGGAGTAAAAGCCGAGTGTTCCCATGTGCTAATGTTGCACACTTGTGAAAAACAAAATCTTTGGAAATGGAAACTATATATTAATTAGTGCACATTGACATGCTTCTTTGGGCAATGGTCTATTGTCTGTTTCCGCAATTTGTACTTAAAGTGAAAAAGCATTTAAAACATAGACTTAACTGGCCATAACAATGCTATTCTATTAAAAGATAACTAGAACTTATGTTCATATTAAATTTATGTAAAGTTTGTAAAATCTACTATAGTGTGCATAGTGGGGTAGTCAGTAAATGGGAATGTAAAATGGTATAGCTGCTGTGGATGAATGTCCGGCTGTTCCTCCAAAGGTTAAAGGTAGAGTTACTACATAGTCCAACAATTTCATTCTCAGGAATATACCCAAGAGAATTGAAAAGATATATCCACAAAAAAACTTGTACAGAGATGTTCATATCAGCATTATTCATAATAGCTAAAAGTGGAAACAATCTAAACATCCATCAATTAATGAATTAACAAAATTTGGGGCATTCAAACAATGGAATATTATTCAGCCATATAAAGGAATATATACTGATACATTCTACAACATAAACCTTGAAACCCCTGTGTTAAGTGAAAAATTCAGACAAAAAGGCCACATATTATATAATTTCATTTATATGAATTGACTAAGATTGGCAAACCCCTAAAGATGTAAAATAGATGAGTGGTTGCCACGAGCGGGGGAAGGGAGAATGAAAAGTGACTGCGAATGGGTCCAGGGTTTCCTTGTGGGATGATGACAATGTTCTGGAATTAGATGGTGGTCAATGTTGCACAACTTTGGGAATAACTGAAAACCACTGTACTGAATACTTCAAAAGGGTGAATTTTTTGGTATGTGAGTTATATCTTCATTTCCAAAAAGGTGATAAACTAATAAACAGAAAAGAATCTTGGAGTGTGAGAAATATATAATCATATAAATAAACATGCTTATAACTAGCATCAGGATCTTTTCTGAAATTGCTGACAAAAATTAGCCTGCATAGGCCATAAATACACAAAATTCTATTCACAAATGGTCCATGCAGGCAAATATTTAATCAGCCATTTCAGAAAAGATCCTGATGCTAATAATAAACAGTATGTCTGAGTGGGATTAGCAGATACCTCTCATTGTAAAAAACTACTTAAGAAACATATACATTTCTGGTTGGAGTATAAAATGGTACAATCACTATTTGGCAGCCTTTGATAAAATTAAACAATATATATCTACCCTATGATCCAGCAATTTCACTCTTAAATATTTACCCAAAAGAAATGAAGGAATATGTCCACAAAAGATTATTCAATAAAAGCCTTAGGTAAAATAACTTCAACCTGGAAATAATCCAAATGTCCAACAACAGTAGAATAAAGAAATTAATGGTATATTCACACAGTAGAATACTATTCAGGAATAAACAATGAATGAACTACTCACAACAATAAAATATAATTTCGCCAACATTATGTTGAGCCAAAGAGGCCAGACTTAAGATGGCAGACACTGTAAGGGTACAGGCTATACTAATTTATGCTGATAGAAGTCAAAAATTGGTGGTTTCTGGGAGAGAAGGGAATTGAATGGAAAGAGGCAGAAGTTAACTCTTGGAGTAAAAAAATATATCTTCTTTCTCTTATGTTGAGTAGTGGTAATGTGATCATATAGAATAATCCAAACTCATTAACTAAACACTATGATCTAGCAGATTTTTTGGTATGCAATTTATATCTCAAAATAGAAGAGTTACAGGATTATAAGTTACTGGGGTTTCTTAAAATCTCAGATAATTCTTATGTGCAACCACATTTAGGAAGCACTAGGTTTCAACTAAGAAGTCTTTTTTCCTTAGTGTTCAGGAATAGCTTGTACAGGAATTTCTATTCACCAACAATTTTTTATATTTCAAGGCTATAGTAATGGGCGCTCAATAGAATCAGCCTCAACAGCCTAAGGAAACACTGTTTTAAAGAATTTAGTGTTATTTTAATTTATTTTATAATCACAAATCTAGCTCTCTTCTAAACCTTTAATTTCAACTGTCTGTCTCCTCAGGCAAGAGGCTGACAAAATTTTGTGCCTATGCAATTTTTTTCTAAAATTCCTAGTGCAGGCAGAGACTATAGTTCCAAGACATGATTGATATTTTGGGGAACACATTGTCACAGTCGCTGTGTTATGGCTGTTGTAGGTGCACTTAGAATAGAACATGAGGTTTATGTTTACAAACGTGGCAGAAGAGAACATCAAAGTGTCTCAGATAAAGCTGAAGGTCACATTCATTTTACGGAGAAGCTGGTGGTATGGTGCGTGTACAGAAAAGCCCACTCTACGTTAGAAAGCCCTGCATCCACTGCAAGAGATACCTTGTCAACAGAGGCTCACAGGCGACCTGGCATATCTCAGAGTTACACTTGGAGGCAGAGAGATTGAAAGGCATTACTGATAAAGCACAGCCCTCAGAGCATGGGGAACTACACACCAAGAGAATGTAAAACCAACTCCAGAGCTCAAAGTGACACCTGTGATCAAGAGTGTTGGAAAACTGGAATGCGGGAGACTTTAAGGAAATGTGAGACGTTGACACTTAACTAATCCCAGAAGTAATTAACCAGACATTTTCACTCTTGGTTTTCTCCCACTTGTAAAAAGAAATAGACATAAGGTTCAAGTATGAGCCCTTAGGATAGCAACTACTGAGTGATGTAAATGAATGAATTTTGCAAGGAGGGTCAACTCATTTTTTAATACAAATATTAATAACTTTAATTGAGTGCATACTATGTGGTAGGCACACAGTATGCCCTTGATGAATACTAGCTATTATCATTGAAAGGTATCTGGTGTGGTGCATAGTTGATACACCGTAAATAGTTTGTTTTCTTCATTTTTCTTTCTGCCCTTCCCCTCCTGTGGTAGATTAAAATGGCCATAAAGTCTCTGCAGTTCTCCCCATTAAATGGTAAAGTCTATTCCCTTAAAGCATGATCGTAGACTGTCCTTTTGTCTTGCTTTTATGTCATGCAACTTGGGGGTTTAGACCTCAAGTGGTCTTTCAGTGGTTGCTCTTCTCTTTTTGTAATGCTGCTGCCATGGGATGAAGCCCGAGATAGTCTGCTGGAGATGTGTGGCCCAGCTGCAAGCCAGCACTAACTTGCCAGACACGTGAGGGAGGGTGTCATAGGCCTTCCAGCCCCACTTGAGCCTCCAGATGACAGCAGCCACACAGTGACCTCAGGCCAGACTAGCAAAAGAACCTCTTAGAGGAGCATAGCCCAAAGGGCTGATCACATAATGATAATTGTTGCTCTAGTTTAGGTGTGGTTTGGGTGTGGTTTGTTATGCAGCAATAGATAACTGATTCTCCTTTCTTGTTCAATACCAGTGAGTTACCAGATGATTCAAATTCATTAGAAAGAGTTGATAGCTAAGGGTTAGAGGACAGTGGGAAAAGCCAGAATTTTCTAACAGGAGAAATTCAAGTGCTTCCTGGCAGTTCTGGTAGGGCTGCTTTCACTGGAGCAATGGATGGATGTGTTTGCTTGGTTGTCTTAACAACGGAGTTAGATCCCCAGCTCAGTAACTTTCATCAATAGCTCTGCAATTGCCCATTATTCCAACTGAAAAACAAAATGCAGAACTGGATGGAAAACAATCAATTTAATTGCACTGTATAGACATAACATATAGATAAGATCAGCTTAAAGGGCAAAATGTCAAATTATCTCCTAGCACCATAGAAAAATGTGCACTGTGCAATTTTCATGTTAACCAATTAAAAACTCAAACCCGGTTAAGCCTGAATCACTCAGCTGCCTGATCAATAATTATAGCAACAGTCTCATTTATCAAGGACTTACTATGCATCAGACACCACCTAAATGCTTTATGTCTGATTAGACCCCCCAACTAATGGAAAGATGGAGGTACTGTTTTGCCCATTTTACAGATTAGAAAACTAAAATGTGCTTCATTTAACTCACTTCTCAAGCCTTTATAACTAATCACTAGCTTAAGTTAAATACAAACAATTATATTCTTTAATTAGAGCTCTTGACTACACTATAAATGCTTTGAACTATGGGTCCAGAATTGAGGCTTTCAGCTTATTGGAAAATAAAAACAAATCTCAGACTATACTCTCCATAAATAGGCTTAGAAATATACTCAAGGGAAACCCTTATACCCCTCTCTGTTAAAGGCCTTAGCCTAAAGACAATCCCTCTGCTTCACAGTCAGTCTATGGACGGGTTGTCGGTGAGTCTCTGCCTCTAATACTCCTGACTCGGCTTGAGAGACGGAGGCTAGAACATGAAGGAAGCAGCCCTCAAAAAGCCAGTCTGCAAGCTCCCATGAGACCCACTCCCCAAGATGAGACACAACTCTACCCAGTTGATGCATCAGGAGATTCCAGGTGATGATTTTCCTCGGGTCCTGGTTCTTTAAGGACTTGAGGGACTTATCTTCCGGAGCAATGGTTCTTAGTCTTAGATGAACATCAGAATTACAAATACCTGGGAATTCAACTGACTCATTCTTTTAATAATTCTTAATTAACCTGTTCCACTTTTCACTCTCAATAACATCCTAGATCACAGTCTATAGATTGGTTGTCCACTGATTGAGAACCTACCTTTGGTGTTATAAGCTCTATCCTTGAAGGTAAAGAAAAAATGTAGCAGAAAACATGGTTATCTTTTTGGGGATGCTATGTTCTGGAAGAGATGTACATTTCCTTAGGAGTAATTGTGGGACTTATCAGGCAATATACTGTATAAGACTGGACTAGACCCATCTTCTTACATCTCAACCTGCATCTATATATAATGTATGCTTAGCTTAAAGAACTAGTGAGTTCATACTATGTTAAAGAAACTGGAATTCATTACTGCCACTAAAAATTGATGGTCATTCTGTAGACTATATCCAGAAAATATTGTATGCATCCAGCTCTAACTAGATCTCCTGTCATGGATCCACAACCTTCAGGAACACTTTGCTGCAGACCAAATTACAAGTTCTGCATTTTGCCAACCCCAGACCTAGAAACAAAACCTCACAATTGTACAAGCACCAATCCATACCGGGCAAGCATCCATATAACCCATATATTTTTGTTCATCACCTAAGTGCTAGTTAAGGGGCACTAAAGCTCCAGTCAAGACCCATTGCCCTACAGTCATTTTCCTGGTTTAAAACTCTCCATATGGTTCCCTAAAATATCTAATGCCTGAGATTTAGGGTGGCGCCTGGCATTTATGGCCACTTATGAAATCTTAAGCCAGAGTGTTTTCTCCATCTATCATCCTATCACCACACAGTGCCCAAAACATAGCAGACAGTCCATAAATATTTACTGAATTAAATGCTAGTGAATGACACACCACTGACCTCTCCACAAGCCAAACTTATGCTGTAATCACCATGGTTCTGAACACCATAATGGCCCCAGATACTTTATAAAATGAATTGCCCCTACTTAGAGTTAAGTTCCCAGGTACAGCCCTCTACAGATTCCCAGATTAATTTCAGACTGTGAGCCCCTAATTCATATTGTGATTTCACCCAAACTTCTTTTTATTTCTCAAAATCCAATACCAACCCCACCTTTCTGCCTTCATAAAGAAACTGAGAAAATGAACTACACCTTAGAATGGCCCTTCATAATTATACCACTTTCCACAGAACATTTATGCCACCCTCTGGTATCACCCATTCACCAGCTCGCTCTTGTTCTTCCCAAGACAGAGCCATTGTTTTGTGTAGATTTTACTACTCTGAGTTTTCATTGTCTCCATTTAAAAAATGAATTCAGGAATGTTAAAGATGCTTCCCAAAAACACTCCACTCATCTGATCTAGATCAGATCAGATCTAGAAACAAGATCTTTTGACTCCTGATCCAAAAATCACCATCATTTTTGAGGATCACTTGAGAAACGTTAAAAATTAAAATATGTGATTGGGCAGGGGGAAAGCCACACATATGGTGAATTCAGCTGTTGTCTCCCATCTATCCTAGAAGAACAGTATTAACTATTGGCTCTTCTACATATGACAACATGTAGGCCATCTCATACTTGTTTCTCTTATATAAAGGAGAAAAAAAATGTTAAGTCAAGTATCCAGCTTGAGTACAAGTCCAAAATAGAAATGATCCATTTGATCAAAACGGTTTTACCCTGGTGATCCTTCTCTTTTCTTTATTTCACTGGAAAATAAAATCAGCTGATATTTATTGAGTGCCTAACATATGCCAGCCCAATTATAAGTATCTGAGATATGTGTACTCAATTTACCTTCAAAATAACCAAATGGGGTGGGTGCCATCATTAATTGATCTGATATGTGGGGAAACTGAGGCATGGCATACAGGGTTTAACTAACTTCATAAAGCTAATGCTGCAAATTAGTGTTGAAATTTGGATTCAAATTGAGGCTGTATGGGTCCAGAGAGGTGACTTATGCTGATATTTCTTTACCATATCATATATAATATAAGGTCAAGGCAGATGAATTTTAAGAGGCAGGATACATTGTTTCCCCTGGATGTATTTTGTGCTGGCATTATAGTCAAACATGAGATTTCCAAAATTTCATGGCCCTCAGACATGAATCGTGGTGGCTTCCATCTGACAGAGCAGATTGCATTATCTTCCAGAAATATAGTCTGTAACAGGTTTCCTGGAGAACAGGAGAGGAACCACAGATGCTCCCATCTTCTTCCTGCTGCCCACTTGGAATACATTCACTGGTGTCATCTTGTTCCGTGAACTTTTCAGCTTGGACTATGACTGAGCGCCCATTCTCTCCAGAATCAGCCCAGGGCCTACCAGGCACATCAGCCTTCCCATTACTCATTTCCTATCACTGTTAAGCTTCACTGCTGAAGCCAAAGTTAGTTCTGTTATTATTTGCTAAATATGTCTCTTGGTGACAAAGCTAAAGAGGAAAATGGCATCTTTCCGAAGGGCAATTCTATAGCATAAGTTAAGGGTTATTTTGAGAAATCATGGATTAAGTATGGAGTGGTAGATTGAAAAAAATGGCCACAATTTGCAATTTTTCCAATCAAGGGGTGGAGTTCATTTCTCTACCCCTTTCATCCAGGATGTCCTTGTGACACACTTTGGACATTAGTAAATGTGATACAAACTGTAGATTGAAGGATATGCATTGAGGTTCTTTTTCTCTGGTTGTGCTTAAAACCTTGAGATCGCCGTGTAAATAAGCTTTAGATAGCCTAACAACAATAAGGAACCACATGGAGGAAAACTCAGCCATCCCATCCAATAGCCACCAAACTGTCAGATGTGTGAGTCCGTCTGAGATCAACCAGCTGTCAGACAATCGACCAGCTGACCCCAGATTCATGATGGAGCCCAGGAGAGGCCAACCAGCTGGCCCAATCGAGAAAAACATCCTATTCAACCCACAGAATTATGGACTAAATAAAATGTTTAATATTTTAAGCCACAACGTTTTGGGGTAGTTGGTTAAACAGTAAAAGCTGACACACTTGGCAAGCCATAGTAAGGTAGTTTAAAAATTAAAAAAATTAATTTAAAAATTAAAAAAAATTCTGGTTCTATGTGTAAGGAGATTGGAAGTTACCACTTCATCCTAACAACAACAAGTCATAAGCTGAACAGATTGCAAAATTAACTCTTCTTGGATCCATAAGAGAGCTGAGGACACACGGCAAAATCACTGAACCCCTGAGTTGGGAGAGACAGGTGAAAACAGGAAATCAAAACGTATGGGGAAGAGACTCATGAGCAGAAACCATCCCAGAACCAGTACCAGAGTAAGAAAACTGGAAGTGGCATGAACAAATTGCTGGAGGTTCTGTGTGGACAAATCTGAGTTAAAAAAACTTCATAAGGGTCCAATCACCAGATCCCCCACACTTTTGTGAGTTTTACCTCCAGGAGTTTGGCCAGGTTCTCACAGTAAACATCAAAAAAATTTTTTTTTCTCATGCTTCTGGCAAGAAAAAGGGAAAAGGAATGATTTTGAAACATACCAGAACATTCTGTTCTTCTCATCGAGGCCTGCCCTCAGGAGAAACCGTTTAACCAGAGCTTAAAATGCCGGGGTTTTGTCAGAGCATAACTGCCCCGAGTGGGAGCAGAAATACCCAACTCCAGCCACTCTAGCCTTCCATGTGAGAGAAAAGAAATGTCCAACTCCAGTCCCCTCTAGCCATCCTGTCCCACTTAAAGTGGGGAGGGGAAAAAAAACCCTGAAAAACAATTAAGGTCACAGTCCAGAGGCATAGGCTCACTAACAGACTGAGACCTCATCATAGGTCTTATAGAATGCTTCCCTTTCCCCTACACCTGACCACCACACTACTAAAGGTCAATTTATAGCAGTTACTTTTACCCAGTACATCATGACCAGCTATCAAGAAAAAAAATTACAGGGCACAGTAAAGGCAAAAAAATACAATTTAAATAGACAGAGCGAGCATCAGAATGAGACATGGTAAGGATGTTGGAATTATTGGACCAGGAATTTAAAGCAACTATGATTAATATGCTAAAGGCTCTAAAGGATAAAGTAGACAGCACGCAAGAACAGATGGGCAATGTAAGCAGAGAGATGGGAGTTTTAAGAAGGAGACAAAAGAAATGCTAGAAATCAAAGAAAAAAACTCTAACAGATATGAAGCATGTCTTTAATGGGCTCATCAGTAGGGTGGATGTGACGGAAGAGAGAATCTCAGAGTCTGAGAATATACCAATAGAAACCTCCAAAACTGGGAAGCACAGAGAAGAAAGATTGACAGAAACAGAACAGAATATACAAGAACTGTGGGACAACTACAAAAGGTATAACATACACATAATGAGAATTCAAGAAGAAGAAAGAGAGAAAGAGAAGAAATATTTGAAACAATAATGACTGAGAATTTCCCCAAATTAATGTCAGACACCAAACCACAAATCCAATAACCTAAGAGAACAGCAAGCAGGATAAATGCCAAAAAAGCTACATCTAGGCATATCATTTTCAAGCTACAGAAAATCAAAGATAAAGAAAAAATCCTGAAAGAAGCACAAAGAGGAAAAAAAGAAACCTTACCTATAGAGAAATAAACAAAAATACTACATCAGATTGGTTCTTGGAAGCCATGCAAGCAAGAAGATAGTGGAGTGGCATATTTAAAGCATTAAGAGAGAAAACCCACCAACCTAGAATTCCGTATCTTATGAAATTATCCTTAAAAAGCGAAGGAGAAATACTTTCTCAAACAAAACTTGAGGACATTTTGTTGCCAATAGATTTGCCTTGCAATAAATGTTAAGGAACTTCTTTAGAGAAAAGGGAAATAATTTAGGTCAGAAACCTGGATATATATAAAGAAAAGAAGAGCATTAAAGAAGGAATATGTGAAGGTAAAATTAAACTTTTATTTCCCTTATTCTTAACTGATCTAAGAGATAACAGTTTGTTTCAAATAACGATAGACACAATGTATTAGATTATGTTTGCTTATGTACGTATGTGTGTGGGTATATATCCTAAGAAGCACACACACATACACACACACTCACACATTTATGTATGCTTACATATAAAAGAATGACAGCAATGATAAAAGCAACGGGAAAAATTAGGATTATTCTGTTATTATAAGGTACTCACACTACCTTTAAAGTGGTATGATTTTGTTTGAAAGGAGGCTTAGGCTAATTGTTTCTGCATATTGCATTATGAAGGTATTATTTGTCAAGACAGGACAAAATATATTGAACAGCTAGATTGATGTATTATTTTTAAATATTTAAGCATAGGTCATATGGGCCTCCATTTCCACTCTTGCCCAGGGCCCCACAGATGTTAGACAGGTTTGCTAACAGGTAGGTAGCAGCCAAAGAACACAGAGCCTTGCAGTCAGTTCTTCTCAAACTTTAATGTGCCTATGAATTACCCCAGGGATCTTGCGAACGTGCTGGCTCTGATTCCCCATTTCCAACGAGCTCCCAGGAAATGTGCACATGGTTAGTGTAGGTACCACACTTCAAGTACCAGGGTTGTAGGACGTGTTAAGAAGTTGTATTTGTATTTTATTTTTTATCCAGAGTTATTAGAAGTTCTTGAGAGATTTCAAGGGACATGTTTTCATTTTGAAATGAGGACAGTAGCTGGGGTATGAAGTATGGATTGAAGAGCAGAGGACTATGCTGACACTGTTGGGCAGGAAAGGAAGTAAACACATTTGCAGAGAGTTAGAAGGTAAGACCTGCAAGATTTGTTGAATTTTATAACGGAGGAAATGATAGGACCCCAGGAAGGACAAAGTTCAAAGAAGTGAATGGGTCAGTAAATGAATTAATGAATTGCCCCTCTGTCATGCTCTCAGCAAAGGTTTCAGAATAGCAGGACTCCAGATAGCTTTAGTTGTATATGATTCCAGAGAATTGAGAGGCTTTTTTCCTACCCCTTTGTAGATAATTGGAAGCTATATTCACCCAAATTACCTTTAATGTCCTTTTTTCCCCCCACAGAAAGCTAAAATAATAAAAGTCATAGCAGTTATAATTATATCCATCTCAATTCATCTGCATTCCTTCTGCATTTAGTAAGGTCATCTGAGCAGTTTCTTCCTTTAATTAAATGGTTGTAACGGTCACATGTTCTTTTCAAAATGATGTCTCCAGTGCCCAAGTGATTAAACATAGAACTCCGTTCCTCCACGCTCTTGGGAGCCCAGGTGTCCTGCAGAAAAATGCTCTCTCCCTGGGGGCTGCCCTCTCAAGAGAGGCTTCCTTGCATCTAGGTTGGGCTCTTGGAAATGTTTCCTGACTTCAGAGGGACTTGCACTTTCTTTGAGCCGTCAGGGGCAGAATTCAAGGTCTTGCTGGGTTAATCACGCAGCTGCGACAGCTGCAGAAGTGCACTGTCCCACGAGAGCCGGTGCCTCCGGGGAACCACGGTTCTCTGAAGCAGCGTGTGACTCGCCAGGATACGATGCCTACGTGAGTTTGCTGCTCTGCTTAATCCCACCCCCACCTGCCGGCTCTCCAGCGTTCTGCTGTGACTCACAAAAGGCAAAAGAAGTAATACTTGCAGGAGCTTCCAGCCTAAATTCAGGGAAGGTGTCTTAGCTCTCTCATAAATACCCAAGGAAAAAATTTAAATTCAGTGCGCAGCACTCTTAGCCTCGTGTCTCCGTGATTTCCCGTCCTCACACTGTGCGATGGTTCCAAAAATGGACGGCTTGATTTGCATACATTTCAAGAGCATCTTTATCTTTTTGTATCCTTATTTATTGTCCTCTCCTCGTCCTACTTGCTGCTTTAGAACTCTGCATCAAATATTTATATATCTTTATTTCCTGGCTGTAACCCACTTCATCCTTCCCTTCCACAGAGCTCTATGCTCTGAAACCTGCCTCCTCCCACAACCCCCGTGCTTACCCACGCCCTTCCCCACAGTCGCAGTGTGAAACTGCCAGACTCCAGTTTAATTCATGAGAGTCCTTGTTTCTCCCTCGTTCGATAGTATGCTCAGAAGGCGGCGTTCTTGTGCCCCATCCTCAGCGTTTGCGATTCCTGGGCGTGATGATTAACACATAGGCTCAGGTGCTTGGTGCCCCCAGGCTTCTGATTCAGTGTGGCGCCTGCAGGGGCAGAGCTTCGAGTAGGACACAGGCCTGGGGACACAGTAAGGAGCGCTGGGGTTTATGGCAAGCTGGGGAGAACACGTTCCCCCCAAAAGCAGATAGTTGCTTCTTAGGTCTAGCCAACCATGCCATGTGGGAAGTGAATCCCACACCTTTCAGTTTTGTTTTGTTTTGTTTTGTTTTACCAGAAATCCAATTTTAATGTGAAATCCTCAGAATTTTGTCTTTAAGCTCAATGAAATAAAAAATAATGAGGAGCTCGAACAGCACATCAGCCAGCCAGCAGTTTATGGACGCTGGTGTCATTCTCTCGGTGTTAAGCAGCCCACAAACACATTGTCACTCCCAGGTGTTTGGAAACATGCAGTGTTTCTCACTGGTAATTCTCCCTCACAAGTGACATTGAAAGGACATTGAAAGGAAGAGCAACTAGATACAAACATATACAAACATAATGAGTGAGATGTGCAACGTTTGGGGGATGGTCATGCTTGAGGCTCTGCCTCGAGGGGGTGGGGGGCGTGGGCAATATACGTAACTGTAATATTTGTACCCCCATAATATGCTGAAATTAAATAAATAAATAAAAAGAGCAACTAGAAAGATTGTAACCTGAATATAACTGGGCAACTTGGAGATCTGTCTTTCCACCCAACAACAACAACCTTCCTTTCCAAGCTTAAAGACTAGCAGTCGTCTTTATTCTAGATTTCCTTAAAGGGGTAGCACAAGTGCGTTATCAAGGTCATAGAATTCTTAAAACTCATCTTTCAGTATCTCTCTTTCTGCTCAGAGTTTCTCACTCAGCAGCTGCTAAGCATCACCCCACCTCTCTTGCTACCTCGATGAATCCTGTAACATTCACGTCCCTCTTTGTGTAGCCCTCTGGTCAGCACATGACTTGCCTATTTTGGGGAAAATACACTGCTTTTTTTTTTTTTCTCAAATAAATCAGTCCTCCTGCCCCAGAATTGTGGCAAAAAAAAAAATCATCCACCTAAAATTAAGAGTCACGCTCATTACTCTGGTATTCTGTTATTTCCCACACAACAATATACACTCTGAAGAGTTTGTCACCACCCTGCAATGTTCCATGATCACTCAAAGTCCCACAGGGTATTAGACGCAATTGGGTACAGCACCCAGGGTATCTTTCTGGACTTGAACTAATTCTTAAAGCTAGTTTGCTCAGTGATTAGTCATCTAATGATCAAGTTGTCTAATATTTAATCCCTCTCTGAAGGCTTTCCATTTTCTGAAATCTATTTGACTTTTTAATCATTTTTAAACAAATTTGCCTAGAGCACTTCTGAATTGTTTTTATATTTTTAAATACCAAATTTGTACCCTTCTGTAAATCTGTCCTTGTGGGTGTCTTTTGCTATTTTTTGTGCATTTCAACACTTGAAGGCTATTTAGCCAACTTGTCCTAAATTTTTTTTTTTTACTTTATGCTTTAAATTTAAATTTAGGATCAAACAGGTTTGAATTTTAGATGATCTCTACGTGAAGTGATACACAATGGAACTTTCTAAAGTGTCAGGGGCACAGCGACGACCTTGCTGGGTGTGCCCTCCCCTCAAGGCCAGTCTGCTCACCAGTGTCCTCGCAGGTGGCCCTGGTGGCCATAGGCATCTCTGAGGTTCTCTCTACTGGAGGAAATCTCTCGCCTCTTCTAGGGAGGGTCCTAGCCCTGTGACCTGCATCACCTAAAACTCTTCCTGGGACACTTTCTGTCTATGGTGGGAAGTTGACTCCTGTCTCCTCAAGGTAGATGGGTTCCTGATGCCCCCAGGACACAAAACATCCCTGTACCTCATGGATTTGGTTCCCACCTCTGTAACTTAGTAGCTGGGTATCTTTGGGTAAGTACCTAACCTCTCTGAACATCTAGTCCAGAGATTCCTTCATCTTTAATGAGAAGAATTATAACTACCCTCATAAGTTTTTAAGAGTAGAAACAAATCTATATAACGTGTGGATGCCTAAGAGGCACTCAAAGAAGGAGGAGGCACAAGAAGAAGTGCCTAAGGAAGGAGGAGGCACAAGAAGAAGTAGGGGTGTCATTATTATTTTACAAAAGAGAGCATCGGAACAACAGAACAGGCAGAAAACACTGAGATTTAGGGAAACCTGTTCAATCAACTGGGCCTTTGACATTATTGGGAAAAAAAAACAACAACACATTCTTTGACTTTTCTGGAAATAGCCAGAAAAACTATGAAAGCAATCTGCGAAATGTTACTTCTAGATGAATTAAAATTGTGAAGGGGAAAAAAAATCCACCTTTAGCCCTGTCTATTATAGTATTAATAGATCTCTTCGCTCTACAACCCACATCCTTGAAAGTATTTTGGGCAATGGTCTTATCCAGGAAATCTGCTGAATTACTAAATCCAGGTTATGTTTGCTCTCCTCACCACCCCCTGCACCCCAATTCCTCCGGCCAACCCTCTCCTACCCCAAATAAACTACCATATTTCCATCTGCACGTGTCTCAGGCAGCCCCTCTCTGTTAAAAGATTAACAAATGAATAAAGAAGGTGCAAATGACCAGAAGCATCTGAATGAGACTTTTGCCCCAGTGGGATGGAAATTGAAAGTAAAAACAGAGAACATCGATGACAAAATATTTGAAACTTGTACTCTGTTTTCAGGGATCTGTAGAGCATGTGGCTGATAATGCAGAGAGAGAATATGTTGGGGACTGAGAAGGTATGTTCATTCTAAGCTGCCTTTAGATGCACCAACACCATCTGCCCCCCCTCAAATGTTTAGAAATGGAACATCCGAAGTGTGGGGCTCTTTCTCCCCACCCACCCTTAAAGCTGGGTTTTTCTCATTTTCCCCTTAAAGGAGGAAACTCATTGTCATTAAAATCTTCCTATTCTTCACTCTGGATTTCAATGTATTTCAGAATAAAATTGTCACCTGTCATTGAATATGACCAGCGACTGCTAAGATTATCACAACAGCCAGTCTAATTTCCATAAAATCACACCCTCCTTTCCCAAGCCAGAAGCATCCAAGAGTTCTCAGTAGCTATAGTGCTGCAGGGAAGACGCCTACTCAGAGTGGAAATGTGTCAGTCCTCCATGTAAAGCACAGGCAGCTGACACCTGTCAGTTCACAGCATACGACAGCAGGTGGAGAAGAAGCTTCCTTGGCCAGGGACAAAGGGCCTGTGATCCCAGCCAGACTTGGCCACTAACTAGCCATGTGACCCCGCATAAGTCATTCCCCATAGAATTTCCTCCTCTCCAAAGCTAAGGCCTGTGCATGAAGATTCAAAGGTCCCTTCCAGCTTCACAGTGTTCCTCAGTCTGCCCGACCACGAGAGCCCCTCAGGCTCCAGAAAGTCAGCAGGGTCTAGCTCCCTGCACACGTGTGCAGAAACAATGGCTTGACCCCAAACACTTTCTTGGTCTTTTGAAATTAATGCAGACATTTTCATCTTTCCAAATGTCTCCTTCCTCCTATCTGATTATTTTTTTCCTTATTACAAAAGCATCATGTGTTTATTGTAAAAATATGTGTACACACACTCAGAAGAAAAGTCACTCATAAAGCCAGATTCCTGCAAACTGACATGTGTTTAGTGGTCCTTCATACTATCTGTAGCATTTTTAACTTCATGATACATTGACCCATTTCTTCTTATCTTTTTATCATTTGAAAACATAATTTTAATAGCTGTCATTGCTATATCATATAACTATGCCATGAATCAACTTAGATTTTTTTTTGTTTTGCTGTTGTTTGTATCACCTTGTCCTTTCTTCTTTGAGATATACTTTATTGTCCTAAAGAATATTAACACATGAACGAGGTGTCCTCTACTCACTTGTGGCAGTTCTTTAAATGACTATAAATGCTATGAAACGACTTCAGTTGGGATGTAGAATATAATTTCTCTCCTATTTAATCTGGATTGGATTTATGACTTACTTGTAATGAAGACAATAAGGCAAAAGCAATGCTGTGTGACTACGAAGGCTAGATCGGAAGAGCCCATACAGCTCCCACCTCATTATCATGGAAGACTTGCTCTCTGACTGCTTATTCTCAACATACACTTTTCGGACCCAGCTGCCATGCTGTGAGGAAGCTCAAGCCAAGCGGAGGTGCCATGTGGAGGTTCTCTGATTGACAGCCTGTCCTTCAGCCCTCACATCAGATGTGTGAGTGAGGAAGCCAACTTGGAAGCTGGTCCTCCAGCCTCAGCTGTCCAAGATGTTCAAGTCACCCCCAGCCCATGGAGTCTTCCCAGCTGAGGCCCCAGTCACTATGGAGCAGAGAAGAGTCCCCCACTCTGCCATGTTCACATTCCTGCCCAGCAGAATCTGTGAATGAATAAGAGTTGTTGGTTTACAACACCAAGTTTGGATGGTTTGGGGAAGCAATAGTACCTGGAACACCACAGACTAAAACTGACATAATTAGTAGGTATGATAAGAAGCACATTCTAAAAGACAAAGTTAGGAGAGGAAGGGGATAAGTGAATGGATCTTAACCTGCAGGGAAAACAAAAGGACTGCAGTTCTGGGAGTAGCAGGCCCCCGAGGATTCTGTTTGTCTCCTGTGTAAACCCATAAGCAGCAGCATCTTTTATGTCTGAAATAGCCAACCACGGATGCTTCCAATATGACTAAGGTCTTAGAA
This sequence comes from Cheirogaleus medius, assembly GCA_008086735.1. NCBI lineage: Eukaryota > Metazoa > Chordata > Mammalia > Primates > Cheirogaleidae > Cheirogaleus > Cheirogaleus medius. The sequence continues at coordinate 17,932,139 of VBSM01001118.1, read as the reverse complement.
AATATGGTCTTACAAAGAAAAAATATCATAATGAGTCAGGAAAAAAAATAATTTCTACATCTCTATTCAGAGTAGGGTTGAGGCTTATTCTAAAAGGGGCGATATTGTAAAATGGTTTAAAGCAAGAGATTGGGAATCAGATTTACTTAGGTTCAAAATATGGTCCCTATTATCATGTTGCCAATTCTGGAAACCTCCATTCCCTCATCTGTCAGACAGGAAGAAGGCCTCATTCACAAGGTTGCTATGAGGGTTAACAGACATAATGGATGTGATGTGCTCACACAGTAAGTACCTAGTGCAGGGTGGTGCTTGGTCAACTGTCACCATTATTATTGGTGTTCCTATTATTGTACTGCTATTATTAAAGTTGCTCCAGCCTAGCTCAAGAGGAAGAATGGTTATTTAGACTGGAAAAAAGAGAAAACAGAATAAAGGATATATTATTCCTTCTCTGATCTGAAGGGCCATTTTATAACTCTGGCCATTGCAGTGTGGGAGAAGGTTTATGGAATAAGGGTACTGGGATCGTTGGATGGAAAAAAGGAAAGGGATAATGTTCAGCGTTAAAGAAAAAAATTATTCAATGACACTTGTTAAAGCACAGTAAGGAAGATTTCATTCAGGACCATTGTAATAGGTATAGGGACCACAGCAATGGGACTTTGCAATGGGGAAAGGGATTGGGCTCAGCTCCAAATACAGAAGAGGCAAGTGGGAATTTATAGCCAAGGAGCAGGAGGGAGGCGTCAGTAGATGGGAAATTACTGAGAGGAAACACAAGAAATAAGAGGGATTCTGGCTAAACCCACCCACAGGCTTCTTGCTAAAGACAGGCCAGAGTGGTTAGACATCACCTGGGGTGGGGGTGGAGGATGAGGAACCTGATCAGATATTAGGGGTGATCAGATATTTAGGGTGCGGGTTCTTGCTAAAACTAGATTTTTTAAAAAGTGCAGGTGGGCCTAGGAGAAGGTTCAGGAGCCTGACTAAAGTTTGGCCAAGCAAAGAATCTTTGTCATCAGATCATTAGAAATACTAGGGTACGGTCTTAAGGGACTTAAGTCAGAAAACCAGAGGGCTTGAGTATGTTCACTTTCTCTACTGCATTGCTGAGGTTTAAGTTTCACTCACTCAGTCGGCTATTCATTCAGCAGATACATGTACTTATTAAATATCGTTGTATGCTGGGATCCATGGTGGGCACTGACAATAAAGAAAAGTTAATAATAAACAAGATTCTGTAAACCCTCTCTGTTAATGTTCAAAATCTGTGTAGTTCACATGCACCAGAATCTGGGACAATCCTTGTTACCTCCATATAATAGTCAGTGTTTTAAAATCCTGATGATTTGTTAAGAAAACACATCCCCATAGCTTTTTATCAGCCCCATCTCTTAATGTCTTCTCTCTGCTTTCTGAGAAATTGTTCCCTTATTCTTTCACTTAATAAATATTTATCAAACATCAATGCTGTCCCAGTGCTGTGCTGGAGTTGGAGATACAAAGTTAAAGAAAACATGAGTCCTGTTTGGGGAAATAGCAGGGTTTTTTGTTTGTTTTGTTTTGTTTTCAAAAGATAGGCTCCAACTCAGGAGGCTTTATGGGACCTCTCAGATTGGACCCCCAACTCAGGGTCACTTAGAAAAGGATCTCAAGTCTTACGGTATAAGTAAGAGTTTACCAAATCTCACATCTTTATGAGTTTCTTTTTAACCAATTTAGTCTTCAAGGATAAACTGTCACATCTTCTAGGGAGAAAAAACAAACACCATATTCCTTTCCTTTCTCAGTTGCCCTGTTCTTTCACTTTGACGTTTGAGAGTCTTGTTGCACCATAGATCCAATAGCATTTATTTAGAATCCCAAAAGCCAAGGACTAGAGCTTTGGTTGACTCTGAGTAGTTTTGTGTCTTCCTTTCTCTAGGGCAACCAGCCTCAGCTTCTCTAGTATTAAAAGTACAAATCCTGTCGGAAAAATAATTTCCAAAAAGAGTAATTTCATAGGATATTTCAACATATTATCCCTGTTACACAGAATAGGGCCAAATACCCCTGCGGTAGCGATGTGGTCTTTCTTCGAGCCAAGGAATCCAGTCCCACATAATGGAACTGGTATGAGGACAAAAATTTGAGTCCCACTTGCTGTGAGGTTGTTTCACAGGGAACAGTCCCTCGTGAGGGAGGCATGGCCAGGCCTCCAATAGGTACAGCAGTGGACTTTGTGTTTCTCTTCTCATATAAATCTATTAGTGTTCTGAAGAAGCCATTTACATTTTCAGTAATTTATTGATTTCTCGAGAGAGAGCTATCTCTCAGGGAAGCTGCCCCACCCCACCAAGCCTCTCCTATACAGCACCAAATATTCCTACGTAACAGAGCATGTGCCATTGTGATTACTTGATTCTTGATTAATTTATCAAAGTAATTGTCTCTGTTGAGAACCTTTGCTTGGAAGAATAGTGACTCAGAACATGGTAAGAACTCAAAAATCTATTTTTTAAACAAATATTTACAAATTGAAGGATTCGTAAAATTCTTAAGGAAAGTCTAGAATTTGCCTTCCTCATTGGCCTGCAATCAGATCCCTTAAGGATTTCCTTGGGGAAATATTTTGAAGATGCCAATAAAAATGCAAATATGTTTTCTGGGAGGATGAAGAGATGAAGCTATTATCAGTCAGACTCAAGTCATCATAGCACATACCTAAGGTAGCCTAGATCGAAAATGAACCCAAAAGACTCAAGGAGCATGTGAGATCTCACCCTCTCTTCATAAAGAGAGGCAGGGATGGGATGTGCAATACCTGAGGTGCCAGAGCAATGGTTCTGGGCATGGGAACAAGGGCCCTCACTCAAGATAATGGGAGGTGAGGAGTAAAGGGGAGAGGTAAATCAGAAACAAATGCTGGAGAGCCAATATGGGGAGTGTTAAGAAGGTTGTTAAATACCAGGGTCAGAGTCCAGAGTTGTGCATCCAAGTTTGGCCATGAATCCAAGAGTCAGGATCTGGGAGTTGAGATCTATCAAAACCAGGTAAGAGTTGCCTGGGAGTGGGTGGGGCTGGGAGACGAGGAGGAGAGCTATGGAGAGCTAATTACCTTGTGATGCCATTACAGCAGGACACGGGGGCTGCTCACCACTACATCCCAGCTCCTCACACAGGGTCAGACACATGGTAGAACCCAGTAAATATTTGAGGAAGGAAGGGAAGGAAGGAGAGAGTTGGAAAGGAGAAAAGGAAGGGGAAAGGGAGCAAGAATGGAAGGGAAAGGAAATTCCATATGGTGTAAGTTATAGGAATTCAAGAAATGATTTGATTAACAATTAACATTGACTGAATAATAGTATGTGCCAGCCATGATGCTAAGGTGAATATCCCAGTTAATCTCCAACAACTGTATGGGAGAGTTAATATACACTCCATTTTATGGATGAGGAGACTGAGGTTTACTGTAGTCGTGTGATTTTCCTCAGGCTGGAGAACTGGCAAGTGTCAGAGCTGGCATTTGATCCCCAAAAGCCTAACCTCAGAGCTCACCCCCTTAACCACTTCAACCATGATGTTTAGAAGCAAAAGGAAGGTACTTAAGAATTCAAGCTAGGCTGAGTGTCCTCTCAAGGACTTTCTGAGAAAAGATGTACAAATGTTCAAAAGAAAGTGAAAGAAAGGATTGTTGCTTTGCAAAAAAAGGTTTCCAAAGAATAGTGAAGATCAAAAAAATGGAGTGAAAAATGAGAGCATTAGGGAGATAATGAGGCAGAAAGGACTGACAGAGAGGGACCCTCGGGTGGGTGGACCTACATTTCATGAGAAAGAGGGTGATGCAGACACCTCTCAGGATGTGGGAGGGAGGATCTGCTGGCCAAAATATTCAAATTGGCTTAGCAAAAGGCAGCTTCCAAGATGAGTCATAGTTTCACAGCACTACGGACAAAAGTGTGCAAAATTGAAAATGTTATAGCAGGAACAAATTTCTGTAAATCACAAAACCCTCATATGAGACTTCTAGCTTTCTGCTGCAAGCAGAGATAAAATATATCAGTCTTTCTCTATAGAAAATTTTTAAAAGGCATAGCCCACACCCACCAGAATAGCTAAAATGAGAAAGAGGTATAAAATCAAGTAAGAAAGAAGTAAAACAATGGAATGCCCTGTATTACCACAATGCTCTATTGGCGGCATGTATTCAATATACCTACTTCAGAGCACCACAAGCATCTACTGAAGCTGAACATGCATATCCTGTGACCCAACAATGTCACTCCTGAGCATCAACCCATCAGAATTGTATCCATGCATTCAGGAGATGTACTAGAATGCTCGTAGCAGCACTATTCATAATAGGCTCCAATAGAAACCACCCGAATGCCCATCAACAGTAGGATTGCTAAATAGATCATGGTATATCCACACACTGGAATACTACACAATGAGGAGCATGAGCAATATACAATTACATACAAAACTACAGATGAACCTCACAAACATAAAGATTTAAAGTAAAAAAAAAAAAAAAGGGCAAACTCTGCCGTAAGAAGTCAAGGTGGTGATAACCTACGTGCACTTTTCCATATGGATATTAAATTCAATATAATTTTCAAAGAAAATACAGTCATGTTTAAAAGCAAAATAAATGTCTTCGAGAACCCAAAACTGAATAGAAACACAAAGAGATCAGAAGAGAATGGGCAGGAAAGGTCAACAGAACTTGTGCAGCCATCTCCTGAAAACAATCTACTTAGGGAGTGCAGGCGGTCCTTCTGGAAGTTTCCGAAGGAACTTTTAAGCTGTAGATCCTGGGAGAGTTCACATCCCTCCTGCATGATGTCTGTGTTTTAAGTCAATCCCAGGAAACAGGAAGGGGCATGCCTCGCCTCATCTTTTTTCCCCCAGCTCTAAGCATTGTACCTTACACGTGGAAGCGTCACAGTAAACGTATGGGGAATGAGTGATGAATAAACAGAATTTTGCATGTCTCTTTATTATTTAATACTGTGTCCAGCTGTATTCCTCTAGCAGCAGACCCTAGCATAAGGAATGCAGGAGTTTATTTGGCAGATACCCCCAGGAAGTACCTGTAGGAGAGTGGGGATTCAAGAAAGGGTGGGGAAGGTACCAATACACGGTGACCGAATGAACAGACTTCCACTAGGGCAACTGGGCCTAAACCCTGCTGAGGAGCTCATGGTAAAAACATTGAATGTTTTTCCTCAGAATGGTCCCCACTCCTACCCCCAGCCCCACCCAGGGAGTGCAGAAGCTGAGGTCTTGATCCTCTGCTTGCATAGTTATGTCTTTAGCCAAAGGCTGCTCCCAGAGGGCTAACTCCCTGGCATGACCCAGAAGAGTCACAAGTGCTTCTAACAGGAAATTCTGGAGTGGTGGGTATGCTAAGAAGAAGAAGGAGAGGCAACAAAAGTTTCTGCTACCAACGGCCATAAAAATACCTCATTGGAAACATAATTTTTTTCCTCCACTGATGGATATAGGCCATGACTGAGGACTGGGAAGATGGAAGTGGGGTCCAAGAGCAAAAAGTAAAAAGTGTAAAAATCCCAGTAGGAAGCAACTTTTAGACCCTCTTCTCTGGCCACTCTTCGAGGCTTAGATCTCTTCCTACCCCACTCACTGGATGAACACTCCCGACGTAACCTATCTGAGAAGCTTTCAGAAAAAGAGTAACTGAACTGCACATGTTCCATGGCCTTCTTCCCATCTTTCTGGAGTCCCAGACTTTTAAAGACTTGACTCTGAGAAGCTGCATGGCCTGTTTGGTCTATGTTCACATGTGATGTACAACACGAGCTGCTGTCATTCTCAACAATGAAATATTGTACAAGTTGGCTTCTGTATCTTTGGTTTCCATCCCAACATCAATAAGAGGCTAGAAGAACACAAGATTCATTTTGGAAACTCCCCCTCCAGAAAAGTCACTCAGATACCAGATTTTATGACCAATGTTCCGAAGCACCAACCCTCAGCTACTTTGGAAGCAAAGACACTCCTGCCCAGCTCTCCCTCAATCCCTTTGGTCTCATTAGAATTCTTCCCAACCATGGCTATTATTACTAATTCAACAGTAGAGCATTAATGTAAAGTTTTAACAGTTCCTCAGTTAATCCTTAAAATTAGCCTATCAGGGTGAAGAGATCTTCTACTGTTTCCGTGCCATGCAATTTCAGGTAATAAGTGAGATGAGGAAAAAGGATGTTTAATGTATTATAACCCCATGGGGGGCATTGGGACTGCTTGTACAGACGTTTTGAAGTGCCAGGGAGAGCCAAAAACAAAACGAAAACAAAAACCTAGCTCCAAGCAAAGCTCATTTGGATACAGTTTCCAGAGGAGAAGCCACCAAGGGCCTGAATATGGGGCAAGGAAGAGTAATTTAGAGATGCTCTTTTAGAGCTGCTGTTTGGGAAAAAGCAAAGTCCTTGAAGTACCGTTTGGTTTATGACACGGTGAAAACTTAAAGCTACCAAAGAAAGCTAAAACCAAGTCTCTATTTTAAAAAATATGACTGTGAATAAAAAAAAAAATTTACAGTACAAAGAATACCTGTTTTTAAAAAATTGAAACAGTCTAGTATAATTGAGAAACTGCAGTCACAGTGGCAAAGCCCAAAGTACATTTGCAAACGCCCTATGAGAGCCACGCTCTCGTCCTAGAGTTGGCGCACCTTGCTCTGTCGTGAGAAAGAAGTGGTTTGGAAGATGTGACCTGCCCTGACAGCTGGCTTTGGTTTTTTCATCTTCCTGCTAAGAAACTATGTAACAAAAGCGAGAGCATTTAAACCATAAGCAACATCCCCCTTCTTTTATTTTTCTATTGTATTTAGCGCTTGCACTAGTTGAACATTCCCCTAGTGTTTATACATCCCAGGACTTCTAGACATTTTATAGACATTAAATCAGTTCCACACAAAAGATCTGAAAAATATGAGAGATAATGATGTGTACAAAGTGAGTTCAATGTGGGTGGTCCCTTCTCAGGTTCCTTCTTCCTAACTGAAGTTGGATTCAAGGCTATTCTGATAAATATTTTCTTGTTGCCGTTGTTTTATTTTGTTTTAACCCAAGTGTTTTCCTAGACTTCTGAATTTCCTTGTCTGTTAAACAAAGCAGAGCTACTCAGTGATGAGCTATAATCCCTTTGGTCTTAGACATTTTTTCACCTTTGTCCCTGGCTGTCATGTTGGTTTTGTGTGTTTTGCTTTGTCTCGTACTAACTTGTTGTAGCTGGACATTGATAGTGGCAGGTAGTTGGGGGAAAGGACCCACTGACAACACCTGTATTTCCATCAATGCCAAGGAAGGATGAACCAAAAAATAGATCCAGAATCAAGTCAGAAACTTTGCCTTTGGCTATCTCTTTGTATTTCCAAAGAGAGCCACAACAATATCTCCAACCCATAACTCTCTTATGATGTACCGTGACACTCCTCCCATTGAGACATGGGCTGTGTATTCTTTCCCCTTGAGTTGGGGCTTCTCCCTATGGCAGAATGATGCTATGTGACTTCTGAGGTTATAAAAGGTCACTCATTGTTCTTATGGGACACTGGTTTGGAGCCCAAAACTGCCATGTAAGCACTCTGACTGTCCTGAGGTAGCCATGCTGTGAGGAAGCCCAAAATAGCCCATGAGAGATCACTTGAAAGGCTCTGAGACCACACAACGGGAGAGAGAGGTCTGACAGCCACCAGTGGCATCAGGCTCTGCTGTGACTGCCCCAACTGCAACCACAGGAGGAACCTGAGCCAGAACCACCCAGCCAGGCCCTGCCTGATTCCTGACCTCAGAAACCAGAACAGATGATGAAATGATTGTTGTTGATTTAAGCCACTAAATTGTGGAATGATTTGTTATATACCAATAGATGTCCAGAAAACCATCCATATCTTAAAAAATTTGACAATCCCAAATTGAGGGATAAATCGTAATTAGATGAGACACCTATCTATGTTATATGTACACATATATGTATGAGGGCTGTCTGGAAAGTATCTAACCATTGTTAATATGTAATTTTCATATTACATGGCTGGATACTTTCCAGACAGCCCTTTGTATACAGTTGACCCTTGAACAATATGGGTTTGAACCACATAGGTCCACTTATATACAAATTTTATTCCACCTTTGCCACCCCTAAGAGAGCAAAACCAACCCCTCCTCTTTCTCTTTCTCCTCCTCAGCCTACTCAACATGAACACAACAAAGATGGAGACCTTTATGATGATCCATTTCCACTTAATGAGTAGTAAATATATTTTCTCTTCTGTATGATTTTCTTAATAACAATTTCTTTTCTCTAGCTTGCTTTATTGTAAGAATACAGTATATAATACACATAACATATAAAATATGTATTAAACAACTGTTTATGTTATAGGAAAGTCTTCCAGTCAACAGTGGGCTATTAGTTCAGTTTGGAGAAAGTCAAAACTTATACATAGATTTTTGGCTATGCAAGGGATTGGCACCCCCTAACCCCCATGTTGTTAAAGAATCAATTATATATATTTATATTGATATATAATACATTTTCATATGAATATGGTTTATCAACAGTGTGATTTTAGTTCTTCTCAACTAATTTATTTGTTTCCAAAGGCTTGGGTTATAGGACCAATTTAGGAATATAAACAAAATCTATCTAAATCAGACAGACCCAACAAACCAATCCTTTTGATCTTGGTGTGTAGGGAAGAAATTACTTTTATTCAGTCTCCCAGGCATTCATGAACATGGTGATGTGTTATGTAATTGATTTTCATATAGGAATTATCATAGGTTTTAATAGGCTTTTAATATCAAAGCCTAACTCAATAGAGATTTGGTTTACTTAGTCAGATGTACATGACTCACCTTGATCTGTATTGTTTAAGGTGAAAGAGCAGAACTAATGTGTATTGAATGTATATTTAATATTGAAATAAGCCTTAGTGATGTTGTTGATAAAAACATAGCCCTTGAACAGAGGGGAGCTAACTTCTTGAAAGGTAACTCCTTTAGCACATGGATTTTCACATTATTCAGAGACTTCTTACATAAAATGTACCCATTCAGGTAAGCCACCAAGGGCTTTGAGAAGAAGGGCACATATCAGTTAGCTTTGGCTGTGTAACAAACCACCCCAAAACTTAGTGGCTTAAAAACAATAACCATTTTATATAGTTCATGATTCTCTGGGTCAGTTCGGCAGTTCTTCTGGTCCAGATTGACTCAGCATATGTCTGTTGGGCTCCCTCAGGTGTCTATAATCACTTGGCATGTTGGCTGACAGCCAGGTGATCTTGAATGACCTCCCTAATTTGCCTGGCAGTTGACAGTCTGTCGGCTGAGTTAACAAGGGTGACCCATCTACTGTTGTATTTTGTTTCTTCTCCTTATGGTCTCTCATCCTCTTGCAGGCTAGCGCAGGCCAAGAATAAGGGTCTCAAGATTCTAGAGGCAGCACAAGAGAGTTAACCCCAAAGCACAAGTGCCTTTCAAGCCTTGGCTAATATCCCACTGGGCAAAGCAAATCACGTGACTAAGCCCAGCTCCAAAGTGTGGAGCAAAGACTCCACCTTTTAATGCGAGACATGGCAAAGTCCCATTGCAAAGGGGTGTGCATTCAGGGATGGCCAGGAAGCAATTCCTGCAATCTGCTATAGGGAATTCCTCATAACTGTAACCTGCAGCAAAACCACAACTGCCACTCACTCACCAGGATCTGCCAAGAGGGCACAAGAAGCAAACAAACAAACCTGCCACCCTCCCCAGCTCTCTAACCACCTATCATCTCCCAGAAAGGGCTGGGATATTTAGTTCTGGACAGTTAGCTCTGAGACACACAGCATAATATTTTTTTAAACACATAATGATAGTGATTTGATATAACGGGTGTGAAATGATCATAAAAGGAGAAGTCAGGGAAAGGCCCGTCGGAAGTAAGATTAGGGATGATGTTTCAGCTCTGCAGCTTTCACTGGGCCCCGGGAAAAGAAACACAGAACAAAAGGTTAGTTAACTTTCTCCCTCCTAATGAACATTATGAGGACAAATATTCTGTTCACATGTACCCTTTCAGCAACCTGGTTAATTTGTCAAGCCCAACTGGACACATAAAGAGAGCCCCTTTATCTTCATTAAACCCGATGAGAATGAATGGCAAACCGCAGCATCGTTACTCTGGCCTGACGGGTTTCATCAAAGGGCCTGGAAACCTTTTAAAACCCCAGATACCTTTAATCCTGGCTGTGTCAGGGTTTATCTCTTGTAACAAACATTCACTGCTCTTATCTCCATCCGCAGACTCAGACTGGACAAAGCCTGCTTCCAGGTACACACAGCAGGGAGAGACACAGGTACACACGCACATAGGAGCATGTGTGTATGTGCACACACATGCATTGATCAGCCAGCATGACAATTTTTATTTTACAAGTAGAGAGGATGCGTGTGCATGTGCGTGCGTGTGTGTGTGTGTGTGTGAAGTGGAGGTGTAAGAGAGATGAAGAAGGAGGAAGAGATAGAGAGGTCTCTGTTCTCTCTCTGGCCACATTGATGTAAACCTATGGGAGCCATGAGAAGACAACGGTTCAAAGAAAAAGTGGTAAAAAAAAAAAAAAAATCCTGGCTCTACTGTTTCCTAGCTGAGTGACCCTGGTCAAGTTAATTAGCTTTGCTGTACCTCAGTATCCTCATCTGTTAAAACAAAAACAAAACAAAAATAAAACTCATAATTGTGAAGGTTAAGTTAATATTTTTTAAGTGTTTAGAATAGTACCTGTCCCACATTAAGCACTGCATAATTGTTATGGGATACGTATGGAGACTAGAGTTGGCATGAAACTGCCAAAGAGTAGCTTTGTGACACTCTGGGCTGCTTAGAGCCCTGGTAGCAAACTGTGGCTGAAAATGGGCAAAGGGGCCACTTCCTACACTGAGTCTTCACCAGCCTGGGAGTGGCCAGGCACTGCAAGCTGTGTAATCATCCCTCTGTGACAAGGACCTCAAAAGAAGAGTGGGGGAAGGGCAAAGGCAAGGATGGAGTAGCTCCAGGCAGAAGAGACTATACACAGTGAACACGACTGATCACGTGACAACAGCAAACAGAGACTGCATTGTGAGTATACGTGAAAGGCCTTTTGTGGACCTTCAAAACTAATATGCTGGGGGTGACTTGATGTTTGGGGTTTGAAATCATCAAGGGGTGTCTTCATTCACGTGTCTGGTGATTGGTGCTTTCATCTGGGATCTTCTCTTGGACTATCCACGTACTATGTGGCTGACAGTAAGCCAGCACCCACAGGGGGCCTCTCCACTGGCCTGGGCTTCCTCACGGCATTGCGGCCTTAGGGTATATGCACTTCCTCCTCAGCAGGTCAGCACTCCAAAGAAAAGTTTCCCAGCTAGCAAGTCGGAAACTGCAGTCTTTAAGACTTAGCCTTTGAAGGCACACAGCATCACTTCCGCCACACTGGTTACTAATTTATTGGTTACTAATAAGACACAGATTTGCAAAATCCCAAAGAGAAAGAACATAGATGGCACATCTTGACTGGCGAAGTTTCAATGGCACATGGAAGATGACCATGTGGGTTGGGAGATATTGTCAGAGCCAAAATGCAATCAGCCACAGGGGCTATCAAGCCAGAAGACATTTATATTATATAAATAAATAATTTTTCATTTAAATTTATTTGAACTTTTTAACAGTTTTCTCTGGTTACCATAAAAAAATGCCACAGACTGGATGGCTTAAGCAACTAAAATTTATTTCTCACAGTTCTGGAGGTTAGAAGTCGAAGCTCAAGTTTCAGGCAGGGTTTAGCTTCTGGTGAGGGCTCTCTTCTTGGTTTGTAGATAGCCCGCCTTCTCACTGTGCTCACATGGCCTTTCCTTGGTGTGTGTGTGAGAGGCGGGATGGAGAGAGAAAGAGTGAGCTCTGGTATTTCTTCTGATAAGGATATTAATCAGCCCTAACCACACTGGGGGTTAGGGCTTCAACATAGGAATTCTAAGGGGACACACACATTTGGTCTGTATCATTCTGCCCTGGCCTCCCTAAATTCATATCCTTTCTGAATGCAAAATGCATTCATTCCACCCTAGCAGTCCCAAAAGTCCTAACTCATTCCAGCAACAACTGTAAAGTCTAAAGTCAAACCCCTCACCTAAAGATCATCAAAATCAGATATGAGTGAGACTCAAGGTATAATTCATCCTGAAGCAAAATTCCTTTTCTAATATGAACCTATGAAACCACACAGTTTATGTGCTTTCAAAAACGATACTGGGGCAAGCAAAGGATAGACATTCCTTTTTCAAAAGAGTGAAATCAGAAGGAAGAAAGGGGTGTTGGGTCCCAAGCAAGTCCAAAGCCTAGCAAGGCAAGTTCAACTAAATCTAAATGCTCAAGAATGATCCTCTTTGGCTCGATGCTCAGGCTTCCGGACCCACTGGGTGGCAGCCCCACTTTCTGGACCCACTGGGGTGGTGGTCTCACCTCCTGGACTCACTGGAATGGAGGTCACATCCTGGGGACTCTGCTGAGTTGGGGTCCTTCCCTCAAGGCCACCTCCCCAAGACTCCAGGTGGTAGCACCTTGGCCTTTGGAAACCTCAGTGGAGGCCCTATACTTTGAAACCAAAGAGACAGCCCCGGCCATTTCTGAATCACCTTCGGCGTCCCTCTTCCCTTTCTTTGAAGGACAGCACACATTCAGAAATAAATAGCTCTACTGTCCCATCCCGTAGGATCTAAGTCCAACAGTCTCCTTGCATTTCATCCTATCTCCCATCCCTTCCATTCAAACTACAGCATTTCTGCTCTTGTGATCCTATAATCTCTTTATCAAGTACTGTCCAGCTACCCTCTTGGCCTTCTCTTCTGAGCATGACTTCTCACTGTTTGAAATATGGACAGGCTTAGAATTTTTCAAACCTTTATGTTCTGGTTTCTTTTAGCCAACATTATATTCATGATTATTTATGTATTCTCTAAGATGAAGGCATCCTCTCTCTCCAACTCTCCTCTTTTCTTTCTTAGCCTTCACCAGAATCACATTTAAGATCATTATTTCTACCAACAATCCCTTCATGACAATCCAGATTTTTCCTAGAGGCACCTCAAAACTCCTCCAGCCTCTACCCATCACCTAATTCCAAATTAACTTCTACATCTTTTGGTATTTGTAACAGCAGCACCCTACTTTACAGTACCAAAACCTTTATTAGTCTGTTTGGGCCACTGTAACAAAATATCATCAACTGGATGGACTGAAATACAGAAATGTATCTCTCACAGTTCTGGGGGCTGGGAAGTCCAAGACCATGGAGCCAGCATGGTCAGTGTCTAGTAAAGGCTCTCCTCCTGGCTTGTGGATAGCTGCCTTCTTGCTGCGTGTGCTCACATGACCTCTTTTATGTGGGGAAAAAGAGAGAGAGAGAGAGAGAGAGAGAGAGAGAGAGAGAAAGAAAGAGAGAAAGAGAGAGAGAGAGAGAGAAAGAAAGAGAAACACATGTGCAAGGGCTGATTCTCTAGTGTTTCTTCTTATAAGGTCACTGATGCTCTCAGATCAGGGCCCCACACTTGTGACCTTGCTTAACCTTAATTATTCCTTTAGAGGCCTCTTCTCTAGATAAAAGCATACTGGGGGTTAAGGCTTCAGTATATGAATTTGGGGGAGACACAAACATTCAGTCCATAACAAACTTTATCTAAATAAGTACATGATCTACGTTGTCTACATAACCTTTCTCTTTCTCTATGTCAGTATTACAAAAGACAATCCCAATATTATGCTGCCATTATGTGCTTCCTTATGGAATGAATTAGGAACCCATGAGTCAATCATGCTCTTTGAAGCATAACAATTCTATATGATGAAGGGTTGACAAAACTGGGTGTATTAGTAAAATTCTGTGAGTAGCAAGAAAAAAAAAGGACTCTTTTGTCCTTTTGTATTGGCTCTTGTAGCTTGAAAAGATGATGAATGGCTCATGGAACTGAAAGGAAGACCTACATGACTTAGCATCTCCAGGTCAATAATCAGAGTCTCCATCCTGCCAGAGTTTTCTTACCCTACCATCTCTCATCTTGTCTTGTCTCTCTCATTCTTGTAACTTGGCCTTATTGTCTCCTACCAAAGACTTAGGACCTTCTCTTTGAGACTGGAAAAATAGCCAACCAGTAACCATACCATAAGACAGATCTTCTTTCTTCCTGTGTCAACATATCAGTTCCAGGGAAGGACTCTGATTGGCTCTGCTCGGGCCATATGACCACCCCTTGGACTTTGGTTCATTGAAGATGAAGCTCTATACTTAGTCAGGGTGTCACATGCTCACTCCTTGGCAAACGGGTCAAAATCTCTTGTTGTATCTACTGAGTATAATTTTTTTTTATTTAAACATATGTGAGTATTCACAAGCTTAGTCATAAAAGTAAACAGTAGCCCAAAGTCCTAAATAAATCAAAATGTTTCTTAAAATGTGCACGTACTCCTGTTTTCCATGGGAATCTTAGTTGGGAGACGCTGCTGAGTGTTTTAGCTGTAAGAGCAGACCACTGTTCCTGTCTGGCAGGGCTGGAAAAATACCTATAGACATTACTTGGTGCTGGCTAGAATTCACAGGCAGTAAATTAAATGGTTCACGAGCCCTCAACTCCAGTACCTCAGATCTTGTAGGGCCCCTTCTCCTTTAGAAAGTTGATTTGGGGTGTAACCCCATAGGGAGAGGGGTAGCCCCTGGCCCCAGCTAGCTTGCTGCTGGACAACCAAGGAAGAGCCCCCAAGGTCATTCGTTGGCAGTGAGAGAAGTGATATTGGGAAATGACAGCCGGGCTAAAATAAACATTTTAGCAGCCTAATGGAACTTAAAAATAATTTTTCAAGGTTTTAATAAAGTGACACAGCTCTGTCCAACCCTGAGTGATGAAGCAATGTCTCAAAATTAACTGTCCAGCTAGACAGATCCCTAGAGTCCTTCTGATTTCAGCTCAGTATTATTTGGTTCAATAATACAAATTTGGTTTTAATCAGTGTTATGGGTCTGAATATCTATACCCACCTCTCAAATTTGCTTCTTAAAGTCCTCATCTCCAAGGTGATAGTATTAAGACATGGGGTCTTTGAAAGGTGATTGGGTCACAAAGGCAGACCCCTCATGAATAGGAATAGTGCCCCTACAAAAGAGACCCCACGGCCCTCCCACCCTGTGAGAACACAACGAGAAGACAGCCATCTATGGACCAGGGAGTTGGCCCTCACCAGACACCAAATCTGATGTTGCCTTGATCTTGGACCTCCCAGCCTCAGAACTTGGATAAATATCTGTTGTTTATAAGCCACCCAACTTTATTGTGTTTTGTTATGTCACCCAAACATACTAAGACAATCAGTCACCTCTTTTGAGAGTTATCTTGAAACCAGCTGAGAGACAACTAGGAGCTGGATCACCAGTGGGGACCACTCCGTAGCATCCCCTTGCCAGCATGTTGGCTTATCCCAGTGTCCGTGCTACAGTGATGACTACACTGTGAACAGGGGTGCTGTCGGGGAAGACACAGCTTCTCTAACTGCAGTGCTCAGGGACAAAAGAGCACAGCACTGACTTCCAAAGCCGGTTGAATATTCAAAAGTGATTGAGGTTTCACCTTCCGTGGTAAATTGTTTCCTAAAATGGACACCTCCATCCCTCCTATCCATCATGTTCTTTGCAGTGTGACTGTCATTCTCCCCACCAGGAAGTGAGGTCCATCTCCCCTTTCTTGGAGCCTCACCTGACCTTGTGACTGGCACTGATCCCAAGCATGTGACAGAAGGGAGGTTATGGAGCTTCTGAGTAGAGGCCTTAGGAGACCTGGCAGCTTCCTTTTTTGTTCTTTTGCCATGTAAAGAACCCCAGATGACCCTGCTAGAAAAGGAGGTTATGGAGAAAGACCAGCCCTGGGGGAGGAGGGAGGCCACACAGAGAAGAACTGAGGCGTCCCAGCCAAAAGCCAGCACCAAAGCACTGGACATGCGAGGGGGGACATCTCGGCCCCTCCAGCCCCAGGGGAGATCCTGGCCAGAGCCACAAGGAGCTGAGATGAGCCATCTCCCCTCCCCAGCTATCTCTGCCCACATCTCTGACCCATGGAATTGGGAGCAATAAAAGAGTTACTGTTTAAAGCCACTGAGTTGTGGGGTGGCTACACGTCAACAGAAAACTCACCTTCCCTCATTTCACTGAGAGGAATTAGGCCCACAAATTGGGAAGTTCTACCAAAAACCAGGCTGTTGCATGGATCAGAACATGCTTTGAGTAATCTGTGTAATTTTCACTGGGCACAGAGCATTTCAGAGCAGACTAAATCCAAAACTAAGACAGTTGCTTTTCTAGGTTTGGGTAGGTAGGTTTGGGCCATGCTGCTCAAATTTAACCATCTTCTATTTTGTCCTGAAAATTTCCCTGTGGCCCTTGCAGGGTCAGTGAGCATTTCCAGTTTCCTGAGACCCGCTGGGTACCATTTTAGCAACCTCAAGTCTCTTCAGCCTTTATTGGTCTTCCTACAGAGTTTGACAATTGGCTACTGACAGAAATTTTTTTAAATATGAGATTTGATCTCCAACTGGATATACCTCTGTAACAAAGTTTCTATTGGATGTCCATGGGAGCATTCAGGCAGCTGAACTCAGAATCCTAATCATTTCCCATATTAACACCTATAATCTGAAAGTGATCAATTCTTCCCATCGGTCTCCATGGACTGAGGAGAACTTTCTAGCAGCTTAGGCATGGCCTCGCATCAGGTGATCAATAAATCATTTGCCTAGGTGTGTTTTATGGTTGCCCAGTACACCAGCATAATAAAACTTTGAATTAGGCAATGTTCCTTTTTATTATCAGAAATGAATTACCTCATGGAGCCAGCAGATATACAAATGTAGTATGCCCTTCCACTAAGTGGAAGGCTTTTTTTAATCAGCTTCCGACAAATGCAGAAGGCAAAATATTATTAATAACTACATTCCAAGATTGCCTATCTATATTATAGGTTGATTTTATCAGGTTCATTGTTGCTCTTCATTTAATAATAAATAATACCATAATTTTCATAGCAACCATGGCAAACCGTCAGAGTAATATTAACCATAAACTCCATACTTTCAATGTTTATTTTGAGCCTGGATCAGGAGGCTTTCTGCAGGGCATGGTGAAATGTTCACACTGGAGGAAAGGTCCATTTTTGTTGCAATTAGACCCTGGGAAGCTGGTAAAACAGCACATTATGCTAAGAAATATATGTAATAATACCAGCATCCATGTTCACCCCAAAAAGAAATATCATATTTTGATATCTGAGTAGTAGCATAGTCCTGTGGCTTTGAGAGTTCATATTTCATTTTTAACTTTTAAACAAAATTAATCACATAAAGACTAAATGCTTACTGCATGTAATGGATGGTCTCCTGATCTTCTCACCCTTTAGAGTCCATGGAATAGGACCAAGACACTTGGGTATCCAGCCCATGTGAGCCTGCAGGGTGAATCAGATCTTTGTCATTGCTCTATCTCCAGCACCTGGCATACAGTAGGCACTCAGTTAATGCTTACAAATGAACTAACACTTCTTGTGGACATGAAGGCAATGAAAGCGTAGAAAGTTTCCCTAGCATAGGAGGCCCATAAATTGAGTCTGAAAGGATGGATAGAGTTTAGTCCAATCAAGGAAAACAGAAGGACATCCCAGGCAGAAACAGCCACGGACAGGAGAAACAGGAAGTTGGTGCTCTGATCGTCTTAGGTTGGTTGAGGGCAGAAATGAAGCCAGGTAGGGAAGCACTGGCCAGGTCACAGAGCACCACAGAGCTCAAGCTTTAGTTGTCATTGTGGGGACTAATGAGGTGTTTTAAGCAGAGAAAGGTCTTGGTCAGTTTCCTAATTTGGAAAGATTAATCGAGCTTCAGGATGGAGATGGATGCGCAGCTGGAGTGAAGGCCAGCAGAGTTGTGGCCCTTCAGTCCCCCCACCGTGCACAGCACAGGCTGGCATTGGCGCTACTTCCCTCCCAAGGCCACCTGAGACTCTCGACAAGGTCAAACACAGTCGCTCAGGGCCCCAGATCTTGAGGCATCTCAAGTCCTGGGCGTCATGTTTTGAGGGAGCATATTGTTCCGGAATATAGTGGCACCTCCCACCTGACTCCCCTCCCATCCTCCTGTTAGTGGGCACAGCCTGGAGGATGGGCAGGGTGAACAAAGGGGATGAAATGTCACCATCTCTCTATTAGTTTCGACATGTCTGAGGACAATCCTCCCTCAGGGTTCAAAGGGTCTTCATGGTCTTGAGCCAACATTGGGAGGACAGATCTTAAATGGATGCATTTGCCAACAACTTGCTTTTCACCAAATGGGAAAAAGGCCACTTTATTCCCTGATGATGACCATTACAAATGGTTCCCAAACCACAGGCATTCAGGTTCATAGGCTTCCCCAGGCCAAAGCACACCCTGAAGCTACTTGAGTGTCAGGCATTGTTTTCATGGTGCCTTCAAGAGCACTGCAGGTTTTGGAAAAGGAAAGCCCAAATATTGTAAGGTTTTGTAAACATCAGAGACTGCTTACCTAAAGTGGACTCCTTCTGGATTGGTCTGTGGGAATAATAGAATGTTTGAGAAAAAATACTCAAGAAATCAAAATTACTCGGAATAGATAAGAAAAATGTCAGTGAGGACTCAAGACTCCTTTGAATCCAGGTTGCCATTCCTCCTGGCAATCAGAGCCTAATTGGTTTGCCAGCTCTACCCAAAGCCCCGACAAGGAAACATGCCTGCTTTGTAGCAAGACAGATTTAATTTGAACAAAGGAAAAAAAAAAAAAGGGACTGATATGTAAGGAACTGCAGTGGCTTATGAAGAAAACAACTTAAAATTTATTCCTCAGGAAATATTTATTGAGTGCCCACTATGTGTAATGAGCTGCTCCGTACTAAGCAAACTTATTGGTAAATAAAACAAAGATTCTTGCCCAAGCAGAGTGTACATCCCAGCATGGGGTCTAAGGGAGACCAGCCTTGAGCGTGGAGAGCTGCCCGAGTCCAAAGTGGGAACAGTACGGTGTGAGTGCAGAGGATACAGTGCAGTGTAGACACAGCCCACCGTGGGTACAGTGCAGTGAGGATACGGACCAGTGTGGGGACAAACGAGTGTGGGCACTGTGGCTACACCCCACTGTCAGGACAGTAAAGTGTGGGTACGACTCAATTTGAGTACAGTGCAGTGTCAATATAGCCCAGTGTGGGTACTGCCCAGTGTAGATACAGTGGACACAGTCCAGTGTGGGTACAGTGCCCTGTGGATATGATGTGTATGTCCCAGTGTGGGTAGAGTGCAGTGTGGGTACTGCCCAGTGTGGGTACAGTGGATAGAGTGCCATGCAGGTACAGTGCAGAGTGAGCACAATAGGTACGTCCCAATGTGGGTGTACTGCAGTGTGGATACAGTTGATAGTGCCATGTGGGTACGACCCAATGTGGGTGCTGTAGATACAGTGCCTTGTGGGTACAGTTGCAGTGTGGATACAGTGCAGTGTGAGTACAGTGGGTACATCCCAGTGTGGGTGCAGTGCCATGTGGGGACAACGTAGTGTTGGTACAGTGCAGTGTGGATACAGTGAGTACAGTGCCATGTGGGTCCAGTCCAGGGTGAGCACAGCACAGAGTGGGTGCCACGCAGCGCAGGTGCAGTGGGGACAGTCAGGTATGGTGACGAGGACAAGGCTTTCACTTGGCAGACACTGGGATGTGAGCGAAGCATTTGGCGGGGCTGCAGGGCCGTCAGGAGGAGGAGGGACGGAGGCTGTGGGTTCAGACAAGGCCAGAACACGAAGGCGCCCACAAGCCACGCCACGGAATCTGCACCGCATTCTGGAGAGAAAGACACACCTGGCGAGGTGGAGAGGGGAGTGGATTAGATGAAAAGGGCAGAGGGTGCTCCAGTGTCTGCTTGAAGAATGGCAGGACCAGAGCAAGAGACCAGATGGGCCACTTCCATAATGATGCAAGTGAGAATGAGGCGGCCGTGAGCGAATGTCTAAAAGGATAGGATTTTACAGCCCTTTGAATGGAATCTGTGAAAAGTGCACTTTCAAAGAGAGCGAGCTTTGAGCTTGGGTGAGTGGCGGTCGTGTGGTGTCGCGCACACACACACAAGGGGAGCAGGGCCGGGGGGAGTGCAAGTCGGTTTGTAGAGCCTGCTGGGAGGCTTGGGAAGACCCAGCAAGTGGGTCAGTCGGGGAGAGAAGACAGAGAGCCATCTGCTTTTAGGGTCACCAGTACGAGTTGTGTGTGACCCCGGATCAGGTGGCACAAGGTCCAGAAGAACCCTAGCTGTGGGTAAATGAGATGACACAACCCCAGAAAGAGCAGTACACACTTTTTTCCTGCAAACTAGGGACAAATCACTGAAATCCCAAATCGCTCAGCTGCCTAGCTGAGGCTAGCTCAGTCCTGGCGGGGAGCCTCACTGACTCATGAGAATGTTTTAGAAATGTGGACTTCAAACCCATTTCCTCCAGCAAGACTTAAGACCTCTCTCTGACTTGCCCTGGTTATGTAACAGCTGATTCACCCGGGCTCTTGGAGAGCTCCACGGGAGGCCCCATCTCAGCAGGGCAGCTCACCACATCCCTGCTAATCCACCTGCAAGTGATGGGATTAAGTCTTCTCCACACTCAAGCTCTCAAAACCGAAGCCTGTTTTCAGGGGCACAGTGGATAAGAGAAGCACAGCGTCTCGCTTAGAAATTCTCCACCTCCCAATCCACAGTCCTCAGGGCGATGTGATTTACAGGCAGCACATCCTGCTTTATGGTCTCCTTGGACAGAAGCAGCGGCTGCTCAAGACGGAATTCTTCCCCGGCTGACCCTGGCAGGCTGGCCCCTGCTGGCCTTCACAGCCGTGCACACTGCAGGAGGACACAGCAGGGTCACTTTCCCCCAGTGTCTCCAAGACGGTCAAGAAGCAACCGCGTTCACCCCACCTTCCTGGCTGGGCTCAGGGACACTGTGGTTTTCATTCCTCGGTTTTTGATGGCAGAGGTGGGGGACGGTCCCAGGCAGGTCAGCAAATCTACTGTCCACAGTCCTAAACCCACTCATGTGGGGTCCATGGGGTGTCATTATCTTCCTCTCTCACACATTCACCTAACATGAGGCACCCCACGGCATCCCAACCTGTGAGATTCTCAATGAATTTTTTACAGTAAACAGGACATGCTCCCATTGGGAAAAAAACATGTAATTTCAAATAATAGCAGATACACACAAGAAATATATAAAGAGCAATGAGGCATACTGGAGATCATTTTCTCCCTTTGCAGTGTGGTGGTCAGAGTCACAGGTGCAGACAAAATAGTATATGGGCCAGCACGCTTTTTCTATAAAGGGGCAAAGACCAAATATTTTTGGCTTTGTGGGCCAGAAGGTCTCTGTTGAAATGATTCCACTCTGCCATTATAGCACAGAAGCAGCCATAGACAATACATAAATATATGAATGTGGCCATGCTCTTGTTCAAGTTTATGTACAAAAATAGCTGATAGGCCACATGTGCCTTGCAAACAGTAGGTGGCCAAGCAATAGTTTGATGTAATACAAAGAAACAGAGTGGGACACAAAAGAGGACAAAACCTTCAGTAACAATAAAACTTAAAGGATGGGGAGTACAGAGGAGTGAACGCCAGATTACAGTGGGTTAGAGAATCGTGAGTGTATGTACATGTATACGCACATACATATACCCATGTATATAATGTGTATGCACATACATGTGCACAGATGTGTATATGCACACACTTCTTTATGCCTGTGGATAGATCATACAAATACCCTTCAAGATTTGTTTCTTGTTTAGAAGATCGGATATACTGGATAAGCTCCCTATTGAAAAAGCAGTTCTGCATAAAATAATGCATCTGTGACCTGGATTGGGAGTAAGGAACCCTCAGAAGAACACAGAAACAAGAGGGAAAGAGGATGCCCCGTGTGTGTTTGCACCAACTGCGGCAAACACTGAGCTCTCCCCTTAGCAGCTGCATCAGGCCCAGGGGAAGGGAGATGAAGTCTCCATCCAATCAAGGTGGGAAAACACATAGGAGCCCCCCACTGCGTTAATTACCCGCCAATCACCTTAGGTGTTCCATTGCTAAAAAGACTCACAAGATTCATTTTACACTCACAGAACAGATTTATCACAAATTCGGCCCAGCAGCAGCAGCAGCAGCAGGACACGTGTTAAAAAGGCTCAGGAGACCACAGGCCATGTCTGCTTTGTCCTCCCACAGCTGGGTCTTACAGGAGAGCTTTGTCACCAGGTCTTTAGCAAGCACTGGAGTGTGTATGAGCATGGGTGCACAGGCGTGTGTATGCGTGTGTATGTGAAGCACTTTGGTACCAGGAAGCCTGTTCACAGTGGGGGTCTCTCATAGACACATGCTAGCCACATAACCTGCCTTAACTATCAAAGCCCAAGCCCCATCCCCAGCCTCTTCCAGAACCAGGATCAAATCATAAATCCAAATATTATCACTAAACAACGCTGGCAGGCTGTTACCTTCTGCTCTGAAACGACTCACTGATCCACGATTACAGAACACTGTTTAGTGAACAGATTCCAAAACCTTGGCCAAGGGTCAGTGGCTTAGAAGTTAAGCACTGCCAGTACAGCCCAGCAGAGGTGAACCCACGCTACCGGTCACATCAAGCTGGGATTCCTCCATGTCAGAAATACCTCTGTGATCCAAGAAACCTCGAGAGATAATTTGACTTAAAGTGGTCCCACGTGGGTAGTACCCAGGTAACAGGGGCCAGTCACAGAGTGTCCTTACACAAACCTGGACAGCACAGCCTACTACAAGCCCCGGCTATGTGGTGTAGCCTGCTGTTCCCAGGCTGCAAACCAGTCACTGCGTTGAGTACTGTAGGCAATTGGAACACAGTGGTAAGCATTTGTGTACCCAAACAGAGAAAATGTGCAGTAAAAATATGGTATTATGATCTTAGGAGACGACTGTCATATATGTAGTATGTCATTGACCCTATATAGCACATGACTATATTTGAAATTATTTGTAAATGAATTAAACAAAACATGTGACATGTCTGTAAAAAGAGACTACGTGAAGAAGATTGAATGACATTGTTCACTATTTAGTCCAGAGGTTCAAAGGCACGGACCAGATGACATGACGGAGGGAGGGGTCCCAGGCCGTCTGAACGAGAGAGCTGGGACTCACCCCAGCTGTCGCTGCCAGGGTGGCCCCGCTTGCTAGACCTTCTGTTTTGTTTTGGTTCTTGGTTTTGATGAGAAAACAGAAAGGTGACTTTTTTGGTGAAATCTCCTGATCTTTCAATGTTGGAAGCTCATTCCATTAAAACCAAACAGGTCTGCGGGCCTGAGCAGCCATCTGTGACCTCAGCCTTAGAGGGCTGGTGGCAGTAGAAAGAGGTCACACTCTAGGACAGGACAGAGGTAACCAGTGGTAGGAGGTCACCACGGGCCAGAGGGGCTGTGGTCCGTGGCACAGAATGGTACTGAGCTGTGGACACTGAGGGCAGCTGCTTTCCGTTCGAGACAGGAGGGACAGAAGGGCACAGAGGGGGAGGTTGGGCGTGGCATTTTGCAACCTGCACGGGGAGGTTTCTAAGACTCCGATGCTCTATGAACAGACTGCCCTTGACTTCAGCCAAGCACATTTGAGTCAAGAAGTTGATATATGACCACACTGAACCTTCCTGTCACAGCACTGGGACAGCAAAGGTACAAAGTAAATAAAACATTCAGATGCTGGATAAAATCAGAACTTCTGGAAAAAATCTTGGAAACGTGGTCTCTCTTGCTGCCAGGAAAGTTGAAAGAAATTAAACAAAGGGAAATTATCCTTAAATATTCACTAAAGGATGAGTGAGTTTCCTGGAACCATACAATAAGGAAATCGCTTTTCTGAAGATGTTTTCTGAAGGGAGACTACCTGCAGTGTGAGAAGCCAGAGAACAAACAAGGTAAGAAGAAAGAAGGGGAAGGAGGAAAGAGAAGGGATAAAATACCATGCTGATGTTTTGAAAGGCACAAAGAAACAGTGAGGTGGACTCTGGGCCACAGGTTAAAAAGTGACATTGTTCACCGAGGTCCTCAAGAATGTTCAGCCAACCTGGCATGACAGAGAAAAACCACGATGTCTGGGTTCAAATCCACCTCTGCTGCTTGGGAAAGGAGGCTGCCTTTGTTGACTCAGTCTCCTCGCTGCCCTCTGTATATGGAGAAGCTGCATGGGGCTAGCAGGTGAGAATTCAACAAAGGTGGTTTCTTGTTTCAGCTGAGACCTCCCTACATCTGTATGTGTTTTGCTTGTTGTTTTGGGGAATATTTTTTGTGCCCATTCTCAGCAGCTACTGACCTCCCTTTTCTGCTATTTCAAAGACCCAACACTCTGGGTAAAAAGGCCGTGTTCCATGCTGCAGTCTTAAACATAGGATGGGAGTGCATATTTGATCAAGATCTATGTAAATTCCACGCACCAACAGAGTGAATATTTTCCTTTGCTTTGAAAATACAGTTCGCCTCTGTCTATATTTGTGTTTCTACAAGCGCCGGAGCCTTCATTTATTGTTTTCAATCACCGTTTTATAGTCAACCTTTCCCATTCTAAATTCCTCCTTGAAAAAGTAATGTCTCCCCCAACAGATATAGGTCTTTACAAAAAAATAAAAAAATAACTTTTTATGTACCTTGTATTCTATATGTGAGATGCTTTCAAGAGCATCACTAAGGCAAAGTCCAATCCTTACAATTTATCTCGAATATTGCCTTGGCTACAGTTTTGAATCACATTTGCCTGCAAAATTATTAGGTGGCTTTCTCTAAAATCCAAATGTATGTAAGCAATGTTTTTAGTACATTTTTAAAGTGTATAATATGGTAGTCATTTTTGTATTAATCATTCTATCACATTAAGACCAAAAATATAGATTGCCTTTTCCCCCCTCTGAGAAGACTAGGTCCTGGATTTTCCAGAGGACACTTCTTGAGCTTTCTGTGCACAGGAACTATGTGGGGTAATTTGTTAAAATGCAGACTCTGACTCAGTAGGTCTGGGGTGAACCAAAGATTCTGCATTTCTAACAAGCGCCCTCGTGAGGCCAATGCTACAGGTTCAAGGACCACATTTGGAGAGGCAAAGAGACCAGGGCAGTGGTTCTCAGCTGTAACTCCACAGGCAGCTTCCCCAGGGCACCGTAAAAGCAGAGTTCCCTGGGTCCCTCCCAAGAAATTCCAATATAATTGGTCTGGAGGGTAGCTGGGCTTTGAGAAGTATGTAAAAGTACCCCAGGTGATCCTAAAGTGAGCTTAGGTGGCAAATCAGTAGTTTAAGGCAGGTCCAGCTGATAGAAATTTCACATGCTCAACTGTGAGCTTCTGCAGGGCAAGGTTTACAGCTCTGACATCTCTTCCTCCTGGAAGGCTTTCTACAGAGACTGTTACGGAATTGCAGCATTGTTAGCAATGTTATCCACGTACTTAAAATTAAATATGACCCCTGTGAGGTAAATTATCAAGCTCTTTTTTACCACTTACATTTAGACCCACACATTTGAGTCTGGAGTTCCCACTACTGCAATCCAAGTGGTCCAATGTGAGAGTTTTTATAGCCTTGTATCTTTGATCTCATTTCAGTGTCTTATACAAAAACTCTGGGAGGAAGATACAGTCTTCTGCTTTCTCCAGATATGAAAGCTAAGATCAAGGTAGATTAAATATTTGTGTAATTAGGGGCTAGTCTAAAGCTATGCCTCCCGGAGGAGAGCAGTATTCTGTCTCCATTTGTAGAGCAACATAAGCACACTAAATGTTTTGGCAAAGTCTTAAGATCTTACGTTCCTGAGGATTTCATGGGTGGTGTGTGATTTTCAAAGAGCCCCAGGCTATATCCCAGGTGATATCAAAGATGGGCAAAGTTATGCCTCTTCCAGGCTTAATGACCCACATGGGTATCCTCACACCTGTGGAAAGCCCACCCATGAAGATGCAAATTAATACTATATGACATATACTGCAAGAAACACAAATATCATAAAAGAAACACATTGTGAAACACAGATTTGGCTGAGGGCACGGGTTAAGGAAGATGCTAGATTTAGAGCATTCCTTGAGTAAATGTAAAAAGCCTCCAGACTTCTATTCACCTGGTTTGGAACTGGTGATAGTGGTACTCCACTGATTGTCTCTTAGGTCTACAGTTATAATTCGTCACATTACTACCTATTGGCAACTCGAGCCTAGGTTCTAGTGAATTTTTATAATATAGTTGAACTTCTATATGAATGATCGTCATTTTTTCCACTTATTTTTGATCCCCTGAGACCTCTATGGAATAATCCATAGGTTTATTGAATAATGATATGAACTTGAAGACAACTATCTTTGTCTGTGTGGCTATAACAAAATACCTGAGACTGAGTAACTTATTAATAAAATAGAAATTCATTTTCTCACAGTTCTGGAGGCTGGGAAGTCCAAGATCAAGGCACCAGCAGGTTCAGTGTCTGTACTCATAGATGGTGACATCACACAGCAGAAGGGATGGAAGGGAACATGGGATGAACGCCACCATGTCCTCACAGGGCAGAAGAGCAGAAGGGCGTGAACTGCTCCCTCAAGCCCTTTTATAAAGGCCCTGATCCCATATGTGTGGGCTCTGACCTAATCACCTCTTAAAGGCCCCACCTCTCAATACTATCCCTTTGGCAATTAAGTTTGAATAGATGAATCTGGGGGGACACATTCAGACCACAGGAAAACAAATGAGCCCTCCAGTGGTGCGATTCTGTGGGTAGGAAAGGAACCAGGGCTCACGGCGTGCAGGGCACTTACTGCACATGGCCCTGTTCTGACACATGGACCTGTTCTTGGTAAAACAAACCACTGCAAAGAATTGTTTCAGTGGAGAGTTTGAATCCAGGGCTCATTACAAAGGCCACGTCTAACCAATCATCCCCAGCATGTGCATGCAGGTGGAGATCACAATGTTGGGTGACTGTCCGCTTGCATTCAGACTTAAGCAAATCTATTCCTTGTATTTCTGAGATTTCCAAGGGTGGGGAGATTCTGATAACGTTCAGTTGTCCCGAAGGGCACTGCTGCTGCCCTGCCACTAAGTACCCTCGATTTGCAATGTTGCCCACAGGCACCAGGTTAATTGCATATTAGAGAGGTCCCCAAGCAGGGCTGCTTGCGCCCCAGTATTTCAAACTTTATCCAGAACCCTGGCACCCATAGGTCTGTCTGATACAAACCAAACTTGGGTCCCAGCAGCCACATACACTCCCAATCTCTACTTCCCTCCCACATCATCTAAAGACACCTCTGGAAGCCTTTTTCATGACAAGTTTTCTTCCAGGAGACTTTGAACAAATAAATGTCACTCAGGCTCTCCCACCAGTCCACCCATCATGCCCAAATCTTCTGGACACAAGCAGTGGGCACAACAGAGAGAGAAGCAAAGATCAGTAAAACAGAAAGATGTTTTTCCATAGAAACAAGGAGATAAATGAAGGAAATGCCATTTTCACCTAAGGCCCTTTTTCAAAGCCAATAAGCACAAAATTTCCAGAACAATAGGAACCTGCTATTGGTGTTGTTATAGATGCTATTGGGATCCGAATCAACTTGCCAAATGGGAAAGCCCAAATCAAATTATTACTCCAGTAAACAAACTGAAAATGAAGGCATTCCCAGATGCTTTTGACAAGGGGCAAATGGACCACTAAATCAAACATTTCATAAATAAATTAGCAAAACGCATTATGCAACACTCACATTAATGACACACACCAGATTGCCAAGGTTCTTAATCAAATCTTTTCAATCTAGGCCCTTCTATTGCGAAAGGGCACTTCTTACAGACATCTCATAACATTAAGCAAGTCTCTCCAATGACGTTTCTGCCATCACCAAATGTTTTCCTTCTGATCTGTCTCCAGGCCTGACATTTTTGCAAATTAAACTGGATTACATTATCCGTGATGGCTTAAATTCAATTATCCAAATAACTAACCAGCCAGCTCCATGACTAAATTATCCAGCTGCTGCCTGAAGTTTTGGGGTTTGACAACACACTGGCTTCACTTCTATTTTGAAAAGTGGACATAGGTCTGGATTTCTCTTAGAAAAGAACCTGAGAATGATCTTGCCTTTTTAACATTACTTTAGGGGATACATGATCAGACCCTCCTGGTAAAAGATACAAACACTACAGAAATGGTCGAAAGCAAGGGCTGAACATTCTTCTTCCCTGCCCCACTCCTTCTCTGCTCCCAATGTCATTCTTCCTGCCTGCTTTCTTGGTCACTTATGTAGGTTTCCAATTTGACGCAATCTCGAACAATGCCAGAAGAGACATCTTTCCCTGTGTGCCCATCTCTAGGTCAGAGGGGAGTCGCCTTTTTATCCATGAAAATACTGTCAGATAGCCTTTCTATGAAAGACTTCACAGGTGTCTACTCCCTCCAACAGTGTACAAAAGCGCCTTTTCCCTTCATACTCATCAGCACATCATGCTATATTTCATATTAGACATCTTTGGATTTTTGCCATATGATAGGTCAAAACGACTTAGTATTTTTACTTCCATTGTCAAGGGTGTAAACAACAAAAAAATTACAAGATTAAAAAGTGCCAAAAATATGTGTTGGTAGAAAACTTTAAACTAATCAATTTTCTGGCAAATATTGAATGCAAGAAGCAAGACATAAGAGAGATATACGTTCAAGGTCATATTTGGATAAGAGAGTAAAAGTAGAGAAAGATTTCTTAGATGGGGCAGCGGCTATGAAAAGAAGAGTATTGAAAAATGAGGAGAGAATTGAACTGCCTGGGCTTTTGCATTCTGGTGATGGTATTTGTTTACATTGCTGCCCTCACAGGTTATCACAGGCTTAAAGTAACGCAAATTCATCGTCTTACAGTTCTGCAGGTCAGAAGTCCAGCAGGGGTCTCCCCAGGCTAAAATTAAGATGTCAGCAGCTGCGTTTCTTCCTGGAGTCTCTAGGGGAGCATTTGTGTCCTGGGCATATGGATTGTTGGCAGAATTTAGCTCCTTGTGGTCATAGGACTGAGGTCCCTATTTTCTGCTGGCCGTATACTGAGGATCATTTCCACCTTCCAGAAGCTATTGCATTTCTTCACTCATGGCCCCCTGCCTACATCTGCAAAGCCAGCAATGTGGGTGGAGTTCTTCTCACATCACGTCTCCTACCTACTCTTCTGCCTCCCTTTTCCTCTTTTAAGAGTACGTGTGATTAGATTGGGCCCACTGGGGTAAGTCATGCTGTTTTTCTCTATTTTAAGGCCAGCTGATTAGCAACCGTAATTCTCTTTTACCACAAAACATAACATATTCTAAGGTTCTAGGGACTGGAATACCTTTGTGGGGTTGTGTGTGGAGGGGTAATTGTTCTGCCTAACACTTTTAGCAAAATGGAATATTCATGGAAGCACCAAGGAATGATGTACCTTGTGTTTTATTGGCTTTTGTCCTTAACTGCTGAATTTTAGGAAAGAATACGTAAAGAAAAAAGAAAACCAACTCTGACCCTCCTCAAAGCTTCTCGGGATATCTCTGGAAGCCCCTGATTCAGTCAGTTGCCACGTGGAGACTGTCATCTCTTCCTCTAGACCCTTTCCCTAACTGCCAGGCACTGGACATCCTGTGACTTCATCATGGTCTTCCAATGTACCAGAGCCATGCCTGTTTCAAGAGAAAGTAGGGGACATAGCCCCTCCCTCGATCTGTGGCACACTCCACTGCCTGGGTACCCCAGCAGCCCTGCCACTACTGCTGGGTCTCCCCAGATCTCCTGCTTCCTGCGAGTCTTGAGAGGAACTAGGTGATACAGAGGGGTCCCTTCGCCCTCTCCTCTCTGCTTTGAAAGGCGGAGTGGGAGACTCAGGCTAATTGACACTGGACAGGCCACAGCTCACCCGACATGTACAGAGGGGTCTGATTCTTAAATGTACAAATGCACACTATACACACATGTATGTGTGTATAAATGTGTGTGTGTGTATATATGTATATATACATATATGCACACACGTATGTGAGAGAGAGATATGCACACATGCATGCGTAATGAAACAAATCATCTGCTTTTCTTCCAAGAAGTTCAAAACACTATTTTTATTGCATTATTTATTGTAAATGGGTCTTTGTAGGGGTAAAAATAAAGCAATAGTATCATTTGCTAAATTGCAACAGTTAGACCTAAGAATAAAAGTCTTTTCCTCAAGTTCATCAGGACAATTACAGCCATCAATCCTGGTACGGGGCAGTCCTGGCTGGAAATAAACCATCATTCTGCTGTCTTCCAAGAGCTTGTGCTCTAACGAGATGGCCCACACACACTGCAGCAAGACTTAGACACTGGCTGAGATGCCGCCTCTTTAGAATCCTTCCTAATGGCCTTTCGAATGGGCACCCAGGAAAAAGCCGTGGAAATGACAAAGCACCTAGAGCTATGGCTTCCCTTGGGCTTCCTAATAAACATTATCATCCGATAAATGGCATGTGTTTCCATGTGGCAGAACTGTTGGAACTTTCATTCTGGGGATGAGCCTCAAGATTTGGGCATCTTGGCCAGAGCCTGCTTTGCCCCCACCCTACTGTGTGCACTGAGATAGAAAGCTACACAAGGTGGTATCTTTACACCAGAAATTTCTATCCAATTCACTAAGGAAATGGAGTTGATTTCATCAACTCAGAATCCTGGGAAATTAAGGTGTCCTGTAGAATCACTGATGGTGCTTTCAAGTTTATGTAATCTAATACCTTATTTCAGAGAAACAGAACACGTGGCATGACTTGCTCAAGGTTATGCACCTAGTTCTTGTCAAAGCTGGATCACCAAACCGGCAGTGACTCCACTGTCCTCTGGTCTGTGCTGCCACTCTGTCACTCAAGGATTCCTAATATTCAAAAAATGAAATAAACGGGTTCTGGGTAAAGAGGACACATAGGATATGTTAATTTGCTTGATTATAGTAATCATTTACTATGTATACGTATATCAAAACATTATGTGATGTACCTTAAACATATAGAATTTTTATGGACCAAAAAACTATGGTGCTTGGAGTACACTCTTTCACATCACCATCCTCCCCAGAATCCACAGAAGCAACAGCAAGGGAATAAGAGAAGTCAACAGAAACAAAATGTTGGAATCTTGGAAGCAGATGGATCAGTGTTAATTAAATCTAGAAATCTGAATCCTTAGCCAACGAGAACCTGAAATACATCACAGACCTCCCCAAAGGTTTGGGAATTGTTTGCACCTAACCTTTGGAATGGGGAGGTGCTGGTGTAGCATTCAAAAGGGAATGGATAGAAAGTCTGCTTAAGAGGCGGCAGTTCGAACCTGGATCTCTCCCATAGGTCCATGCAGCCGAGCCAGTGGTCCCCCCTCACTGCAGTGGAAGAAGGGCAGGGGGTAAGTGAGAATGATGGCTTATAGATGCTGAGTCCGACAAGATCAGGTGTCCAGTGTTCATAACGAATAGTACTAAAAATTGTTTTCTTCAATATTTGTCACATCCACTCCCAAATTAAACACAATACTTATAAACAGTGAAGACCAGAGCTACCCTTACTGTATATGCAAACAGGGTGTGACACCAGTAAAATCCCCAGGTCATCCCCTTTTCCCCTGGTGACTCTGAGTTCATCAAAAGAGCTACCCTGGTAGACCTGACTTAATAAAATAAGCTTTAAAAGGTGAAACATCAGAGAGGCATTTTCCCATTGGACTAAGAGAAAATAGACAGCCCTGTTGTGAACTATACGTGGGGACCCTGTCGCAAGGAACTGTGGGAGGTCTCTAGATACTGGAAGTGGTCCCCAGTGGATGTTGAGCAAGAAGGAGCCTCGGTTGCACAACCACAGGGAAATGAATTCTGACAACAGCCAGTGAGCCTGAATGAGAATCACAGTCCTGGCCAACACCTTGACTTCAGCCCAGTAAACTCGGAACAGGGAATCCAGACAACCCAGATCCCGACCCTCAGATCATGGCCACTGAGAAAATGAATTTATGTTTTTTTAAGTCACCAAGTTTGCAGTAATCCATTACACAGCAATGGGAAACCAATACCTCTGGAAAGTGTAGAAAAATGGCCAAGGGGAAATAAGGCAGAAGTAGGCCACAGGCCAAGTGCACTGCTACTTTAGCAAGAGGGAATTTTTCATCTTATGTTCTCTACTTTTGTCTCCCCTGATTCTAACTGGACAGCAGACTACATTTCCCATTTTCCAGACTAAAATCGGAGACAGGCTTTGAGGAGACGGTCATGACCAGGCTCTCATCCCATTCACTCCTGGGTGGGGCTGGACTTGGCCACAAGTGGCCAGACCCCAAGGCAGAATGTTCTATACAATATGATCCTAAAATGAGGGTGGCTAGAAACATGACTCAGAATAAACAGCCCAAGAGAGAAAAGTCAAAGACAGAGAGCACAAACCTGGAGCCCTAATTATAGATAGGGCCAAAGCCAAGAACCAGAAATGGAGACCCAGAGAAAAGGAGGTCGTGTGCCACTTCTGGGAAGTCATGGTGCAGTGGGCACCTCCAAGGTCAGCAGGTGAGTGGTGTGGGTGTGCCAGGCTGCTGTGGAAGTGTAGGGTCACACAATCACTGTGACCTTCACCGAGCTCTGGCACACAGATGTGGGAAGTCTCCAAGGTAAGCCCTCATTAGCTCCTTTAGAAGGTTTTCTACAGGTCCACTTTGGAATCTGTGTGTGGGGACATAAACCAAGAACCCACACCCCATGGCCAGGGTCAGCTGTGTGTAGGAGATTCCCCTCTGCCACCCGCCCCCACCCTGAAGCCTCCCAGATTAAGGCAGGCATTGCTGGGGATACCCTGCCACAGGTCTCTGGATCTCCAAAGGTGGCCTCCAATGGCATCGTTGTAATGACAATTGATGATCTTAGAAGTACCTCGTGTGGCAAGTCATCCGTCTTATGATAAGAACAGTAAACAGAAGTCCCAGAACATTTTGGCACAGGCTCACCCTTTCACAGCCCATCAGAAAATCTAAATGTTGGGAGGAACTTCAGCTAGCATCTGTCCCAACCTCCCTAAACTGGTAGGGAAACTTAGGTTCAAAGAGAGTATATGAGAACCCAATGCCTATCTTCAAATATCCCAACACAGCTATAGGAGACAGTGTCAAAGAAAGGACAAAGTTATAGACCCAACTCTGTGCTCATGAGTGGGTCGTGCAAGTCACTTCAGATCTCTGAACCTGAGTTTCCTCATTTGCAAAAATGAGTATAATGAATACACACGTAGGAATTCTATGAAGATTGGACAAGACAACTCTAGAGAAACCACACAGCATAGTGCATGGCAGGTAACTTTTTTGTGCACTTTCTTGTGGTTTTAGGATGAACTGTTCTTGTCTCTCTCCTCTTTGAACCCCTTCTCCAGAATCACCTTGAAAGAAGCCCAAAATACTGATTTTCTGAATCAGTAGTCCTGAATTCTAAATCATAGAACAAACTCATCATCCTTTCCAGAATAAAATATAGCTGGTGTTCCCAGCATCCTACAACAGCCTCCTGGACTTGTAGGAAAACTCGTAGCCTGGTCCACAGAGCAGATGCAGGAAAGATCAAAACCCCAGGTCCCAGTCCTGAACACAGTGAAAGACAAGCTGTCTTGAAAGGATCAGCTTGCTCCTTTGGAGGATGCTTCAAGCATGTTAAACAGGAACTAAGGCTGCAACAATGAAAACAAAACTCAGGGCAATGAAAGTGCAACCATTAAATTTTCATGATTTCAGAGCTCAGGACACACGAGTTCATCATTATGACACTTTATATGTCAGTGAATTTATAATGAGCATAGCTGTTGAAAATCAGCACTATTCATGGCCATAGCTTAGCACATAATGCTGGCATTTTAGAAATTGTTATCAAATCTACTTTACTATAAAAACTAAAGAAGTCTTTAATAAGTAAAGGAACCTAAATGCCCCAGCACTGCTAACATTTTTTCAATAGGCTGAAACAGGTTGATAGTTGCCTGCTAATGCTTTCTGGCTATGGCACCATAGTGAGATCAGTTGGGCTTTATATATATATTTTTTTTTTCAGAAGAGAACCTGATACAGAAAGTTCAGTGATTTGTTTGGTGCATGGGTAGTAAT
Organism: Cheirogaleus medius; assembly: GCA_008086735.1. Taxonomy (NCBI): domain Eukaryota; kingdom Metazoa; phylum Chordata; class Mammalia; order Primates; family Cheirogaleidae; genus Cheirogaleus; species Cheirogaleus medius. The sequence continues at coordinate 17,897,894 of VBSM01001118.1, read as the reverse complement.
GTCTGGACCGGCTTCTATTGCCTATTTTTTGGTCCAGAGTAATTTTCACAATATTTCAATCCCCAACCCACCATCTCTCTCTCCTCTCTTTCTCTCCCCACCCTTTCTCTTTGTCTCTCTCTCTTGTACACACACACACACACACACACACACACTGATCAAACAGAGGAACCCCTCACAGGGGTCAACTTGTGCTTTGGTATTATAGCTGCCTCCTTTCTATCCTAGGAGCATTGCTCTGACTTGTCACCTATTGGCTCCATGGTCTGAGGATCCTCGTCTCAGGTTGGATTGTCCCAGACTGCAGACCCTGAGACAAGGATTTGAGTGTAAATGGTTTCTTGTGTGTGTGGGGAGATGATGATCTCAGGTGGGGAGTGGGAATGAGTCAGGGATGGGAAGGCAGCCAATTCAAGGTGTTTTGATGAGCAGGTTACTGCTGTAGGCACCTGGGGCTCAGTCCCACTGGAGACCTCTGGGAGACTGCATAGAACACGCCTTAGAGTTGTTCCCCTTCCAAGAAGAACAAGAGCTGGGGTATGTATCCACTATCTTCTTTTTGGTTTGGGGTTCAAGGCTGCTCCAGATAAACTCCTCTGTACTTCTGCTCTGCCCTGCACATAGACCGAGTTCACTCCTGCAGCCAGTGAAAGTCCTCAGGCTTTCTTAGGTGCTGGCAGTGGGAAGTCATTGACATGCACAGGAATGGCAAGTGGTGAGCAAACGTGGACTGGGCACTGACAACATGTGTTTCATTCTGTCTATAAACCTCCTCCCTCCACACTCTCCCTGTGGCCCTTCTACCACTGTCTTTTGCTTCCTAACAGGCCACTCAGAGATAGAGGTCTTTCTGGAGTATCCAACCTGTAACCTGCCCTTGTGCACAGTCCTGACCAGGACCAACACAGGCAAGTAACCGAGGGGCAGGGGCAGACGGGCACCCAGGGAGAGGCAGCGCATGCAGGGGTGAGGAGGCTGGATACCGGAGCTCCACAGCTGGGGATGGAGCCCAGAGGGCCTATTTCCCACGCTGGAGTTATTTCAATACTGGACCATGAGCCAACTCTATCAGCCAGACTTCTAAAAGATCCTACAAAAAAGAAGCACCAAGGATGTGTCATGTTAACACGAGACCTTGTACAACCACTACCACCAACCCAGAAGGAGAGGCCTGGTGCTCAGAGGGCCAAGCCATGCAGAAAGAAAAGGCTGTTGTCTTCTGGAAGAGCCTGTAAACATGCTGGGGAGTTTCTGGGGGTGAGTTCCAGCTTGGCAAACTAAAAGCAATGGCAGGGCCTTACAGAGTCATTATAATCCCACAGACCACCAGCCGTGGGAGGAGAGCTGTGTGGAACGGACTGGGCATGAGAGCATGGCCCAGAAGATTTTGATTTTAAAACAACTTGATTATAAGAATAAGAATATAAACAGACCCTGGAGGAAAAAAAAATGGTGGAGAGTACATGTGAGAACAAATTCTTGTGTGTGTACCTACATGAAAAGACACAATGAGAAAGAGAAAAGCATAGAAATAAATAGAAAGGCAGAGAACTAAGTGGGGAGGGGGAGAAAATGAGAGAAAAAAATAAAAGACGGGGGAAAGGAGGGAAATAATTTTTCACTTGAGGTTTTTATTTCTAAAGAACAGAAAGTAAGTCTGATGGATTCAAATATAGAATTATATATTGGAAGAATAGTTCATAAAGAGAAAAAAAAGTGCAATAAGTAGGACTCAGGAAAACAGAAGACCAAGAATGAGGCAGTCCAGCTCCCCAGGGCCAGGCAGCAGGAGCAAATGGGTCATCTTTTTAGCTGCCTGCACCCAGCACTGACCATTTCTATCAACATGCTCCCAAAGACTCAGATTCCCAAGAGGAAGATTCCATTTTGATCACATGACCTACCTGTGGTTGAGGATTTGGGGAGAGGGGCTTGACTGACAGGCCCATACAGATCACATAGAATGAGAAAAGGGTTTCTCTGTGATGATACCAAAATAAAGAGCAAGAGATGCCAGTCAGGCACGGCATCAGCTGTCCACAATCAAAAGGAAAACCCCAAAGAGAGGAAGACAGTGGGCATCAAAGGATTTAGAGGAAGATCAGCTACAAACCTGGGAAAAACTGAGAAAAAAATTACACAGGGAAGAGTAGCTAGTAAAAGAGGAAGAAAACTAGCTTCTGTATGAGAAGGGACCAGAGAGGAGGAGGGAAAAGAGAGGGAAGAGAGTGTCATGGGGTGGAGACGATGGCAGGGAACCACTTAGGGCTCGCTCATGACTCATGGGTTTGTGATGATGCCTGTGAAGTAGATGACAAGTAGCGGGGGTCCCAGGCCACCCTAAGAGAATGGGATTTGACATCCACTCCATTTGGCACAGACATCCACTAAGTGATTTCGTATCCATGATTGGTTGTGTTCCAGTTTTCTTGCTGTATAACAAAGCACCCCAAAACTTGGTAGCTTAAAACAACTTCATTTTACCTCTCATGGTTCTTTGGTTTGACTGGACTGAGTGGAGCGGTTTTCACTTGGTGTGTCTCATGCACATTCAGTCAGGTTTGGCTGGGGCTGCAGTCATTGGAAGGCTCAACTGGTCTGGAACATTCATGATGACTCATTCACACAACCGGCAGATAATACTGCTGTCGGCTGGACCTGTCAACTGAAAACACCTCCATTGGCTCGGAAGTTCCACAACATAGTATCTGGGCTCCCAGAGGGAGTGACCCAAGGGTGTGCATCCTACAGAGCAGAAAGAGGACATTGTCGAGTAAGTTAAGCTAAGCCTGGAATAGGCACAGCCTCACCCCTGCCATATGCTGTTGGTCAAAGCACTCATGGGGCACTCACTCCCAGACTCAGAGGAGCAGAAAATAGACTCTTCCTCTCAATGGGAGTTCAGAAAAGTTACACTGTAGAAGAACATGTGGGATGAATCTTTAGCAAATATAATCTGCCATAGGTATCTAGCCTCTTGTCTGTGAATAATGATTTATTGTCTCATTACAACTTTCTGAGTTGTTAGTTGCAAAGTGAGCATATGAATTGTCAACTTTCGATCCCATGTGACCTTCCAGAATGTCATCAATTCAAATGCATGCGGACTGTTCAGAGAAAATACTATTTTCTCCAAGATTCTAACCACCACATTCTTCTTGAAAATGATGGCCAGTTGAGCGCATATGCAGTCTGTAGAGAGCCCACATTAGACAGGTGCTTTGCATTACCATCCTCTTCTCATTATTTGCTCATTCATTCCATAAACATCTTAGTCCCAGGCACAATGGTAAGTTTTGGGGATGCAAAGATAAAAAGCACATTCTCTCATGCCCAAGGGTTTGGCCTCCATGAGAGAGATTCATTCGCATCTCATCTTACAGAAGGCCTGGGGAGTTAAGAATTTAAATTCAGCAAATAAGCTTAAAATTGCATATTTTCAAAGTTACTTCCAAAAATCCCTTAGGAAGTCATCACTTTACATATTATCTTACAACAAGTGCAACACAGATGTTTTTCACCCATTGTTGGAAACCGCTGATTGTTTTATTTTGTTGAACACCAAATCAAATAGCCACTGTGTACTTGGGAGCCACTTTTCTCCTACTCCACTCTAAGCACTCTAGTCCCCTGGACAGAACTGGCCTCCTGGTTGGTCTTCCTGCTTCCTCCCTTGCCCACCTACAGCCAGAGTAAGCTTGAGCTGAAGTCAGATCACCCCACTCCTCTGTTCAAAACCAGCCAATGCGCATCATACTCACGATGACACCCAAAGTCCTGGCTGTGGCCATCAAGGCCCCACATGATGTGACTCCTGTCTACTTCCCCTGCATCACCTCTCACCACATTCCCCGGCACTCCCTACACCCCAGCCACAGGAGCACTTCCTCCTTCATGCCAAACAGTACTTAAGCCTCAGGACTTTGGAGTTCCTGGCTTTTTCTGCCTGGAACATCCTTTCCTCAATTAGTCCCATGAGATCTTTCACCTCATTCAGGCCACTGCTTAAAATGAACCTGAGCAGGAAGCTCTTCCCTGAGAACAGTGTATAAAGTAGCATTTATTTTCATTTTCTGTCCTGTTGATCTTGCATAATGCCTCTTCATTTATTTCTACCTGAAATTGGGCATCAGCCTCCCTCCCTGACATGCAGCCTCTACAAGGAAAGCAGGACTTTGATCATCTCTGTACTTTAGTGTAACCCAAGCTCTCAGGACAGTGACCTGACCGGCAGAGTGCTCAGGAATGTGTGTTGAGTGAATGAAAGGATGGGTGGACAGAAGGATGGATGGATGGATAAATAAATGGATATACCTTTAGCCATTTTATCTATTGGTAAACAGATATCACCTCTAGGTGGTAGAGGTTGGAGGGTGCCACTCAGATCAAACTTTCAGGACTGAGTCACTCATTTCTCCAGCTACTGGGAGTACTTGTTGCTGTTGGCTTCCAGCTATGGGCTCTCCAGTAATTGCTGACAGCTGCCCCTTCCTGGGGGTCAGCTTGTAACCACTGACTGGTTGACTTGAAGGTGCACAGGGCTGGCCCTTGCGACTCAATCTGGGACAATTCTAAAGGCTCCGTGGCAGTTGCACCCTGGTTTAACTTTTCCTTACCCAATTCTGCTCACTCTAAAGATATAGGCCCCCAATATGACTCCCCAATAAATCTCCTACCCACAAATCTCCATCTCAGAGTCTGTTTACAGGAGACCTGATCTAAGACAATGTGGTGCAAAAAATACACATGTTAAAACACTGGAATTTTACGCAGGTCAGGATTTTCTCACCCTGCAAGCAGCAACAGAAACTGAGAAAACTGAGGCATTCAGAGATTTGAACCCATCCCTTCACCCTCACCCTGAGGGATTTGCTCCCAGTAGAAACACTGGCAAAATCACTCACCCCACCTGAACTCTGGTACTGCCTCCCCCTCCCTCTGTCCCTCTGTTCCCCTCCCCAGACAGCTTAGGGAGCTGAGCTCCGTTACACTGAATGCAGATGTGATGAAAGACACCACCTCACCGTATCCACTTTGACCAGGAAAAGCATGTTACCCAAGGTAGCCAGGTAGGCTTGTTGCAAAGTCTGGACAGAACATTTCTCCCCAGAAAGGGGCAAGCTAGACCCTGACACACCTGAACTCTGAACTGCTGCTGGCAGGAAGTTCAGCAGGAACTGAAAAGATACCCCAAGAGAAACTAAGGAGCATTGTGTGAGCTGAGGTCAGGAAGATGTCAAAGCATCAGAAAGCAGAAAATACGTGGTAGGAAAAAATGCTGTGAGATAGAGCAATAACATAGAGGGTGGAGGAAGCCAGCTGTTGGAAGGGAAAGAACAAAGAAAAAAATTTTTTTTAAAAAAGAAGCATATAGGGTACAAACTTTCAATTATAAGATGAATAAGTTCTGGGGACCTCATGGACAGCACTGGGGACTGTAGTTAATAATACCATATTATTTACTTGCAATTTGGTAAGAGAGATTTTAAGCTTTTTCACCACACACACACACACAAATGGTAACTAGGGGTGGTGATAGATGTGTTAATTACTCTGACTCTGGTAATCAGTACACAATACATATCAAATAATCACATTGTACACCTTAAATACATGCAACCTTTATTTGTCAGCTAAATACATTTTTTAAAGTGCATGACCAGCTGGGTGTGGTGGCACATACCTATAGTCCCAGCTACTTAGGAGGCTGAGGCAGGAGGATCTCTTGAGCCCAGGAGTTAGAGGCTACAGTGAGCTATGATGACACCACGGCACTCCAGCCTAGAGCAAGACCCTATTTCTAAAAGAAATAAGGAAATAAATTATGAGGTCAAGGATAATCAAGACAATGTCATGAAATATTGTTTGTAGTAGCCAAATTGTCTACTGTTCCATTAGTAGGGGAAAACTGGTTAAATATGCTACGGTACATGGTACACCATATTATGGGATGCTATGAAGCCATGAAAGATAAAAATACTCTATTTTAAAATGAAATGAATGAATGAATAACATTTAAAATAAAATTTTAGTTCTTATTAAAAAAAAAAGAAATAAGTAGCACAAACAGAAAAGGGAGTCAAGTTAGGAGACAAACTTTAGAGTACAGAGCCACAGGCTCTAGCTGCTGCCATTCTGAAAATTTCTCAGATGCTGAGTGACAATCCAGCTGTACGCTGTGAGGCCCAGACATACCATGGATCTCCTGGCCCTACTTGTTTAACTTTCTCATTTTCATTACTCATTCATCTCATTCATACTAACGTGCCTGGGATTATTATTTTTCTAATTCTCCCATGTATTCTTTCAATAAACCCATTACTTGAGGCTTATGGAGTTCTTTAAACCCCAAAATATCTTACTGGCAAATGCAATTATTATAAAATAATAATGACCACCATTAAAGACTACCTACTACCTACCAGGCATTCACTATCTCATAAATCCTCACAATAATTTGAAAGAATGTATAGGTGAAGAAACTAAGTGTTTACAGACAATGTCCAATACTAGGGGATTGGTTGGATAAATTATGCAAAGTCAGGTCAATGTGGCTGAACTGGATTCAAAACCAGTTCTATTGGATTCTAAATCCCAAATTAGTCTGATTCTTAAGCACATGTAGTAGCTGTGCCCGGTTCTGCGGTACTATGTGTCCCTTTGCCACCTACTGCAGCAAGACAGGGAGCTTGGTGGAGGGTCCTAAGTGGTCATGAGTGTCAGTCACAGTTTTGCTCTTGGTTCTAAGTTGGAAGCCATAGGTGATCCTTGGTGGATTTCCAAAGGCCAGTGCTCAAGAGGGTTTGCTTCCCAATGAACTCCTGGTCTGGGAGAACAAAAGGAATAATAAGAGGATGCTAAGGAAGTCCAACTGTGGATCCTTAAAGAAAATCAGACAAAAGACTGCAAAAACAAGTCATCCTGTCACTCTCTCTGCTAGGCCATATGGATAAACAGAAACCAAGCCGCAGCAAGGCTCCTCTCTCTCACAGGTGATCCAAACATCCATTTACCTAACCGTGCTTCTTTTTATGCACGCATACATATGCATTTTACAACTACGCCATCTGTGTTACCATAGTTATGGTCCTGCCAGCATTTCCATAAAAATGATAGTAAATCTTTCTTTTCTGAGGTTCATAAATAGCCTATAAAAACTGGGTCTGGGCTGAAACTTATTCCCAACGGTTTCCAGCCAAGACACTAATAGATTTTGTTAGCAAATTAAACAAATATCAATTTACTTGGCAGGCTAAAGAAGTAACAAAAGTTTACTGTTTCCAGAGGCAAATATGCATTCGCAAAGGAGAAAAATAAACTAAATCCCAGCATAACAAAGATTACAGTCTTCCCTTTAATTTTAATGTCTGTAAGCCATTCTTTTGATTAATTTAAAATGTTAAAATGTCAGGTTAGTACTGTACAATCTACAGATGTTTCCTGATTGCATTTGCTAGAGGTTTTTTTTTTTTTTTTTTTTTTT
>VBSM01001118.1:17793935-17873317 GCA_008086735.1 Cheirogaleus medius | reverse complement strand
GTCTCCTCTGCCAGAGTCAGAAAGGCCCCACTTCCTGCAGGTGGGCTGTTCCTGAGGGAGGCGGTGGCTTGCGGGAGGCCAGGCTTGAGTGCTGACTGCTCTCCCAGCAATGCCACTCGGCCCCCAGCAGGAGCCAGCCCCAACTCGTCCTCTCATTAAATAAATCCTTGGCCTTTTTAAGTTTTGCCCATTCATCTTCCTCCCCGAAGGGCAAAGGATTCCTCAGAATGACCCACAGTCCACAAAAGGGTTTCTTTTCCCTTTGTGCCTGAGATTCTACCCCAGGAGGACTTGTGCGGCCCCTTCCTCCCTAGGGAGCCTCAGATACCCACAGGGACAATGGGGACTGGGCTTTATTCAATTAATCTTCCCCAACAATCAGCCTTTCCCAGGTGCTAGCCAGGCAAGCTCCTCTGAGAAGGAGCCTCCCCCTGTGACTAATCCTCTGTGGTAAAGGATCATGCTTTGCTCCAAAGCCACCCTTTCTCTACCTCAGTTCACACGAGCTGCATCTTCTCACAATGCCAGACGGCCCCCTTGGCCACGCTACTCCAGGGCCTCTTTCTCTGGGCTGCCATCATCCCTGAAATTAATCTAAGAGAGGCCCCTTTTACAAGAGTGGCAGCAAATATCCGATTCAATTTGCTTTCACCCAAGATTTCCCAGGAGTCATGCCGAATGAGATAATCAATGATGATTATAGGGCTTGGCCTGCCTCACTGAGCCAAAGTGTTAAAAGGAGGGAGAATTTCTGCTTCAGTGCTCACCCAAGCCAGGCACTAATTCAGGCAGATCCATTACTTTTCTTGGCAGCTCTAAACCATATGTGCTGCGATAATCACGCCGGGTAGGTAGAGGCAATCAGTCCTCCTACCTAAGAAAAGAGAATTCATTTTTGCTTTTCCTACTGCCTCAGAACAACAACAACAGAAATGTATAACGTGTCTGGAGCAAAAAGGAGGAGGCCATTCGAACCAATGATGCTGAAGAGATCTAATTTAGACAGGCTAAACTGTCCTTGTCTCAGCTAGAAAAACTAGTCAATGCCTTTGCTACTAACCCAATCGAAAGAAAGTATCCAATTACTTGTTGCGGCCGTCTTAACCCCGCAGGGACTGTTTTCTGCTTGGCTAAAGGCTCTGAAAGGCCACAATGTCCAGGAAAGGAAAACAGGGACAAATGGCTGAGGGGCTAAAGAAACCCCCCAGAGTCCCCACACCCCATCCTGGCCTCGCCCTTTCTTTCAAGCCTCTGCTAGTCTTATGCTGGCCATTGGGGATGGGGTACTTCTGGGCTATGCACATTTTTACAAAGGCAGTGACTGAAATTGTGTATTAGTTACCTATTGCTGTTTAACAAATTACCCCAACATTTCACAACTGGAAACAACAAACACGTGTATAATCTCACCGTTCCTCTGGGTCAGGAGCTTAGGAGCATGCGAGCTGCGTGGCTATGGCTCAGGGTCTCTCGCAGGCTGTAATCAGAGCATCAGCTGGAGATGCGGGCATCTCAATGCTTGGCTTGGGGGAGGCCAGCTTCTCAGCTCTCTCTCTCACGTGGTGGTGGGCAGGCCTCAGAAGGTCACCTTCGAAGTTCAGTGATGTGAACCTTTCCACACGGCTGCCCTGCAACATGACAGCTGGGTTCTGCCAGAGTAAGCAATAAGCAGCCCAAGAGAGAGTGTGAGAGGGTGCCCAAGATGGAAACCACAGTTCTTTAATAACCTAACCTTTAATAACCACATTACTTCTGCCATATTCTATTGGTTAGGAGCAAGTCAATAAGTCCCGCCTACACTTAAGGGGAGAGGATTACATGAGGGTGCGAATGCCAGGAGCCAGAGCTATTTGGAACTATCTTAGAGATGGCTAGGACAGATAGGAGGTCTGCCCTCTTGGAGAGATCATCTGAGCATAAAAATGGAGGGATGCTGTCCTGTTAGGTGCAGAGCTCTTAGGTATCTGAGGCAAACACTAGTGGGTGTATCATTTTTGTAGTGCCAAGAATGTTATATATGACTCCAGGGAAGGAGGAAGGGCATCTGCACAGAATTGGTCAGGATACTCAAGACCAGAGTCAGAGTTGGAAGCAGAGCCTGTCTTCCCGAAAACTTCTCCAAGGGCAATGGGCTAAGGATATACATGCTGGTCTAGGTGCTGCCTGGGTACGTTGTCTAGCGCCCATGGTCATCAGCACACACAGGAACTGCGGAGAGGTCAACAGACAGAGAAGAGACAGAGGACCTGGGTTAGGAAGGTCTCTTCTGGTGGTGATGTTTTCTATCTTTCTGTGCAAGATGGTTATAGTCATGGTCCAATGAATCACACCTCCCAGTATCCATGCCCTGTGTGGTCTCCTCCTACACTGACTCTGGGCTTGGCCATGGGACTTGTCTTGGCCAAGTTATCAGGATGTAAGTAGAGGCTTGTTAAAGTGCTTATGAATTGGGGCTTGCCATCTGGGAATGCTGCGCTAAGACCATCATGCCATAAAGACTCCTGCTGTGAAGAAATTAGGATGAAAGACCACATGGAAAGAAAGTTCCAGCCAACATAGCTGAGCCCAGCCCTCAGTCAGCCCCACCAGCTGAATGCAGATACATGAGCAATCCCAGTTGAAACCAGCAGAGGAATCACCCTGCTAACAGACAGAATGTGAAAATAGTAAATCATTGTTATTTTAAACCATTACTTTGTTTGTACTGTGTAGTTAACTGATACAGAAATGTGTACCTGAAAGTGGGTGCTACTCTGAAAAAAAGAAAAGAAAAGAAACATGTAAAATGTGTGGCATTGGCTTTGGCACTTGGTAATGGGCAGAGGCTGACAGAAGATTAAGGACACTATTAGTGGAAGCTAGAAACGTATTGGGGAAACTCCTTTCAGAGGCTTGAAAAGGGGTGAGACACGCTCCAGTTCAGGAACAGTTGTGAAAACTTTTGCCTGAAGCAATCTGAAAGACATAAAATATGCTCCTGAACTTGTGGATCTGGTGAAGGAGATGACAAGGCAGGATGTTGAAGATGGCGATTGGTCTTTTCTAGCTGAACAGGACAAAGTATAAGAGAAAGAGATGAATTAAGAAAATGCTGTTCAGCTTGTGAGCAGAATTTTTTAAAAATATGGAGGGCCTGGTACATGCTGCGTTTGTAAATAAAGCTGTTTCTGAAAATAGTTCTAGTTTTTAAACAGATGAAAAAGATTCTCAAAGGGAAAAAATGACTTCGGAATCACAATCAAATCAAGAGTATAGGTATAAGACCCTCTGAAAAATTACGGTGTTCTCTAATAGACCTTCTCAGTCAAGCAGAAAGGCTGCACTTGCATCTTATCCTATAGTACCCTGAAAGTCCACCCTGATTTCATCCCTGACACCATCCCTTAATTTCAGGGTGATGGCAGCCCGGATAAAGAGGCCCTGGAGTAGCGTGGCCAGGTGGGCCGTCTGGCATTGTGAGAAGATGCAGCTCGTGTGAACTGAAGCCACCCTGAAAGTCCTTATGGATCTTGTCCTATAGTACCGCAAAAGTCCATCCAAGTAGAGAGAAACATATTTCAAATATAACTGTGGAAGTGGTTTCTGTTTCATGGAGTACGATGCAATACACAGAAAACCCAAAACATTTTCAAAGGAGTTGTGGCAGCTTGAACTAAAGGAAACAGAAATTGTTTAAAACAAATAGAGGACTTTGGCCCCCAAAACCCACAGGTAGGAAGCAGCCTGAGAAAGCTACAAACACAGACCATCTCTTATGGAAAGAAAAAGGAATTCAAAGAGTAGAGCTGAGAGCCTAGAAGGTGAATTTAAGAGCCAAAGAAAATAACTGATGAGGGAACTATTTCCAGGGAGCAGAGCCAGGCCTGATCAAGGAATGTTCCTTGCCTTGTGGGTAGAAAGCTCTGACGGCATGTGCCTTGCTAGATTGCAGAACTGCTACGTTCTTCTCATTCTTCCCTTTTTGAATGGGAGTGGTTTTTGAGTCATCAGGTTCCTGTCCCTTGAATGTTGGGTGCTTTAAGTTCACAGGTTTCCAGACCAAGAGGAGCTGCTGCATTTGGAGAGGTTCTACCTGCATCCAGACCAGATGCATCAAACAGATGAGACATTTGAAGGTCTTGGGATGGGGAAATGTATTTTGCAGCTGATATTAATAACTGGTGAAATGGAAAAACTGTGGTAGGTTAAATATGCCTGCAGAATCTCTGTAGCTTCTCCCCTCAGGAGGTTGGGTCTATTCTGATCTTTGCTTCTGGGCTGGGCTTGTGACTTACTTTGCCCAGTAGCAAATAGTGGAAGTAAAACTATACGTGCCCAGGGGCCTTGAAGCTTCCTCTGTCATCCTCTTGGAGCCTGCTGTGATGTCACTGTAAGGAAGCTGCTCTACTGGGAGATGAGAATCCACATGAAGGAGCAAGAGGGTGTCCTAGATAAAAGCACCAACTGCCAGACACTGAGGAAGGTCATCCTGGGCCTTCCAGCCTCACTGACTCTCCGGCTGGATGTAGTCCCATGAGTGGCCCCAACAAAACTGGTAGAAGATCAACCCAGACAACTCAAAGAACTACGAGAAGTGATCAATTGTTGTTGCTTCAGGCTTAAATGTAGAGGTGACTTGTTACATAGAAATAGTTAACCAGTACACTCTCACCACCACCAGAACTGCCAGACCTACCCAGGCAAGCAACAATGAAATTTAGAACAATCCTGTGGTCCCAGAGGCCCCCATGCCAGAAAGTAGTACCTGCTCAATGCCTGCTCTTCTCTTTCAGTTATGTCATGTAAAAAATTAATAAACATCTATCTGGTGGTTCTTTTATTCCCCAGAAGCAACTGAGCTCAGCCAAAGCAGCTGAATTCCACCACAGATAATTCTTTGACTTAAAAGAAATTGTCCTAAGAAATCACAAACCAAAGGCCCTTTTCCAAACCAGGGCTTCCTGAGAGTCCAAGGAAAACTGGAATTCTGCAATTCCAGTGGATGGTGCTCAGTGCAATAGCTGTAGTGCCATAAGATCACCTGCCTGGGTTGCTTTCAAAGGAAACTGCTTTCCATTTCACCAGCAGGTGAGCAGACTGAATCACTTTGGGGCTCAAATGTCCTGGGAGGCCACCAGGCCATCCTTCTGCCATCCTGAAGGAAGTGCTGTCTGAATAATGTGGTTATCACAAATAAATCCTTATTCATTTTTTCCCTGGGACCAAACTGTCCCCTGCATCAGTATGCAGAGTGAAATTCACTGAGATGTGAGGGACAGCTCTGTCACCCTGCTCTGCTGCCTGGTAAAATTCCATTAGCTCGTCAAGATCCAGCCCCAGCGTCCACTGCTCTGGGCAAACATCACTTGCTTTAGTTCCACTCCCCCATGTGGCAGGACAATAGCTCCACCGACTGCATCCTTACCCTGTTGTGTAGCATGACTAACTGCACTAGGGATGTCTATGCCTCTATCCCACCTACTCGGGCTCACTTTAAGAGGAAGGATTTTACCATAATCATCCTGATACACCCAGTCTGCCCCTGACACGTGGAAGACATTGGGTAAATAGCTGCTGAATTCATTCATTCAGCAAATATTTTAATGAATTCCTACCTTGCCAGTACTTGCTCTGATGTCACAGCAGGGAACAAAACACACAAACCCCTGCCTTTGGAGACTTTAATTTGCACTCAATGGAGACAAACAATAAACAGAAAATAAGAAGTAAAATATAGAGTATATAAAAAGGTCAAATATGTTATGCAAAAATATAAAACAGGAAAATGAAATGAGGTGCAACAGTTTTAACAGAAGCTCACATTTGAGCAAAGACTTGAAGGTAGAGAGGGATTTAACCAAGTTTATTTGGGGAAAAGAGTGCTCTAGTCACAAGAAACAGTCAGTGCAAAGGTCCTGGGGTAGAGGCATATCTGGTTTATTTGAAGAACAGCAAGGAAGCCAGTCTATAGCCATGTGAACAAAGGAGCACTTTTTAGAAGATTAAGACAGAACAGGTAATGGGGGTGGGTGTTGTTTGTGTAGAGATTTACAGGACAGAGCATGGATTTAAGCTTTTACTCTGGGTGACATGAAAACTACTACAGGTTTTTAAGAAGAATGACATGACCTGACATAGGCTTTCAAAGGGTCCATTTAACTAGTCAATTCAGTGAAAAAAGGCCTGTAGGAAAGTCCGAGGGGAAGCAGTTAGGAGGCAATGACAATAGATGTGAGAGATGACAGTGGCTTGGACCAGAGTTGCAATGGAGCAGTCAGACTCCGGATATATTCTGAACAAGATTTTCTAGCAGATTAGGTGTGACGTGTGGAAGGAGAAGTTGTGAGGAGTCAAGGTTAACACCGAGATTTCTGGTCTGAGCAGCTGAGAGAGAGAACTTGCCACTGGCTGAGGGGAGAGGACAGCGGGTGCACCCGGTTTGGGGAGAGATGCCAAGGCCACGTTTGGACATGCTGAGTTTGATATTTCCGTGAGCGGAGATATTGAGGAGACAGTGGAATATGTCTGGAATCCAAGGGGGAAGTGTGGGCTAGAGACATAAATTTGCAGAAACTAATAAACTCGAGACCTTATTTTACTCTTTGGATTTTATCTCCTCAACAGTAAATTGAGGTGGCGGGAGAGGATATTAGGTGAGATATTAGAATAAATGATTATCTACAATTCTTCCTTGTGCTAACAACAGACATTTATCTAAGAGACAATTCAGCAGCCCACGCTGCGCACCTCTTTTGGCATTCTGCCTTTGCTGGCCTCTCCACTTCCGATTCCGTTTTTCAGGCTTCTGCGAGAGACATCACTCAAATAACGAGCCCCAGTGCAACGGCAGAGCCAGCTGGCAGCGACGGATGATCCGCGCAGCTCTTGGGGACACCAGGCTCTGGCTAAAGAGAGGACACAGCAGGCAAAGGGAGGTACAATTGTTCTATCACCAGACAGCAGACCCAGAGACAGCAGTGGCTGCAGAGGACAGGCGCGAGGCTGCCACCTTGCAAATGAAGCCAGCGCTGCCCAGCAGAGGCACAAATGACTTTATCCTTTCCAGCACTGAGCAGGAGGCTCTTAGCAGGATCGCCTCAGAAGTAGGATTAATATATGTCCTGCTTTGCCCAGGGCATCTGGATTGGTGTCGGTTATTGCAGTGTAATTATTTAACAGTATCTCCTTTCACTCTCAAAATCACCCCATTTGAATAATAAATCACATGGTCACCTATCTTATAAGCTTGCCTCTTAGCATTGTTTTTCCCCCGAAAAAGCCCCAGCATTATCTTTCCTTGATGATCCAGAACTTTCTAACTTTCCAACAGCTATGAATTAATTCAATGTCCATGGGCCAACCCTGGAAACACAGCAAAAGTTCCTAATTTTCTTCTCCTTGCTGCCCCCACTGGAGAGGGAGGGACAAGGACCCCAGCAAAGACCTCTGCATGTGACTCTCCTTAAGAATCACTGGGGTCAATGTAGTTTTCTAGGCTCTTACACCTCCCTTCTTTGAGTTCAATCCTCCGAAAAGCCCTGTAGCTGCGTGGTGTAAACACCTTAGGTCACCTACGCAGTGGGGATCTAGATCCACACTCCCTGGTTCTACAACAATTCATGTCATTGTTCATTAATAACCTTTCTTTCCACTTATGTAACAAATACTTACCAGATGCGTCCTATGTGCAGATGCCCCCTATGTGTGGGATACAGAAAAGAGTCATACATTAATCCTACCCTCAGGTCTAGTGCAAAACATAAACATGGGGATGCATTCCCATGGCTTGATGCAAAAAGTAAAACCACACACACAAAAAAGGTCTCACTGATCAGAAAGCAATCTGATGATATAAAATCTTCCTCCCCTTCAAACCAACATTTTGTGCATTGATTATTCACTCCACAAACATTTGTCCAGCACCACTAATCGAGTGCCAGCCACTTGACATACTTTATCTTATTTAATCTTCACAGCCATACTCTGAGGTCGATATTACTATATCAGCTTGGTAGATGGGAAGCCTGGGGCTCAGGGAAGTTAGATGCCTTACTGAAGTCCATGTGGTTGCAGAACCAAGATTGGAACCCAGGTCTGTATGCATGCTCTTTCCAGATGCCATCTCCACGCAAGGCGCTGCTGAAGCCTTCTGCCTCAACTCTGCTCAATGTGAGAGTTGGCTCCACAGAACACAGCTGCTACCTTGTGGAAAGGCCCTCACCTACTTCCTCTTGGAGTGAGAGCAGAGCTGGGATTGGGGGTGGGTGGGTGAGGCACTGGTCTCAGGTGTAAGACTTAAGGGGGCACCAAAAACCTCAATAATCATGATAATTAATATTTTAATGCAACATTTTTACAGAAATCCAATTGCAAGTTTGTACCCTCTGACCAACATCTCCCAGTTTCCCTCATCTCTCAACAAACTTTCAGTTTATAAGAGGAATGAGTTCTGGAGACCTAATGCACAGTGTGTGGCTGCAATCAGCAATAATGTATTGCGTTCCCGAAACTTGCCAAGAGAGTAGATCTTAACTATTCTCACCACACACACGCACAAAGGTAACTGGGAGATGATGGATACGTTAATTGTCCTTGATTGTGGTAATCATTTCACTGTGCATCTGTACATCAAAACATCACATTATGTACCTTGAATATATACAACTTTGATTTGTCAATTATAATTCAATAAAGCTGAAAATAAAATTTTTAAATTTGGCAAACTACAGCCCTTGGACCAGCTGCCTGTGTTTCTAAATAAGGCTTTGTTACATTTCACGCATGAAGACAGGTCATATCCACTGGGCCCCTGTACTTGGTTTCACTTGCAGAAAAGAAACTTTCTTTGCCTTTTTCACCTGGAAGATGCGCTTGTCTGTAAATAAAGGCCACATGCAAATAAAAGGCCTGGACAATCACGAAGAGTGACACCAGGAGGCAGATTGCTCTCCAATTCCTCCCTGGAGCCAGAGCCACCGAAGCTGACGTGATTTTCAAACGTCAACAGGAGACGAGCAGCCAGGGCCCAGAGAACCCAGGCAGAGGAGGGAAGAGGCTGGAGGACAGCGCCCGATGACTCACATCCTGATTCCCCGGAGGGATGAACCCAGCCATGCGGTGTGAACACAGAGGGACTCAGTGCCATTCCCCCACGCACAACTGTGACGTGAGCTGTCGCTGTTCTTACCCCACATACCCTCAGCGACCTGGGCCCCACCATCACAGGCGGTCACTCCAGCTCAGTGCGGAGCCGCTATTAATGGGCAAGGAGAGAGCTGGGGCCCCCCGACAGCCATTTTTAACTGTGGACATTATTGCTCAATTTTGAGCTGCACCCGGGGACTCATAAGAGGAAGACATAATGCTTGTTTGTGGAACTTTTATAGCTAATTGACATTTTTTCAGTGCTCCCCCGACAGCTGTAGTTACTCCTGATTGGAAGCGTCACGAAAAGCATCGAGTTGGACACTGTCTCCAGATGGGGCCGTATTTCTGATGTACCACCGAAAATAAAAAAGAATAAATAAAAAACCGTCAAAATAAACACGCTCAAAAGTGATAAAGAGGAACTGGAGTGATTGGCAAAAGCGGTTCTTTTTGTGCAGAAATAATGGATGCTATTTTCATACTAATTGAGGATGTTTTACTCTCTGTAGCTGTCAGACGTCCTCCTTTCGTGGGAACATTTTCCTCCCTCCTACGTCTGTTCTCTGCTCTACTGAGAAAGGGGAACATGGAAGCAAATTTCTCCCGTCCCAGTCAACGAGTCTCTTCCCAATTATAGGTTCCCAGAGTCTGTGCTTGGTGCTAACAGTAGAAGCCTGCTGTCCTGGCTGCTCCAAGTCAAGTTCATCAGACACACATGATTAGACTCAAGCTGAGAAATCAACTAATGCTAAGAATTCCACTTTCATCTCTGGACATATTTGGGTAGAGATTACCCAGGAAGATTAATAACTAGGATAGTCCAAGATATACCAAGTTGAAGGGGGAAATCACTTGTCATAAATGCTAGTTTGGGTTTGTGGAGACTATACAGAGTATATTATATAATATGGATCAATTTCCTGCTGGCTTCATTCTATTTTTCTTAACTCCAAAAAGCCACTGCTGCATGTGGAATGAGCTCATTCGAGAACATTATTTTCAGGACAGAACATTTCAGATGGCAGGCCACGCTATGCCAACCAATTTTTCTGGTTACATGGATGAATATGACATCTCACCTACATGGAGGTCTCCTGGCCCATACACTTCCTGATTGAAAACATAACTCACGACAAGTATAAAAATCATAATCATACTTGAACGGTCACATTTTACATCCAGTGTCTCCCTACCAAAAACTGATGTACTAAAGGCATAGTAGAGTCTGTCAGGAATTTTCTCAAAACCTATGTTCACTTACTTTATACATAATTCGAAAGAAATGCAGAGATCAGATTGCTAAACGAAAGCAGTAATTAAGGAAAAGGGGAGGGGTTTCTTGAAGCAAGCACAGTGACAGCAGAGAGATAGCAGAGAACAACAGCAGGCTAGCAATGGAAAATATTTTCAATTCAAAATAATTAGATATAAGTACTCCATGAGCCCTATACACCAAGTCCACCTAGTGCAGATGGCAGAGCCTGTCGTAGCCCGTGGGCATCTGTAACATGCCAGCCAGTGCCGGGCACGTCCCTGAGCCAACTAGGAAGTTGTATTCTGGAGCTCTGTGTAAGAAGCAGGAAAGAATACATTTTAGAAAAAATTATAACCCCAAATATTCATTATTTTTGTTATTAGTTAAGGGCAATTGAAGGATAAACCCTTTGTATCAGGCTTTAGCCTCCCCACATAGTTTAGTTACTTTTCCACAATTGCCTCTCTTTGTTCAACCTAATATAAACGCATTTAGGTGTTGTACTTTGGGTTTTCATTTTCTTATGAGGGCTTCCATGTCATGGAAAATTTATATAAGTTTGTATGCTTTTCTCTCGTTAAAATGTCTTTATGTCAATTTTATTCTCAGGCCCAGCTGAAAACCCTACAAGAAAAAAAGTAAAATTTTGCTCCCCTACAGCATAAAGATCTTCCTTATTATTTCTTAAGGCTCTTGGTATTCTATTCATGGATGTGCCATAATTTTTTAAACCAGCCCCTCAATGATAAACATCTTGGTTATATAAAAATACTTTACTGTTATGGCAACTGCAATAAATAAGCTTGATTTTGCATATATTTGTACATGTAAAAATCTCTGTGACATAAATTCCTTTGAATGAAATAGCTGGCTAAAATGGTAAGTGCATTTGTAATTTTGATAGATATTGCCAAATCACTCTTCATCTAGCATGTACTAATTTAAACTCCCTACAGCAGTATATAGGAGTGCCTATTTCCTCACACTTTTGCCAACAGAGTATATTAATAAATGGTTGACCTTTTCCAGGATAATAACTGAGAAACATCTCTCAATAAAATTTGATTCATATTTCTCTTATTTAGAGAAAATAGCACCTTTTTTATATAAGTACCATTTGTGTTTACTTTTTTCTGTGAACAATATATTTATATATTTTTCTATTTATTCATAGGAGATCCTTATATATTAAGATAATTCTCTCTTTATTTGAAATGTTCATCAGAATGGGCTTTAAGTAGCTTTCAAAATGTATAAAAAGAAAAAGAAACCCAACTGTAAATATGACCCAAGAGGAATGGAAACATACAAAAGAGACAAAGAATTAGGAGGGATTAGGATAATTACACTAAAAGGGAAGAAAGACAAAGAATTCCTGAAAGTTAAAAATTGGAAAGTGGAAGAGAGAGATAGCCACATCCTATAGAATAAGAAAAAATAATCTGTGTTGGTTAAGATAGGCTAAACAGCTGTAACAAATGTATCCAAAAATGCAACAAATCAAACACAGTAGCAATTTATATTTTGCCTAGTAACTGAGGGCAGGCGGCTCTCCTTGGTGTGGAGATTCAAAGACAATATACATCCCCTAGTGTCTCACTGTGGTCTGTATCCACTTGTGGAAAGAAAAGAAAGTATGGAACAGGTACACCCACTTCTTAAAAGCATTGGCCTTGGCCAGGCGTGGTGGCTCGCACCTGTAATCCCTGCCCTTTGGGAAGGTGAGGTGGGAGGATCACTTGAGGCCAGAAGTTCAAGTCCAGCCTGAGCAACATAGTGAGACATTGTCTCTAGAAAGAACTTTTAAAAAAATAGCTGGGTGTGGTGGCTGGCACCTGTAGTTTTAGTTACTTAGGAGGCTGAGTACAGAAGGATCTCTTGAGCCCAGGAGTTCGAGGCTGCAGTGAGATATGATCACACTACTACACTCCAGCCTGGGTGACAGAGTGAGACCCTGTCTCTAAAAGAAAAAAAAAAGAAAAGAAAAAGAAAGAAAGACCTTAGAATGGTTCACATCATTTCCACTTCTATTCTATCGGTAAGAAGTAGCCACAAGTCCACACCTAGCAGGGATATGAAGGGCCTGCCTGGGTAGCCACTTGCCATCGACGACTCTATTACCATGGAAGTGGGGAACAATTTTCAAGGACATCTAGCCATCTCCAACACAACTGGCAAGAGACACAAAGGAATAGACTGGGCACCCAAGACTCAGAGAAATGGGGACAAAAGGCACTTGTACTAAGCAGAAGCCCTTACCTGGCTTAACATCCCAAGATCTAAGTGGCAGAGGCTTCCGGACCGCCCTGCTGCTGGGAGCAAGGGCAGAGCTGTCTGTTGTGTTTCCTATTTTCTCCTCCAGGTCTAGAACACTGGCCCACAGCAGCTGCTCAACAAATGCCTGTCGAAGGAGCAGTTTTAAGCCAGAGAAGAACAGAAGCTGAGACAGGAGGGTGGGGACATGCACTGCCTCGTCCCAGAGCTGCCCTTGCAGCGAGGTCGGAAGGCAGCTCGTGGAAGCTCAAGCCCCACCTTGCTTTTCCAAGCCCCTCCTTGGTCTTGGCTCTGGGATTTTCTCGTTTGACTTCAGGGACTTTTCAGCGTCTGAGCTCAGGCTCCGTATTTCCAAAGAAGCTCAAAGGACTTTGTTACCAGTCCTCAGACTCCTAAGGACTTCTCTCTAAAAGTCATGGTTTTCAGTATAATATAAGCAAGAAATAAAGAAATAAGTTTTATTATTTTTTATTACTCTCCATGCCTCCAGCGACTCCTCCCAAATTCCCGTTCCTCCTCTGATCCCTCATCTTCAAAGAAAAATGTAAGGCTCAAACAGAACGTGAGCTTGGAGAGTTGGCCTTCCTATTCTTGCCCCCTCATACATTGGTTTCATAACCCAGCATCATAAACTGAGGTGAATTTATAAGCAGCAATCAGATTCCATCCAATCTAGTCTTGGATATTTCAGCCTGGTGACCTACGACTGTAAACTCAGGCTCACAACATTTGTAACAAATCTCCCGGCTGCTGGCACAGTCCCCAGCGTGACCGTCTGTACCAGTACCACGGCCGCCAACAGAGGGAGCCTCTGTCTCATCGGGAGCTCTACCTCTGAATTTTTCATTTTTAAATTTGAAGTGGTATGTTTTATACAGAGGAAGTCATCAAAGCTGTATGAAGCAAAACAAAACAAGCCAAGGCGTAGCTTGTTATAGCAGAGTTGACATCTTGGTAATGATGTCAGGGTTTCTTCGGGAGAAGGAACCAATAGAGACATACTCATAGCTCCTGCCTGAGCTCTGCTTTCTGGATTTGGGGCTCAGGGATCACTGAGCATTGCTGCGGACCAGGGAGAGGCCAACAGAAAGCGGGAGCAGAGGGGGGGACATTTCAAAGCATGTGCTGTGTCTCGAACTCTGTGGGGTGTCTGATGTGTACAATATTTAACCACCAAAGAAAACCCGGAAGGCCCCCTCGCATTTTGTAGGCCAGGCAGTGAATGTACTTGAGTTTGAACAGCTCTATGAAATATGGATGCAAATTCTGGTCCACAATCCTTTCAGGTTTTTCCACCTACTGAGACTGACTGCATCAAACTTAGAAGAAAAAGTTCTGATATCAGAGCATTCTTGGCATTGGAATCATGAAAGAAAAATTATGGACCTTATTTTTTTCCCCTTCCTCGGTCATTTCCTACCATCCCTCCTTCTTTCATTTCTTCTTCCCTCTCTTCCTTCCCTTCATCTTGTAATCCATTCACCTTTAATGACTAGACTGTGTTCTGTGAGACAATAATAATATTTTTTATCAACAATCACCTCCCCTCCCATCTCAAAAAAAGAAGTCAACAAACAAAAAGATTTCATGATCAAGTGATTTGGAAAAATTTTTGGATAAAAATGTTTCTTTACTGCAATAACTATAAAAAAAACCCTCCATATTATAAAATGCCTTGTTAATTTAAAAAAAAGAGAGAGAGACATGTATGTGATCATGGGCAACCATGGTAGGCTTTGAAGACACTGCCTCTCTCTTAAAGGATCCATGGAATGAGCCTCCCTATGTAGTTGGTCCTTTCTCATCCCATTTTCATGTCTAGAACTTCAGTCCTAACCCCATGTATTAGTTTGGAAAAACACTAGCCAAGATCTCTAAAGATCCCTGTTGTAATGTTGAAAATTGATCCTTAAGTTTGTCTAGAAAGAGTCCCTATTTTAGGGATCTTTTACTGCTAATATCATAAATTTTGTAATAATATATAATAAAGTAGAAGTTCTTTATTAACACAAAAACTGATATTTCCACCTTTTCTTTAATACTTTATGCATCACAAATGACTCAATCATTTTTTAAAAAAAAATGGTATGTGGCATTTGCAGAGTAATTTATCACCACATTTAGGGGAGACAGGATGTTCTAATAAGGATTCTGGTTGGAAACAGAAATTCATTCAGGGCTTTGTAAGTGATATGTTTAAATCAACAATACTGGAGCTTACTATAAATTGCAGGGTTCACGTTTTTTTTTTTTTTTTAGAGACGGGGTCTCGCTCTTGGTCAGGCTGGTTTCGAACTCCTGACCTTGAGCTATCCACCCGCCTCGGCCTCCCAGAGTGCTAGGATTACAGGCGTGAGCCACCGCGCCCGGCCTGCAGGGTTCACGTTTTTGGAAGCGCTGGTAGTGTGGTTCAGTCCAAATCCAAAAGTCTTAGAACCAGGGAAGCGGATGGTGTAATTTTTAGCCCAAGGCCACAGGCCTGATGACTAGGGGGTAGGAAGGACCACTTGGGTAAGTCCTGGAGTCCCAAGCCTGGAGATCCTGGAGTTCTCATGTTCAAGGGCAGGAGGAGGAGAGTGTCTCAGCTCCAGGAGAGAGAGGGAGGATAACCTTTTCTCTCCTTTTTTGTTCTGTTTGGATCCCCAGCCTATTAGGTGGCATCCGCCCACATTTAGGGCACATCTTCTCCACTCAGTCCACTAACTCACACACCTGTCACCTCTGGAAACACCCATGTGGACACACTCAGAAATAAGGCCCTGCCAGTTTTCGAGGTCTTCCTTAATCCAGTCATGTTGACACCTAAAATTAGCCACCACACTGGGTGCTGCTGTGAAACCATTTTCCTGATGTAATTAGAGCACCTAATCAGTTGACTACGAATGAGAAATTGTCTTGCATAATTAAGGTGGGCCTGGCTGAAGCCATTGGAAGGCCTTAAAAGGAAGGCTGAGGTTTCTGAGAGTGAGTGAGTGAGTGAGTGAGTGAGAGAATAAATATGAGAGTTCCACCCATGGATGACAGCTCTGGTCCATGCCTGTGAAGTTCTACCCTACCCATGTTCTTCCTTTCCTTAATGCTGCCGGGTGGATTTGAGACTCGAGACTCGCATAGCCATCCCGCAACTGTGTAACCCGTGCCGTATACATATACTCCTAATCATTCTGCTTCTCTTTTAGAACATCAGTCCCAACAATGCAGCTTCTAGCTCCGTCCTCCCTAAGGGGAGATGGTCGTAGGCCCCTGAAACCACTCCAGTGGCCATGATGCCTGTACTCCAGGACTCCATGGGCCTGGATTCTGAATCCTGTCCGAGTGGGATGGAGGGAAAGAATAGGGAAGAGAGAGGGGCTGGGCCAAAGCCAGCCCTCTGGAGGGCTGAAGGTGAAGAGAAAGACGGGCCCACTCACCTGGGCGAGTTTGATGGAGGGTGATGGAGGAGTGGCCGAGTGTCAGCAGTTGGATCTGGGCCGTGGGAAGAACTTGCACTGAGACACCCCAGTGCCTACCTGCCCTCACCCCACATCTGTTTTGTTGTTTGCAGACCTAGCCCGTCTCTCACCCCACATAAACCTCTGGCTGAGAAACACCCCCTGCCCTGGGCCTCTGCCACGCCACCCCCTCATCGGACTTCACACACACTCCAGTGTACCACGATGGCCCCCAGGTCAGGTACGCCTGGCTGCAGTGTGCGGTTTCCAGACTTCCTAGAAACCCACCTGCCTCTCTCTTCCATGTCCCCCACATGGGCACATGCATCCAGCACATCCAGAATGTCTGGGAGCCTCCGGCTATAAAACGTCCCTGTACTATTCGTTCTGGCCGTTTACTGGCCTTAACAAGAGAGAGCAATGCACTTAGGAGCCGGGAAGCAACTCTCCACCTTTGGGGCTGGAATGGCAGTTCAAGGAAGGTCAGTTACCCAAATCCCGAGTTCCTTTCCTCTCAAATACTGATAGGCTGGTGGTCACAGTTTCAGAAAGCAGTGAGCTCTTTCTTCAGCTTTATTTTGGAATCATGTTGGATGCCCACTGTGTGACGTCCTGCTGACTCCATCTCTGCAGATGCCCAGCCTTTCTTCCTATGCCCAAGAGGTGGCCCTAGCCCAGGCTCCCGTCACTTCTGTCCCCTGACTTTTCTCGTTTCTTCCTTTGTGGCCCTTCAAGTCTATTTCCAAGGAGGGACCCCTTTTATAATGTTAAATCAGACATCACTACTCCCATCCCAAACACACACACCCCGATTCAGTTTAATAACCACTGGACATGCCGGGCACTGTACCAGGAGAACCAAAGTGGGCAAGAAGAATGTGGTCTTACCCTCCCAGAACTCACCACTCGGGAGGTCAGCCAGGGAAACAGAAGGCTGCCAGACCATCATGGGATGCCACAGCATGTCCCGCTGAGCACGGGATGAAGTCCAGCCCCCTCAGCCCAGGTTTATCCAACTTGGCCAGAGCAGCCTTGCCCTGCGGGGCCCCTGTCGGCCCTGACACACCAGGCCAGCCTCACCTTCCTCTCCTGCCCCTCAGGACCCCTGGAGAGCCCCCTCTCTGTCACCTACCTGGCCAATTCCTTCTTGTGTTCCCAGGTGGATCAGGATCTTCTCACCTCTAAGAAGTTCCTAGAAACCTGTAGGATTGAGAAGAAACCCTGAAGTCTCCTGCTGGAAGAACCTCACTGACCTATTCTGGGCCAATGGTCCTTGAGCTGCAAGATGGCGGAAACATGGACACTCACAGGGATGGTGCAGGGGAAGGATTGGGGAGGGAGGGGAGAGAAGTGGAGAGAGGGAGGAAGGAGAGAAGAAAGAGAGAGAAGGGACTGTGGTGAATGGAAGAACGTTCTGGAGCAGGCATGGTTGGGGAGCCACCATCCCTGTCCACACTTACTGGGCAGCTGCTGACCACCATGTGCTGACGGGGAGGACACAGCTTCCTGAACAAACGGGGTCTGGGCTCACACACTGGATTTTGGTGGCTGAGTTTTGGTTTTGTTTTTCTTCCACAGGACTGTACTAGCTGTCTCAGATATGAAGGAAAAAGAAATAGGCATGGTGTGGAACAGTCAGTCAACACACGTCACTGAATACAGTTACTATGCGTAAGGCATAATTCACAGACAGCACAATTCGCCCTTTCCAGTGTACAGGTCTGTGAGTTTTGACAAACACATACAGATGTGTAACCATCCCCCCTCCCCCAGTCAAGATAGGGAACAGTCCCCTCACCCCAAAACATTCCTTCCTGCCGCCTCTATGTGGCCAACCCCTCCCCCGCCTTCCCCCAGCTGCTGGCAACCACCCATCTGTTTTCTGTCCCTGTGGTTTTGCCTTTTCAAGCTTGTCATATAAATGGAATCTTCCAGTCATTATATAAAATAAGCCTCATGAATTTATTGCTCGACCTCATTCTCTAATACTTTCCCCCCACTTTCTGTTGCTGCATTTTTCTTTGATCACCTAAGCATCAGACGATGATGTTACATCATCTTCTCTAGAGAGACTAGAAAGGTAAGCCAGACTCCCCTTGGCATCACAACTTCTGAGCGGAAATGCCACCGCTTGTGGGCGGTGCTTCCTGCCTCGGGCGCGTCCTGGGAGGTCCTGGGGCAGGACTCTGATCTCCCCCAGGCCCCACCATCTGCAGTGGGTGTGGGTGACTGAGGCAGCCCTCAGGCCTCAGGGCTGGCATGGCCACTGGGGTGGGGTTGGTGACCCCAGGCTGGCCCAGGTGCTGTTTCCTCCCCATCTCCACAGGGGCACCTTGGAAGGAGTCAGGCTGTGTATGCGACAGTCTTAAACTGAAATGTCTTTGTGACAAATTCATTTCTGCCTTTGATTCTCCCTTAAAGTGTCACGGGGGAGCTCAGGAAGCAGCAGTGGCCTCCCAAGCTCCAAGACACATGGTGCTGTTCACACTCTTTGACTCTGGGGCGCAAAGATGGTGCGTCAGGCTGTTCCCTGTGTCCTTCGAGTCCTTCCTGCTCACAGAGAAGGCAAAAGGGGCACAACTCAAAGTAGTGGATTCTGAATTACAAACTTTGGTCAACAGGGTGGTAGAGGAGGAAGATGAACCTAAATGCTGGCACAGGTTTCTGCTTCCTTTTCCGGAGGAGATCATTTCCTGTTCCTGTCAGCATCACCTTCGCCTCACTTCCGCCCCTGGCAGTGCAGCAGCTGGGTCCCGTGTGCAGTTTGCCTAACAAGCTTCACTGTACCCTGACCCCCAGAGATGGCAGCTCCCCCTCCTCGGGGCCTGGGTCCCAGCCCCGCAGGATCCCTCCTCCTGCTCAGAGGTGCCAGCCCCAGTGGCCGGCGCCCCCTGCTCCTTGGGGGTGCGGAGTTTCAGCACTGTGGGGGCTTTTCCTCCATGCTTCCATCTTAGTAATTCCCATCTCGTTCCCATGACCCCCCAGCCCTAAAGAGGGCACCTGCTTCCTATAGTTACTATCTCTGTGACACCTTTGAGTTCCCTCTTTTTTTTTTTTTTGCCTTTTCAGTTAGTTAACTGTAATTATTGTAAATTCTCTTTATGAAAATAAGTGGTATGATTTCTACCTCTTGCCTTCTCCTGACTTGCTCAGCGTTTTTCTCTAATCTAGGTGGTGGCAGAGGGCCTGGAGTTAACACGAGACATTGAGACTCAGGTCCCAATTAGCTCTGTCACTTGAGTAGGTCACAATCTCTTTCAAGCTTTTACCTTCAGTGAAACTAAGAGATCGTTTTACATGGGATATTACAAATGGTAACCATGGGCAGAGCGCAGTTTCTAGGGATGTGACAGGCACGGCCCGGGCTGTGTGTGCACTTCTACAAGGCAATCTGAATTTCCTTCCGGGGAGCATGTCCTCTCCATGCACATCTGTAGCATCTGTCCAGCCTTCGAATGGATGCTGCATCCAGACTGTTTCCAAGGCTTCTTCTAGTTCAGACATCCTTTCTTCCAGCCAGGTGCAATGCTGCCCTGCTCATGTCCTGTGGTTTTCCTTGGAGCTTGGAGGATGTTCCACAAGACAGTACAAGTGATGCAATCATTGTCCAGCCACAGACACAGGAAAAAATGCAAGAAACAGCTGGTTCCTCCGGCAGCTCTCAGAAACACACAGTCCTTGCAAGTAAGAAAAGCATGCTAAAGTCGTGCTTTTTGGGGTCAGCGTGGGCACAGGTCCCTGAGACTGGCAGTCAGGAGTCCTGTCCAACTCACAGAGGTCACAGCCCCTGTGTAAGAAGGTGGTGCATGGAGATGGCGTGGCATTTTACTTGATGTCAAAAACTAGCATCGTGTGCAGTTGGAAAGTCCTGGAGGGCCCATGACCTCTTTCCTCTGGCTTTTAACTTTAATAGATCTGTCCCTGGGCAAGAGCTACTCAGAGACTGCCATTGAAGGGTCCCCACCTCCACCAAAATAAACTCTTTCTTGAGCACACACTCACAGAAAGGAGGGATTTGAGGCAGAACATCTGTGGGCATCAGCATCAAAGAGCAGGTGTGTGGGCCTGGCTGCTGGGGATGCATGGGGGTTGCTAGGCACCCCCCAATCAGCCTGAGCACAGCTCCCCACACCACATCCACTGTGCCTTCTCCTCGCCTGAGATATGTCCTAGCCCTCAGGGCCCTCTTGCTTTTCTGGGAAGCAATCCTTGCCTGCAGCCACAGCTATCGGTGATGCTATCATTGGTGGGGACTTAGGAGAACCTTTTCTGCTTGCACCAAGCAGAGAAGTGAGTTCACTAAATGGCCTAGTGAATCAATGCATGAAGCACAACGGTACTTTTGACGGACAGGACTGAATTCATACAAACTGGACCATGCTGATATTTCCTGGAGGCCCTTGGTTGGGGGTATTGGCCTATGAGCCACGTGATCCACAGATGGTGACAGGCTTCACTGAACTGCATTCCCAGGGTGGCTGAAAGGCTATTGTGTTTTATTCTGGCAAAGAGGCTTGTCGGTAAACCCAAGGTGCTGGGTGAGCAATGCATTTCTCGTGGCTCCACACATATATATTAATGTTAATTCATAGGCCATCCTGCTTAATCTAAAAACAACCTTTTCATTTATGGGTGAGGCTGGGATGCATTTCAGGCCCGGAAGGTAAAGAGATGATTTGATGCCCGGGGCTTCCTGGGCTTAAGGACGTGACGCTCCTGTGCGATTGCTGGTCTAAGTCACAAACTGAGCCCGGTGGCCAGCACATTGCTTCCTGACAGCTGTGCCTGCATGGGGCTCCTTGTTCTTCCGTTCACAAAGCAAGTGGGTAGGAGCCCAAAGACAGGACAGCAACCTCTGCCTGCCTCTCCAGACCTGGGGTTGTCCTCATGTTATAGCCAGGGCAGGCAATTTCCGTTGTGCAAGGTCTTTCCTTAATTTGGGGTGATCTCTCTGCCCGCCCCAGATAGTCACTCATCTCTCAGGTCTTTACCCAAACACTGCTTGCCAGGAAAAGCGCTGAGCCTCCCAGACTAGATCATTTTTCTAGCGTGGGATCTCCCAGCAGCCTCTACTTTTCCTTCGTAGCATTTATCACAATTTGTGGTTGCATAATTGTGCTATTATTGGTCCATCTGAGTGGAATGAGAGTTCCGTCAGGGAGGACCTGTGGCCACAACACCTGCCACTGTGGGCCTGGCACACGGCCCCGTGCCGGGACACAGAAGATGCTCATAAGCATGTGAATGACTGGATGGTGGACTGCGGGTCCGATGAGCAGACTCGTTCTCCAACAACAGGAGTGAGGAGCGCACAGCCAGCTTGCTTGACATTCTCTGCGCCACGCTCTGTCTCGGCTGGGTCCTTGGCACCACATGTGGCCAGTGGAGCCACAAGCACGGCCAGAGCTTGGTCTGATCCTTCATCATGCCCTGCAGGAGGAGGGGCTTGGGAGGTGACCATGACATGAATTTACACAGGTGGCTTCAAGGAGGGCACGCATCCTCTATATCTTCTAAATGTGCTGAGGTCAACTTTAAATGCCTTGGACACCTCACTGTCCTTGTCTCTTCCTCCCCCCAGCCCCCAAGGGTACAGAGTGAGAAGGGCCAGGGGGGCGGCAGGCAGGGCAGGAGAGTGGCATACCCTGTGTGCTCACATGGTGGGGACTGCCGCACGGAGCAGGCCTGAGGTGTGCAGGGGGGTCCTCCCTGGGTGGCAACAGGGTCTCCTTGGCAGAGCCGCACACATGGACAACAGACAGCAAGCTCTTCAGATGAGCAGGAACACTCCGTGCCCCAAACCCTCACGGCAGTTCTGCACTCTTTGACGAGGAGTTTGTTAGTAAAAACAAAACACGACTCTACACATGGGTGCACCGAGACTGCTGCTCTTGCATCGGAAGGCACTGAAAACCCTTTATAAATGTAAACACGACCTTCTCCATTCACTTGTGAAGGATAAACGGCCGCGATTTTAATTACTCTGTAGCTGAAGGCTTGCACCCTCTGTGGATCAACTTTTCTTACTGCATTCACTGAAATCAAGCTAAAACACCACACCAGAAATGTCATTTATGATGGCAGGTCATCCTCTCCTTTCCCATGGCTTCTCGTTTCTGTTTGTAGGAGAAAAGCTAGCAGAGTTTAGAAATCAATCACAATGCAAATATATATATATATATTTTTTTTTTTTTAAACAACTATTAATCATCACCAACTGGTATTATTTTCACTGTTGATTCTTTTCTCCGAGGATGGTACTGGCAAAGAAGCAGTTGCAGCCTCCCCTTCCTCCTCCTTCCTTCTGCATGAC
Source organism: Cheirogaleus medius (assembly GCA_008086735.1). Classification (NCBI taxonomy): domain Eukaryota; kingdom Metazoa; phylum Chordata; class Mammalia; order Primates; family Cheirogaleidae; genus Cheirogaleus; species Cheirogaleus medius. The sequence goes on along the minus strand of VBSM01001118.1, from coordinate 17,850,918 downwards.
TGGGAAGGAACTGGGGAGTCTGAGGAACAGCAACTCCCCCAGGTTGTTCATCAGCGAGATGCTCTCAGGCACAACTGTAAGTGCTACTGGAAAGACACAAACACTTCTGCAAACATTAACTGTGCATAAGGATTCGTAACACTTTGAGGAAAATGACTCTGCTTTCAAACAGTGAAGATGTTTAACTCTATTTTCCATGTATGTTTTTTTTTCCAGATTTAAATTCTAGAGAAAGGCTTCCCTCTTTGTGGTGACCTGCCTTAGTGTTACCAAATAGTTCCATAATTCTAACCTTGCGGGGGCTCCTTACATGTTCCTTTACGCATTTCTCATTTTGTACTCGCTGAACTTCCCCTTCTTTCATGTAGAGACATGGTTTGTGTATCTTTTTGCAAACACATCCATTTCTCTCTCTGAATGGGGAATATTCTGCCTTTTCAGCAGTGGAGCCGGGGCAAAACCATGTCTATGAATCTCAAACTCCCACAGAAATCAGTGTAATCAGAGGTAATCCTTAGAAAAAAAATCTATTTCACTTTCAAATAAAGGGGTACCAAATGAGTAAGAAAGAATATTTTGCATTAGGTCATTTTGCAAGAGACGCACAGAACATTCTAGAAAGGCATGAGATAACCTTAGGAAACAGTGCCAGACCCTAGTGCCCATAGCTCTATAGTGGTAGTGGTAAGTGCATGAAAGTGCTATTTGTAGGTAACAAGGATGAACTCACATCCTTGAATTCCTTCAGTTCATTCAACTATCTTTTTGCCCCCCCCAACTACTTTAAAATTTCACATAGTTCTACTGGATCCCTAAAGAATCATTCTGAAGGTAACAACCTGGCCAATACCAACATCACCCCCCTCCCCCCCTCACTCCAAGGCATCACTGTAGAATCAATTTGAAATAGGATGTTTTGGAAATCTGAAATAATGACAGTTTCTTACAATTTGGAAATAATTCCCTATGTGCAAAATTCCAAACTGAGCACCACAGAACCATTTCCCATCTACTGCATTGTCATTAGACAAAGCAGTCTCAACAGAAAAAAAAAAAATAAAAAAGGCAATAACCTGGTCCTTTTCTTGCATGTGGAAGGAGCCTGTTGTGAAAAGGCAGAATACACAAGTCTTAATTTGTTGAGAATGAGTCTCCAAGTAGATTAATGGTCTTTAATCAGTTTCCCAAAATATAAATCACCTGTCGGGGTAATTTAAATAAAACTGAAGCAGTTAATTTTGTCAATGGATTTATTTTACCTAAATGTTCTACTCCCCTTCTTTTATTTAAAATGATATAAAAAAAAAAGACCTTTCCTATAAAGTCTGAACCACTCCTATAGGTGTGGCTAGGAATTTGAGAGAGGAGTCTCACGTGGCAGAACTGTTCAACTGGGCTGGGCGCAGTGGCTTGTGCCTGTACTCCCAGCACTTTGGGAGGCTGAAGCGGGAGGATTGCTCGAGGCCAGAAATTCAAGATTGGCCTGAGCAACATAGCAAGATGCTGTCTCCACAAAAAATAGAAAAATTAGCTGGGAATGGTGGTGCACACCTGTAGTCCCCGCTACTTGGGAGACTGAAGCGGGTAGATCGCTTTAGCTCAGGAGTTTGAGGTTGCAGTGAGCTATGTAGCCTGGGGGGACAGAGTGAGACCTTGTCCCTGCCCCATCCAAAAAAGAAATGTTCAACTGTCAACTAATGACACCTCAAGACAACACTTTAAGCATTTGTAAAAGAGTGTATCTGAAAACCTAATACTGCTGTTCGGAACAGGACATAGCTGTCATCGCTCATGTCAGGCTTCAATCACTACCCACGCTCTTTTTGAGGGGATGAGACTTGTCTCATGGCAAGCTCAGAATATGAGCAGTCAGGAGCCACATCACAATAGAACACTGCTCTTCATCTGAGAGCTCATCTGAGGAATCAGGGGTCCCACGATCGTGTGCTGAGATGTGTTCAAGAGAAAAAAAAAAACGTTGTCTTTAAAAGCTGAATCCAGAACACCGAGGCGCCCCAGCTCCGAAGTGGGAGCTGCAGCTCCTCAGGCGGGGCCTCCACCTCCAAGTTCAGGGACGCTCTATGCTGTGAAAGCTTCTGTTTGCTTTTGCCCAGACTTGGTCACGTCTGCTGTCTAGAGCAGAGTGGGTAGGATCAGGGACCACATTGAACAGCAATAGCTCTCTCTGCATAAAAATGTACATAGAAGTGGCTTTGCGGGGGAGGTATCTTGTTCATGCATCTTAAAAGCATCCCCCATTTTGGGCCACAGGATCTTCTAGACGTCAGTCACTGGAAAGCCAGCATGACTTGGTTATTCCCTATTTACATGCCTACTTTAATCACAGGCCTAAGTTTGAATCTTTCAAATTCAGAAACAGCAAGGCCAGAGTGGGAACCGGGCTGACGGTTACTGTATTAGTGATACTAAACAAGTTTGATGCACATATTTATGGTATAAGGCCTAGGAGGGAATGCTAAAACTACTCATAAAAATTCTGGTTAAGTTTCTTTGATTTGTCCAACTGATTACAAAAGTATTTATCAGTTTATGGCACTTCAATCTGAATTGCCTCAAGTGTTCAGCTTGGCATTACTTCGTTATTTGATGTACTTGAAAGTAATAAAATACGCATTTGCTAATTTTCTTTTACTTCTTTAAATTAGTCCAAATCGATGAAGTTTCAATTTTGTCATCCTCACTCTGTCATCTGTCTTATGTTCATTCCAGAAAGGAACTCCATTATTTGTTTAGATGTGACTTTTCATTTGCTTTTCAACCTTCCCTCATGTTTTATTCAGACTCAGCTGCCTTTAAATACGATGGGAAGTGTGTATTTCACGTCCGCACACTAAGGACTATAGCTGGTCCAAGTGGAATCGTTTATTCCTCTGCTGTAACCAGGGGCCAGAAGGGAACCTAGGGAGGAGCATCCAGCCAACAGCTTTGTTGTCAGATGGGGACACTGAGGCCCAGAGAGGAGAAATGATTCACTGATGTTACTGCCGCCTTTAATCAGAGCTTGCTAGTATGCAAACTCCAAACCAAATTGTAATTACCTAAAGTGAGGATTAGAATCGAAGGATCTTCTGATTCTTGCACTTCTTACAAACACATGTCTATTTATTCTTGCTAAGCATCCTGTGTGATTTTAACAACACTTGCCATAAGCCCAGTCTCCAATACAGGTCCAAAAGGGCAAGAGATAGATAATCCGGTCAGTTGAAGAAAACCAGCAAATGAGGGATGCTCTTTAGTGCTTAGAGACTCCTTTTAAATAAATGACCTATGGTTAATTATTATCTCCCCAGCTTTTATCCTTTAATCTCTAGCTTGAAATTCTCTAGTAGTAATTGCTCCTAAACCTATGCCTGTAATCACAACTGCAGACAAAAACAGTTCTTTCTGCAGCAATTAAAAAAAGGTCCTCATTTTTTTTCTGCTAAACTATGATATTTAATTAGTGCAATAATAGTTTTCCTCCTTAAAGCAATAATTGCATCTTTAAACATATTTTTCAGGTTGGAGAGCTCTGTTGTGCAGGCACATTCTAGAAGACTTAATGCAAACATGTTCCGTTAACCATTCATTTATGGCTTCAATCATTACTATAACTGCATCTTCTGTCATACAAATGCTAAGTTATACATTATGTATCTTTCCAAGCACATGAGGTCAATTCTTAAACAGACCAGTAGAAATGATTATGTCACAAACTTAAATTGAGCTACACGGTAGATTTCATAACTTCATTTAATATTGATAGCAGCTCAATTTAAATTTTGAAAAAGCAAATACTTTTAATAAATTTGGTGTGAATGATTATATATTTTGATACAACTATTATACAGGAGTGTGTACATATATAAATCTATATGTAGAATTATATACATTTCAATATATACCACATATATATTTTTTCTACTCACATTTTTCTCTTTAGTAAAACAAAGCAGTTTTACTGTGTATAGATGTGCAAATGCTACATTAAGTCCTGAGTGATTTAAGAGATCGTTAATAAACTGCAGTAAATTCTACTTTTTCTGCTAAAGATCCAGTAGGTTCTGTAACAAAAATGTGAACAGAATAATATTTAAAAATATGCATTTAGCTTTGCGCTCATTTTGTGCTTAGCAGAAAAAGCTCGAGAATGCACAGTAGCATTTATGTTTGGGAAAATGTCCTTGGATATTCAAGGTTAAACAAATATCCTATTTGTAGGGATTTACAGAAGTTTTAAGTGATGCCACCTACATCCAATTTGTCAAACGGGGAAGACTCTAGTCATGAGTGGACCAAAAATCCCTTTTGCAGAATATGAAATTCTGTGTAAACATCAGTGTTTAGGATATTATATAAAAGTTCTGATTCAAATGAGGGAAAGAAGAAAAAATACAATGAAATAATTTAAAAAGCTTTTCTTGGGATATAGCCAGCCACATGGAAGGAGTATAAAAAATAAGGGTATATTTTGGTGAAAGAGGAAACCAGATGAAAGTCATTTAAGGGTGGTCTGGTGAGCCACCCACTTTGGGAGGTCCCAGGTTGGGTTGGCTCAGGGAGCCCAAGATAATCAAGCCACATCCATCTTGCCACAGGGGGCGAGCTGCGCTGCGCAGTGAGGAGGAAGCACTATGGGAAAAGGCCACATTCGACCGCAATGGAGCAGTAACAGCTGCCTGTCAGGGTCACCGTCGTCGGCAGGCAAAGCATCCCATCCCCGGACTCAGGCACTAGGTATGAAAACGTGAGGCGGCCCGGGCCCAGTGCTGCGCATCTGCCTGCGGCAGGAGGAGACGACCCGGATCCTTGCACGGGAGGGCTGCCCTGCGCCGGAGCCCGCTTTGAGGAGAAGGCACTGCTGTGTGGGTTCCTCCGTCACCCCCGGCTCTACCCCGTCCCGTGGCTGCTGTAGTCAAAGACTCCCTTCTTGAAGAATGGTGAGAACTCACAAATGGTGTGTTTCGAGAGCGTCAGCCCCACCTTGTCGATGTGTAGGGGAGACGTCGCGGATTGGAGCATCACGCTGAAAAAGTCCCTGAGGTATTTCTGAAGGAGAGACAAGAGTTAAGAACACGGTCAAGACATTGTGGGATCGAGGCGAGGAGAAGAAATGTCCAGGAACAACTTCCCATCCACCTGGAAAGCGTTATCTTTGTCATTAGAACCAGCACACGCGGAATGTCCTCGACCGCCTTAGCTACCGTCAGACCAACCAAGAACACAGAGCCATGATACACCTACACACAAGAGAAATTTCCTTGGCTCAGGGCTCTGACTCGGGGCAACACTGCCTGAGGTCCACCTGCGGATGCTGCCCAGAGAAATGCAAAGGGTGCCTGGCACAGCGGATCTGCTTCTCAGCAACAGCGTCACTACTTAATATTCTATTTTTAAAAAGTCATTTCCCCCCTCAAGTTACTCATTAAATAGATGATTAAAAGAAGAAGAAGAAAAAAAGGCTGGCCATCTGTACAATGTTAAACGTGCTGCTTATTGTCATTTTTAAATTGCACAGTCAGTATCTGCTTTGAATCCTTCTTATAAAATAAAGGGAAAGAAACGTTAGAGACAAGAAGGTCAGTTCCAGGCAGATATTTACAGATCTCTCTGAAAATCCTCCCATCACCAACGAAAAGGAATCCTTACTAAGATTAATTGCCCTGGACCCCTTGTGCTCCCCCAACCCCAACACGTGTCTGTCGCAACATCATCCGCCTTTTCTGGCAGCGAGGAGGCAAAACATGTCTGAGACGAGGCTCTAAAACGCTGGAGATATAATCAGACTTGGGTGCTGGAAGGCTGTGTTAAAGGAAAGAGGACGTGTAAGAATAGTTCGTATGTTTTAGGTCAGGCAAATCTATAACACAAAATGGGGCAGAGGGAAGGGGTTAGACTTAAAATTTTATTACTGATTCCGTGCATTTAAAAGATACAAACAATCCTGGCACAATCTTCTAAATTAAATGTAATAATTCTGGACTTTGAGTAATGATAAAAATGTGTCTAAGAAGCATGATCTAAGCCTAGAACAGTGGTTCCCAACAAGGAGCAATTCTGCCCCGCATGGGATGTTCAGCAATGTTCGGAGACATTTTGACTGTGACATGGAGGGGCTGGGGGGTGCATCTCGCAGGAGGCCAGAGATGCTGCTAACATCCCACAATGCACAGGGAAGCCCCCATGACAAAGAATTATCTGGCCCCAAATGTCAACAAGGCCACAATCGAGAAACTTTGCCCTAGAGTAAGTAGCATTTAGCTGCCTCTCTGAATTGCCACCCTGAAATTTACTTCTGAGGGAAGACATTCTGCTCAAGGAAAATTTGTTAACTACTTTCTTCAAAAAAATAAAGATTACTAATAACATCTGTATAACTTAGTTTCTAAGAATCTTCTAACATCTAATTTTTTATACTTTATGTGCGCACTTAACTGCACATTCTTGGAATGTGTAATTTGATGAGTACTGGCACATGTGAAACCACCACCAAATCAAGATAACAAACATGCCTCCAAAGTGTTCCAAATCACTTAATTTTATGTTATATCATCACACTCTGCCTAGAATTACAGCTGCTTCTTGTAATCCCGTTTCCTGGCGGGTGAGATGCTGCGGGAAGAGGACGGCAAGGCTGGTCGTCAAGAGGGAAGAACTTGAAAACAAGTGTGTTTTTAACTCAGTTGGTTTTCACATTCAATATTCCTACCTTACGGGTCTCACGGTAACCTCTCAAGAAAGGATCCTGAAATTGAAATCAGGTTGAGGTAAGGAAGTACCAAAACCCAACGGCTGAAAAATGAACATCTTAATCTCAAAACTTAAGAGAGGCAAAGTCAACTTGAATTCAGCTTCTCTGGAGGAAGGGGTCTCTGAAAATATCAAATTTGGAGGGACTTGAATCCGCCAAACATCGTTACCAGTAAATGTCGTGGACTACATTCGACCAGCCAGCGCTCACCGTGAAATGTAATGTGCACAACTGATGGCTTTTAGAAGATCAAGAGTGAAATGATTTAGAACAAGAAAGACGAGGAGCTTGCCCACGTGTGCACGGAGCTGCAGCTCTCCGGGGTGTAATGCTCAGCTGGAGCGGGACCGGCACAGGCATCATCTCGGTAGCTCCTGTGTGGCTCCCGCTTCGGGTCTCCCACAGGCTGCGTTAGCGGGCAGACTAATGTTCACAGCGAACTTGCATTCGAGATGAACCCTGACAGTATAGGAGACGATTTAAATCTGGGAACAGATGCTGTATCAACATTTGTCATAATTAGTTCACAAAGTAGGGTCCCTTTAAAGGGCCAATAACGCCTAAAGGGTATAATGAAAAAAAGAAGTAAAAGTTAAATATATAAATAAAAGAAAAAGAGAGGAAGTATTCAAGATACCTTCCCTGCCAGAGCACCACTATAAAAAGAGAATAATAAATCAACTGCAAGTAATGCCTTTTTCTTTAAATAAACTCATTAGTATGGTTTGATGAAAACTCCCGATAGAAAGACCCGATTTGACTAATTCTAAACATTACAGAAGAGTTTTCTCCTTGCAAAACAAATCTCTGCTTAAGGAGAATTAGACAGCTTTGGTTTCCCTGGTGCAGAGAAATTATTTTATTAGGAAGTGTTCTTTCCTCTCAGGTAACCTCAAAGTGCTCTCAAGTCTGTACGAAGAGGCATGACCTGCGTTGGCTGTGCCCAGGGCCACATGCTTAGAGTGGGCTGAGCAAACTGTGGTGGATGACAAAACCAAGGGACAGGGGCTGGGGCTGGGGACAGAGAAGACAGAAATACAATTCCAGAAGGTTCTTGAGGTTACAGACAGCATCTTATTCTTCTTTGCAGCCCCCTGTCGGTACCCCTGGGACGCTGCCACGCTCAGGAAAGGTGCTGAGAAGAAACCTTGATGATGGATTGATTTTGATAAGTTAATTTTTTAAAACTGAGGAATACGCACAGGAAACAGCACGATCAGAAGTGTACAACCTACTGAATCTTCACGAAGGGGACACACCTATGCCGTTCCGCTCCGTATTCCGCACGTGAACAACCCAACCGGCTGGCTTTAAACAGAGCGATACGCAATGGTCACTGCTTTGGTCCTTTTCTTCTGAGCTTTTCTTCAATAAGGAAATCTACTTCTCAATATTACTGTTGTCTGGTGAGTCAAGTTTATCACTATCCTTCCAGTAGAGAAGTCTCCCCTGAGGGTTTTAGGCTCAACCTACGATCAATGTACCAGAATTCTGCTATTATCTATACTTATATTTCTATGTGTTTATACACATATGTATTAATTATCCTTATACACAAAATTCTTAACAATGCACATATTCATTTCAGTAATTTCTGTTGACTGTGCTCACAGTATTTCCCACAGCATCAGCGGCTGAAGGGAGAAACTTAAAGTCCTCCTGTCATGGCTGTCCCTTTTTGATGATCCAGAGACATCCCAGCCTTCGTGGGGTGTGAAAATTAAGTCCAGAAGCTGAGCTGCATCCCCAGGGCAGTGCACTTTATAACAGAGTACTGCAAAAATTGAAGGACATTAGGCGTTTAAGTGACTTATCAGGGTCAGAAGGGCAAAGTAGGAAAAGGATTCGTGAAATCCAATATCCAATTTCTGTTTCTGCCTCTCACATGACATTTTCCCCATCATGAAAAGAAATAAAAGCAGGCATATTTAAATCTCTGTAGCACATCAGGGACCACAGAAGGCCTGCAGCTCTTGCTCATCCTGGTGGACCATGTCACACCTGAGTTTCTGATTTGTCAAATGGCCTGCATCAAGGCCATGGAGAACTGCAATTGCACCCTCTAGGGTTGTGCAACGCTACAGCCCCTGCCTTGGAAGCTGGGAGGAGGAAAGTCAGTTGAAACCAGATCCTCTTTCAACAAGATTGCAAACCAGGAAATGAGACATGATGGCAGAGGAAGGGGAGCTAGGAGAGGGTCTGCTTGAGAGGGAGTGATCACGGGAAAGGGAAGAGCCCTGGAGAGAAGGGGCCATGAGAGACAGAGGGGACTGTCTGGGGCCGGCCCAGAGAGGAAGGGGAGGAATGGTGGGGAGAACAAAAGAGGCAGGAGCCCGACAATGTTGGAGACAAATGCTCACGATTTATTTGTTTACCAAGTTGGCAAAAAGAATTTAAGAATAATAAGAAATGTATCAGACATTTATCTGGGTTATTTACTTTCTGTGACTTGGACCGACCCTGAAGCATAAATAATGTGTTTTCTTATCAATACTTTCAGAAAATCAAATTTAGATGGCTAATCTTTAAGGTATATTTCAGTGCTGCCACCGAGTACCTCGATGATATAAAGTGCCTTTCTTCTACGTGTCCGGGCATACTTTGTAGTTCGGGAAAGTCACCCCACGCAGGGGCAGTGAGCAGGGGTGGAGGGAACTGGGAGAGAAGGACCCCCATGAGTCCGTTCCCAAGGAAGTGAGATTTTGAAAATACCCCTAAAACAAAGACAAAATCCCATAGGGGGCTATGAGCTTTTAAAGTAGAAGTCAAAAGAAAGGAGCAGAGGGATGAGGAACATGCCAATCATCAGAGACACCTTACACTCGGGCTCCCGGCTGCCATCCACCGAGCATGCCACCCCTGCTTCTCAGTTGGGCCCCCGTGCCGACACCACCGTCTCTCCCTGGGCAAGGCCGTCCACACCAGCCATCTCAGCTGCCTGGGCCACACACGCTGCCCGTCCCGGGTGCTCTCATGGTGACCAGTGGGCACCGGGTTCTCCAGCGTTAATGTCCTATGCGAATGTGGAGAAAGACTTCTTCCCCTGGGTGGCTCACACTCTTGGATGTGGAGGCTGACGCAGCTCTGCGAATGCTCTGCTATCACGTGAGTGCCCCAGGGGGCACTGCCCCGCATTCACTTCCGTTCCCAAACAGCACCCAGATCCCCTTCTGGAGAAACAGCCCTCCCGCCTCTGGGCACTGGTTATCCGGCTGACTTAAGGCAGAGGGCTGGCGAATTTTTCCCATTGATATTCTGGGATGGACTTCTCACAGCCAAAGAGATAATCGAGCTACCACTGGGAGTCTGGGGACTCTGGGGTCCTTTGGGGAAACCACTTTCCAGATTACACAGCTGCTATTACGGAACATTTTCAAGAGTGTGAGAAATTCGGGGACCTCACGTGGAAAAGGGGGCTTTTAGTCCCTGGCCATTCCCAACGCTAGGAGTTGATAACTCCATCTGCTTACGATGGCCACAGTCATTTTCTACATTTGAAGTCAAGTAAACTAACAACATACCCCAGGATGCTGGCAGGGGGCAGACATCAGTCAGGAATCAGAAGAAACCTTCCTTATGGACCACAACCAAACTCCTACAGAGCTAGTCTGTGGTCAGATGAAGGCATCTGCCCACGGTGCTCTCCTGTTAGGAAGAGGTCAATCCTAGCAGGCTTTCAAGAATAACATTTCAGGTGGGTCAGCATGTCCTACTGGTCTGTCCCCAGCCAATCATTAAGCTGGAAGGCTCCTGCCCCAAACCCTGATCTGCACACAGGCCAATCTTTAAAATTCCAACACTACTTCAAAATGAAACAAATAAACGTTATTAATCTTTTGAACCAAAACATAGGCTAATATGGTCTGCTGGCTATGTTAATGAGTTCTGAAAGGCAAAACATATTCCTTACAGCAATACAGAGTAATTTAGCAAGAATTTAGTCCACCATTTTAGAGCTTTAGTCTGGTGCCTCAATCAGTACACATCATCAGGCAAAGAAAAAGAAAATATAATGTGTGGCTGCATGCTATTCCATTTTAGACATGCTTGATGATGAAGGTCATTATATTACCATGATTCATGTGTGACTCACAGTGCAATTTCAGTCTGAGCTCTGGTTGGAGGAAAACATGCTTTGAAGTTACGGGAACAACATGGGTGAAATCTGGGTTTTTCTTTTCAATTCTAGATCTTCTGGATGAAATGCTAGTGTGGCTATAGGTACTGACCATGAGCTCCACAGTCTATCCTGGCAAAAACGTGTGAAGTCAGCAAGGTACTACATGGTGTGGCCCCACCCCACCTTATAGCCAATTTCCCTTCAGGTCTGGGATCTAAAAAGAAAGGAAGGTTTTAGACCAGGGACAGAGGGAAGGAAGAGTGGTGCCCAAGCTCAGGAAACAATGTGAACAAGGCAGTAAGGCCAGCATGTGTAGGAATCTGAGTGGGGAACAGAAGAACTTGAGGAAGCATGTGGAGGGCTTTGAATTTGGACTTAGGCCTGTAGACACTTTGTACAAAGCAATGCCCGGTTCATGAGCTCATGTGAACCTCTAAAACCCTTAGGAGGAGGAGGAGGAGGAGGAGGAGGAGGACAGGTATGAATGTACTTGGTTTACAGATGAAGAAAGTGAGATTCCCAAAGATAGTGACTTGGCCAAGGTCAACAGGCCATAATGGGATGACAAAGTGCCTCTTCAGATTCAGGAAAGGCCGGAATGGCCTGATATAATTCTCAAGGTTCCAGCTCTTAAGCCTGAAATGGAACATGGCCTTTCTTTGGGGGCATTCATACTATGCTCATGTGGGCTTCCAGAATTTTCCTTGAATTTCAACCAACCACTATGTGTATGTGGAGAACATGCAGGAATGAGAATGAGGCCTTCAGAAGCATTTGAAAGACCTCAGCCTCCTTATCTGCTGGCTCCTTTCCCTCTATTTTAATTAGCAGGGAGATAAAATTGTGACCATTTTATGTTATTAAAAAGTTTCTGTTTTAATAGGGCTCATGAATAGAACTGCAGCCTCCTGCTTATTTCATGTGCAATATATCACCCCAACTGTGTCATTCTAATGACTGTCCCGGCCATCTCATTGTTGTGGAGCCCTCTTTATTTTACAAAATTTTAACATAAATCTGTAATTTAATCTAAAGTTATTGAAATTACTAAAATTGAAGTGTTCTTTAAAAATGTCATGGGGCCTTATCTGCCTTTCCGTTGTGACACATTAACAGGGAAGAGAGTTCAATGGCATTCCTCATCCTCAGAAACCACTGGCCATGGTGGCAGCTTAAAGACAAGTATTGGTTTAGTAATACTTAGAGGTTTCATTTACTTGCAGCACTTGGAAAATTCATCATCGACTGATGGGCTCTGAAGACAGATCAGGCCTGAATGGAGAAACCCTGGGATGTTTCTAGACCCAAGAAAGGCCCGGTCACCGCTGGCCAAGCGCTGTGAATCAGCCTAGTGGGGTTCACTATGATTCCCCCAGTCAAGGCTTCCCAGTTCTAAACTCCTACAAATTCTAGTCTAAACACCTCTCACTGGCTTTTCAGGAATCTTAAAATTTGGCTACATGCATCAAATATGCTGGGTTTCTTTCCCAACGTCCCCTCAACGTGCTCCACACTTTGATGAAATGAGGACACGGATTCGGGCAACTCACCTATCCAGCACGGCCACTGCACACCTGCTGTCCACGAAGCAGCGTGCCAGACTCTGGGTATTGAGTGTTGAATAAAACAGACAGGGCGCCTGGTCTCCCAAGGTGCAGGACCTGGCTCACATCCTCCTCTCGTTGCTCAGAATCATTCCATGTTCCCGCTGGTGCTTTTGCTCATCGTCCAGATCCTACTCATCTTTCAAGGACTGGCTCAAGGTTTGCTTTGTGTCAACTCCCCTCTCTTCAGATTTCAGATTTCATTCATGCACCCAATGGACACTGACTGAGTGCTTTCTACATGCCAGTGCTGGGCTGGGTGCTGGGGTGTCAAAAGTGAATAAGACTCAGTTTTATGCCAAGACCCCAAAGGGTAAGAATTAGCAGGTGAAGGTACTGGAGGAAGCCTGTTCTGGGCAGAGTAGGAAGCATGTACAAAGCGTAGGGGCAGGAAGCAGAGCTCTGGGGCACCACCAATTGCCCAGCATGACTGGACCGGGCAGCAGCATGGCCCATTTGGCACGGGAGACGCACTCCTGGAAGAGGGGCTGCTCCCAGATCAGCGCTCTGCCAGTCCTCACGCTGGGGGTCCTATGTCGTGGGGTCGTGGCACTGTGCCTGGTGGTAGTCTCTCTTCTCTCTGACCCTCAGAGTCCTGCCAGGCTTTCAGCAAGTCTCTTCCAGCTGCCGTGTACAGCTGTTGGTCAAGGGATGCCAGAAGACGTCCACGAGTCTCCGCGCGCCTGCTAATCCCCAACCTCTACTTCCTCTACCATTTGCCGGAAGGCCTCGAGCCGCCCTAAGATTCCACTGGAACCTCCAGCGTGAGACTCTCAGTGGGTTCACTGCAGCAGGCCTGGTGCTGACACTGCACACCTTTTCCCAGCATCTGTCAGTCCAGATCAGGGTTGGGCAAGCTTTTTCTATAAAAGGATAGACAGGATACTCTGGGACTTGGTGGGCCAAAAGGCAAAACTGAAGACATTACGTACGTGATTATATAACAAATGAGAAACTTCACCACGAACCTTAGCAGCTTCGTTAGCTCACAGTTCTGTGGTCAGGAGTCCTGGCACAGTGCAGTGAGGCTCTCTGCTATGGTCTCACAGGTTGAAATCAAGGTGTGGAACAGGCTGGGCTCTTACCGGGAGGCTCACTTCCCAACTCCTTCATACAGCTTTGTGACTGTAGGACTTAGGTCCTGCTTGAGGTCCCCTTGCTGACTGTCAGCCAGGGGCTGTTGTCAGCTCCTAAAGATCACCCACGCTTGGTGGCACTCGGCCCCTCCGTGTTTGGAGCCAGCAATCAGGTTCCTCTCATGCTTTTGTGAAAGTCGTAAGATTCAAAATAGACTCACTTGCATCAAATTCTGGCACATGGAGCCAGGAAAGGGCTTTCACCCACAAACTGCCTGATAACAGGAATTGTCACAAGAAAACTTTACCGAATGCAGCTTACTACGTGAGTCACACAAGGGCAGCTAGTGGCACAAGGATAGCTAGCCACTGATACAAGAACAGGTGCCTGTCTCACAAGCCCGATCCAAAACTGCAAGGGCCTTAACGGTAACTCCCAGATTACAAATCCTACCTAGCAACTATTGATACTCCAGCACTGGAAAGACACTACCAGGGCCAGTAAGCCTTCTTTCCAAACAGCTTGCATAACCTCCTCTTTCCCCAGTAAACCCTGACTTTTCTTTTGTTCTCTGGACATACCAGAGGCCACCTATTCCAATGCATAATTCTGTCTTAGCAGGTACTTCTTTCTACAAGCTATTTTTACTATCCTAGGTTTTAAAGTAAACAATTGAAATAGTTATCATTTGAAAGATGGCATATATTTTTTGATGTTGTAGAGGCATCTAAGAGCTCCTCCAGTTAAAATTCATCAGGGTGATGTAGGTATGCCCTGGATTGCAATCCTATTTCTTGTATGTTACTCCCAAATAATTTTTACCTAGAGTTTCATCTCTCTCTATTTTTTATGTCGACGCTTGTGAATTTCTGCTTCCTTTCCTGCTCCAGCCAGAGAAAATTCTGCTTAAATAGGGCTCACGTGATTACATTAAGTGTGCAGAGATAATTCCCTTCTCACCATGCCACCCAGAATGATCACAGGAGTGGTATCTCATCAGACTCACAGGGTCCACACACAATCAAAGTGGGGAGGATTATACAAGGGTGAGGGCCCCTGGGGGTGATTCTTAGAATTCTCCCTGCCATACGACCACAGTCTGCCAATCCCTAAACTGTAACCAAGAATACAAAACACATGACAGAGAGACAGGCCACAGCAAAGCAGACACCCCAGTAGAGAACCCATTCAAGTCAAGTGAGTCCGTTCACACTCGCTGGCTGGGAACACCCTCAGCTGGGTCTGAGGCTCACAAGCTGAGCATGTGTCCTGTGTCCTACACACTCCTGCAGGCTCCAGGTGTGCTGAGTCTGAATTTCTACTCCAGAGCAGTGCTGTCCTATGGAGCTTTCCAAGAGGACAGAAGTGTCCGTGTCCGCACCGTCCACTACAGTAGCCACGCGGCGGCTACGTGCTTAAAATGTGGTTAGCGAGATGGAGAAATGGAATTTTAAATTTTTTTAAATGAAAATATTAGGCTAAAATTAAATAGCTACATGTGGCTGGTGGCTACTGTACTGGACAGCATAGCTCCACACTAAGACTCTGGAGTAGCCATGCCTTCTGAGCACACAGCAGGCACTAATATTTCTGTTTTAAAAATTTATTTAATTTTTAAATAAGTAACACTTTGATTACTGGTTGGAAGTTTAATACTCAAACGCACATATATACAAGTTGAAAGGGAACTTTTCACTATGAACATGCGTGTGCATATTCACTATTATGAAAAGTCTTTCTTCCAACCTACCTCTATTTTCCCCAAATCTCCCCTAGTGTCTGAATTCACTGTTATTAGTTTTTTTTGTATATCTTTCTAGAACATTTTTATGCCTACATAAGCAAATGCAAATACAGACCCCTCACACACACACTTCAATAAACACAAATAGGCACATAAGAGACACTCTTCCCCCACCTTACTTTGTTCACTTAACAATTTATACTAAAGATCATTTTTCAGAAGTAAATATAGTTTCTCATTCTGAAATTGATTGTACTAGCTCATTATTAATGGACACGTAGGCTGTTTCAATCCTTTGCAGCCCTGCAAGAACGTAAACTATACAAAGCAGGTGATTTTTCACTATTTTATTCAAAGGATGTACACCAGGTATTTAACAGTGTCTGGCACACAGTGGGTGCTCGGTATATATTTGTTGAATGAAAGAACGAAGAATGGAGATTATTCTAAACAACACCATAATAAATAATCTTATGTATTGGCAAGTGTGTTGCTTTATCTGTAGGGTAAATTCCTAAAATGGAATTGCTGAGTCAAAAGGTATGTGCATTCTTAATTTTTATAGATATTGCCAAATTATTCTCCACAAACACTGTACCAATTTATACTCTCTCCAGCAATGCTGGAGAGTAGATACTTGACATTAATGTTTGACTACAGACTCGAGAGTCTGAAAAAAATATTTGGAAGGTCACCCAGTCCTTTCTCATGTCCTCATAAAATCAGCAATGTTACTGCTGAGTAATCTTAGCTAGATCCTTTGATCCTTTAATAAAGAAAGAACTACAGCTGAGAGAGGTTGGACTAGAACTCCACATATTCTTAAATATCCAGTCATCTTTCTGATATACTTGTCAATCTCTCTGGGCAGGATCACGTCAAAATTGAAATTCCTAATGTTCAGAATTCCCAGAACCATTTAAAAATAACCTTAGTCTAAAAGTAGAATCCATTTTTGTTCAATACAAAATACAATTCCTAATATCAAGTACAAGGTCAAACAGAGGTGAAGGTGGTCATAAAGAGGAAGTTAACTGGGAAAGTGGTATGTCTGATAGTTTGCTATTCTGGTGGCCCCACTGAACCATGCTTCCTGGGGTTCACACCCTTGTATGGCCCCATCCCTTAAATGTAGGTGGGGCCTGTGACTTGCTTTAACCAATGGGATACACTGGCAGTAATGCTGTGAGTAAAGAAGCTACCCTGGGTGTTCCAATGCTCCAGCTGAGCCTAGTCCTTAGTGGAGCTTGATCAGAACAGCTACACATGTGAATGGTCTGGTAAGGGGCCTGACCTGGCACCACCTGGAGTAGATGAACCACACAGCTGAGCCCTGCTCAAATTTCAGGATCACAGAATCATAAGCAATAAGATGGTGGTTGTTTTAAGGCACTAAGTTTTAAGGCAGTTTATTACATAACGATAGATAGCCAAAATAGAATACATGTGTTTGGGAATAACGTAAGAGATGAGGGAATAAATGAAATTAGTTAAAGCAGAATGAAAAAAATTACTTTGGTTTTTATATTTAGGAATAGCCAAAATTGATGACTAGATATAAATTAAAGTCCTAGTCTACTTCTTCCAACCTCTTCCAATCTTTTCAGCATTTCTAATGAATAATTCTGTCTTAGCAGGTACTTCTTCCTTCCAGCAACTTTTATTATCCCAGGTTTCAAAGTAAATACTTGAAATAAGTAGTCATCATTTGAAATATGGCATTTATTTCTTGATGTTAGAGAGAAGTCTGAGAGCTTCCAGTTAAAATTCATCAGGGTGAAAATGTTAGTCTGTGATTACAGAATCAGAACTATTCATTATAGCTATTCAGAGAATCTTCTTTATGAGTTTAATGACATAAGCATATTATATTGAATTATTATGGTGCTGCATCAACTGGATTCATAAATTTAATATACTCAGTCTGGTTCACATATTCTAATAAAATCCAGCAAGCTTTAAAAATTTTATCAGAAATGTACGTTTAAAGTCAATGGGATATGCAATTTTTACAGGTTGGTGTTCTTGCTTGGGGTACTAAGTAGCTTCAGCTATCACGGTGGCCCAGCCTGGCAGATCAGCAGGCTTCTGGTGAAACCTCACAAACAGCCAATCCACATCAGAAAGACCAAGACCTGCATTTCTCCAGAGCACAAGGCAAAAACCACTGAGGGGAAGAGAGGAATTGAGAGTTTATCCTACTCCTGTGAAATGGAAGTAAGGGTGCATCTCAGCTGCAAGGCAGGACGCAAATAGCTTCCATATCATCTGACAGGTGCCATTCAACTTCACCTGAAGCAAAAAATGGGAGGACGCTGGGGGATGAGCCCAGCGCCAGGGTCTCTGACTTGCTGATACCTTTGGTTCTAGGTAAGGGACTGGTAATAGGCTCAATATAGATGCACTGTGACTCAGCTTCTTCAGCACTAGGGAGGAGCCTAGAAGAGAGCCCAGGAGGGGCACCGTGGCCAGTGTGCACTCTAGCACCGTGAGCTCCTTGGGCACTCAGTCCTACGCAGCTACACGCTAGGCACAAGGACATCACAGCACTGGTGTTTGAAGTAAGTCCCTTAACTCCTCTGTACCTCAGTTTCCTTCTGATTGCTTATAGTATTTTCTTTTTGAGATTAGAAAATTAAACGAACTACTGTCTGTAAAGTGCTTGGGGCAGGGTCTAATTCACAGTATGTACTTAATAAGCACAGATGCTCTTGGACTTATGATGGAGTTACAGTCCAATAAACCCCTCATAAACTGAAAATGTTGTAAGTCAAAAATGCATTTAATATACCTAACCTACCGAACATCATAGCTTAGCTTGGCTTACCTTAAGTGTGCTCAGAATACTTTTATTAGTCTACAGTTCAGCAAAATCATCTGCTAAGTGTTGAAAATCTCATGTAATTTACAGAATACTGAACTGAAAGTGAAAAACAGAATAGTTGTAAGGGTACTCGAAGTACGATTTCTGCTGAATGTGGATTGCTTTCACACCATCATAAAGTTGAAAAATTGCAAGTAAAACTATTATTAAGTCAGTTACCATCTGTAGTTGATATTATCTGTATAGCTTTGTCCTCAGGGAGTTAATAGAGAGTTAATATGTTAATAGGGAGTTAATATGTTAATTTTCTCCTCTTTCAGATGTTTGGAAACACATGGGCTTAAAATGTGGAAGTGTTTAACGTTTTCCCCTTCAAAGGAAAGTAAAAGACAACAAAAATTTGGAATGGCTTTTTTCCCAAATCACTTCATATCAGATATTGGCAGATCCTTTATTTCAAGAGTTGCTTTAAAGCAAA
This sequence comes from Cheirogaleus medius, assembly GCA_008086735.1. Lineage (NCBI taxonomy): Eukaryota > Metazoa > Chordata > Mammalia > Primates > Cheirogaleidae > Cheirogaleus > Cheirogaleus medius. Next base: position 17,832,320 of record VBSM01001118.1, on the reverse strand, counting down.
GAGGAGTTAACATGTCTTCAAAATGGGGAATTCACATTCAAAAATAACTTGGAAATCTAACATATACCAGGTAAATTAATTATCCCCTCAAAGTTTATTTTAAGGTACATTTTAGATGTTTAGATTCTGAAAAATGTCATTTGGAAAACAAAAAACTGTATTATTTTGTCACTAAACTCAAGGTTCCTTCCTGCACTGTATAAACCTTTGGAGATTTCTGACATCTTTAGATATAATGACTGCTCCAAATGGCCAATATGACTGACATAAACTTTCAAATGAGAATCTTGCTGTGTCGTACCACTTGGCTATAACGTACTTAAACTCAAATTCAAAGAATCAGATCCTAAAAACCCAAGGATCAAGAAGTGGTTGCAGATTATTTAACGGCATCCCAAAGTCTCCCGTTCAGTGCAACCCCAGAATTGAATGCAGTACTAACGCCTTAGGAACACCAAATGGCTTTATTGTGTTCCTCTCCACCAGCTGTGGCTGTGGTTGAACAGAGCAAGCCTTCCCTTTAATATCTGACCTAAGGTAGTTCGTATATTGATGGCAAATTTCCTTTGGTTAAAATTCAGCTGGCTTTGGACTGGGCCGTCTGAATGATACTGAGTCTCTGAATTCAGGGCAAGAGGGTAAGCTTTTGAGACTCTAGGAGGGAAGACCTGCCGCCTGCTTTTTGTTCTTTGGATGAAGGGCTCCTGAGGACCCTGGTGGGACTATTTGCCTTGCAGATTACCCTCCTGCCTTGGGAATTATTCCTCAGTGTCCAGACACTGCTCGATGTCCCCTAGGGGGGAGCCATGGCCAGGCCCCAGGTGTGATGAGGACTGTGGCCCCCAGTGGTGGGCCTGTGACCCCACCCCACGAAGGGGATTAGCTGGGGATTTGGATTATATGCACCAATGATCCCCTTTACTGGGAATGACTATATCAGAGATGATGAAGGCAGGAAGAAAAGCCAGCTCAAAACTTCTGTAATGCTATATCTCTGACTCTCATAAAAAATGGGGTAGGTGTATATTTCATACAGGGAGATGCAAATCAAAAATTCATTTTCCAAAACAGATATTATATATCAAATTAAGAAACTAAATTTAAAAATATATATACATTGAATGCATATACATCCAGCACAGTACTTTTCCGATAAAAGACACTATTCATTAAATGAATGATGCAATGAATGGCTATTAGGCAATGTTAACCTTGATAAACAATGAGAAGCATGGGCTTCCTCTCCTTAGGACCTTATCTTCTAGCAAAATTTCATAGGTTTACATTATCTCTCCTTTCTTCTGAGCAAGGGAAGTTTAGTAAATTACTCTAGAGAAGGAAGTCTATCAAATCTTAATTTGTGCTTCAAAGCCAAATTTTAGAAACTCTTAAAACTGTCCTGGCCCTCTCTTAAAATCTGAGAAGTTGCTGCAGATGGGAAATGAAGATTGTTGCTGATTAGGCAGCTGATTAAACATGTGTCTCCTCGGACACATGTGTCTGGCCATGTTAAATACCAAATAAGTCCCAAACCTGTGTAAGCGTCAGTCTTTCGGTTGTCAAAACTTTTAGCACCAGTGACTGTTTTCAGCTGAAATGCTATGAAAGTAGTATAATAAAAGCTTTTTAAAAAAAGTATTTGCAAAATATGGATAGAAAAAAGAAGTTTCAGATCAAAGGAAATCTCATCAGTTAGGGGATCTTGGAGAAGGTTATGAGGCCATTTATGTAATCTAAAAAAATAACAGGCCAATTGGGGCTAAGTTGACATCCACAATTTCTGCAACAAGGAGACTGTCATTCAAAGAAAGAAAATGTCAGTCTATATTGACTGACCTATTACTCAAATATGCCCAGATTCTTTCAAATAGGAGAAATGCAAATATTTAATAATATGCATTTCTGTGAATTAGAAGATAAACACTATAACAAAAAGGAAAAGTGAACATATACAATGAAGCATAAATATCCCCAAACTCTGGAGATATTGAGGGCAGAAGCAGGCCTCCTGTTGCTCACAGCATTTATCCAGAGAGCTCTGAAATACAAGCCCTAGGATCCATCAGGACTGTGCTTCTAGTTGGCTAAAAAATCCACTGAGAAAAAGGCGATGGCTTCGTGTGCTATCTTTTTCAACCTTGATTAGCAATCGATTTCTTGATTCCAATGTGTGTTTCTTAATTTTACTTATAAATAATATGAAGCAGGTGATCTCAATTAGAAAGAAGATTAGGCAAAATCTTAATTTTCTTTTTCTTGAAAATATTTTTTTTTGGTTGCCTGGAATGAAAATTACGTATGTAAATGTAAACGCACCGGAGGGAATTTCTGGGAACAGAAATAAGTATATCTAAAAATGGATGGGAGCTTTAAACAGGCAAACAATAAAGGTAAAAAGTTGTGTGGAACTGGAGCAAATGGATATTCGTATCCATTTTCCCCCCTAAATATTGTCTCAAAGGTTTGCACCAATTGCTGTGATTTATTAACATTATGAAACCTAAGTGACACACATAGAAGAAAAAAGGATTGCTGGGGGGAAAAATAGCTAGCTGGATTCTAGAATAAGGATGCAGTTCACGAAGCAACAAAGGACAGCATGAGGTTCACTGGGAAAGACTATTGCAAGAGCCTTTTACCTAAGAAAAGCAGAATTTATTTGAAAAACAAATCTGAATAAATGGAGTTAGGGGAATTGAAGCATCTACGAGAAAGTTGAATGCAAACTGGGAAGGGCTTCATAAAAGAGTAAGGATGATTCCCAAATGTTGATATAAATAATGAGCAGAGAACTTAGAGGAGATGGGACAGTGAGAGACAGTGGTTCTTAAAACACAGGAATGTGCAAGAAGAATTTTAAACATGTTTTTTGGGCCATTGCAACAAAGAAAATATATGAAAAATAACTGCACTAAAATCAATAGAAATAAACAAAATCAACTATTTCAGGAAGCAAGAAATGAGGCCTTCAGGTTTATAACAACACTAGAAGATGCACAAGTGACAGGTAGAATGTTAAACAAGTCAAGAATCAATCAAGTGGATCACATAGTGCAGTTCTTCTCAAGTGATCTTCACAAAAAAACCAGCTGATTGATTGATGGGGGCAGGGGTTGGGGGAAGACAGAGATAGAAAACAGAAGAGACTGGAAAATGACAGGACCAGACCAGGGAATTCGAAACTGAACAAATGGAATTCCAGAAACAACAGAAAAAACTTTAAGAAAGGAAATCATTCAGAAACTTTCCCAGAAATGAAGGATCCGACAGAGATTGATAGAGCCCATGGAGCGTCCAGAAGAACTGACAGGCTGCTTACCAAAGCAGAATTCTCAAGGTTCAGGACATGGATAACAGAAAGAAGGCCCCGCAAGCTTCTGGCAGGGGATAGGGAGAGGATATGTCACACACTGAGGATCGAGAATCAATGTGGCTTTGGACTGCACAGCAGCAGCACTGGAGTGAGAAGACAACGAGAAAACTCTTTGAAATTCTGAAAGAAAATGGTTTCCAAATAATATTTTATATCCAATCAGTGAGTGGGTAAACGAAGGCATTTTGAGCCAAGTTTCTTGAAATTTACCTCTTACCCATCCTTTCTCAGGAAGCTACTGGAGATGCACTTCATCTCAATGGAGTGAATCAAGACAGACAGACAAGAGGTGCGGGAAGCAGTGGAAGCAACTCAGGAGAGGGCAAAGGGTGACGGAGAAGGGAGATGGAGGAGGAGAAGGGAGTCGTGGTGCGACAGGAGAGATTTTTGCAAGGAGGCTATATTCATGCACTATATGGTGGTTCAAATGTTTGAGAAGAGATTTACATAACTGACCAAGAATTTCAAGTTGAATTAGTGATGAGTACGTCATAAACTAAGCAGGTGGACAAGCTGAGCTCACAACAGTCCTGACGCAGCCCGTGGGAAGATTGCGCAGGGACGCAAGTGCCCCTATGTGTTTGTGGGGGGTGCTTCCCCTGTCCATGGTAGGATGTTCGTAGATAGCACCTAAAGTTTAAAAATAAAAATTCAAGCAGCAGCAATTGATGAATGCAATTTCAGTTCGGAAGAAAATATGAGAAAGACAAGAGTTGCTGCTGGGGAAGAGGAAGTGGAGGGTATGACCAGAGGGCAGGGGACTGTTTTTCAGAAAAGCTTAATAAAACCACATGAGCACGTCCATAACTGACATTGATTCTTTTAAAAAAGTTTCAAAAACTGTAAACATAAACAAAATAACAACAGGTTCACACACACACACATGCACGCATGTACAAAAATATGACCAGAAAGTATATACACCAAACCCAAAGGGGAAATTACCCCTGAGCAAGTGACTGGGTTTGAAATCCTCTGAAAGCAGAGCCTGAGGCAGTTTATTTAGGGGTGATTCTGGGAACAAGGGAGAAAAGCCACAAGGGGGTAGTGTCGGGGTGGTCATTGCTATGGGCGACTGGGAACCCTCTGAGAACCATGTAGCACATGCTTCTGAATTGTCCCTAAGAAAGATGAGCGGTGGCGCATTCATCCAAAGACTGTCATTCCCCACTTGTTTGAGAATGACCTCAGGGGCTTCACCTCCGGGTCAGTGCCCGAGGGGGCTGCCTCGGCTGCAGAGAAGGCTGATGGAGGAAAGCTGAGACCTGGAGGGCCGCTGCCACCACGCACAGAACTGTCCTCCAGGGCCAGGGCCAATGTCACAGGTGGGGCAACAGCACACAGGGTCTTATGGATGGGTCTGGGGCTGGTGGTGATTAAATGGGACCCTAGCTTTAGCCATACAGAGATGCCCTTGGCTTACTGGTACCTGCTAACTGCTGGTGAGCCACAATGCTGCAGGGGGTGGGTTTTTTTGCCCTTGGCTTCAGTTGCTCTGTTTCCTCCCCAGTATTATCACTTTGCCTTTAGCATCCAATTTCTGATGAGGACTTTTAATTCACAGCAAGCTTACTCATTATGTCCCAAAGGATAAAGAAGCATTTTTAGGAATTTAAAATGCAACTTTTACTACAACCTCAGGCGATAAGAACTCAGGTAAATGTGACTGATACACTGAGCCTAAGCAATCCATCATTAAAATGATTCCAGAGAAGCTAAGAGCAGCCCATAAACTCCCAATTTGCCCCATCTTAGCAAGTTTCCACCAGGCCAGACTTTGGTACCTCCACAGGGAGCAAGCCGTGATGCTGCCGTGCACCGAGGTCTGTGGGGGGACAGGGCTATGCTGCGATCATTTCCAGGAACTTATTTCATGTTTCACCATAAGAGTGGATATGTATCTTAATTCATGCTACTGTATAATAATTCTACCTAGATATATCTATATAATTATATGTAATACTGAATTATATCTATAATTGATATCTCTACATACATCTATAATCTATATAGATATAATCTATAGTAATATACCTATATGTCTATAATTACATATAATCTATAGATACTTAAATCTATATTTATATTTTATCTTATTTCACAACTACTAATGTATATCATTGTGTGTCTCATCTTCCAATGAATATTAGCCAGATATTGATTGCATTTAAAACAACTCAGTTAGGGTCCTACATGGCAATCTGGTCCGCTGGTGGTGCCAGGTGGGCTGTCCATTTATTTGCACACAGGAGGATGTGTGTACTGGGAAAAAGAAGAAATAACAGGTTCTGGCAGAAATGAGCAACTACAACTGAATGAACAATGGATTACCACTGGAAAGTAATGGTACAAACATGATACTATCATATACATGATTCAGAATGGTCACAAATTTCAAAATGATTTTAATAACTCAGATATCATCAGAAAGTGGTCAATGTCTTTTCCATTATTAGTCATTGTGTCTCAAGTATGGCTATTCTTTTCCACCACTTTCAGCTGTATTTCCATCTGACACTTCTCCTGGGGCCCAGGAGCTAATTAAGTGATTCAGTTTCAAAGACCTTTCCTCACCCCTGTTGTGCCTCAGCATGAATGTGAACTGGGAGGGGCAGCAGAATACAAAAATATTAAAAGGGTATTTAATTAAGCAGAGTAAACAGCGAGGTCAATAGCAACTTGAAGCTAACCTTTAGGTACAGGCAGCAGAGAAGTGAGCTTATGCGGGATGCTCCTTTTGTCTACGCCACTTGTGAGAATCTACCTCTGTTTCAGAGGCAGTAAGACATTTAATAAAAGAAAACAAATAGCAGTGCCTGGCTGTATCTACGAGGAGAGTCGGAACAACCTTCTAGCTGTTTAACACTGCAATGTTCAGGCTTCGTTTCATTTTGCTTTTAAAATTAACCAGGGAAATGAAAGATGTTCTATCCTGAACTCCATAAACAGAGCGTACACAGCTCTGAGTCTGCCATCTTGAGCTGGTCTGTGTTACTTTCATCTGATGCTATTTCCATAAATAGGAAAAGAGTTGGAGAATCCCTGTTATGTACTTGCCAAGCCTCAAACACCTTGCAAATGAGCATGGGAGCTGGGGAGATGACAGATGTTACTAATTTAATGCTAGGGCTGCACATGAGGTGGGAATGTAATTGGGATTGATGTCAAAATATCAAAAGCCCAAGAAATGGAAAAATTACCACCACAGCTATATCTGGGGTGACTAGCAGTGGCTTCGGTGATAGTTATATGTGTCAACTTGAGGGGCCATGGGGTGCCTAGATATCTGTTCGACATTATTCTGCGTGTGTTTATGAGGGTGTTTTTGAATGAGATTAACATCTGAATAGGTAGCATTAGTATAGCAGATTGTCCTCCCTAATGAGGGTGGGCCTCATCCAATCAGGTGAGGGTCTGAATTGGGAGACTCTGGAGAGTAAGAGAGAATTACTCCTGTCTCACTGCCTTGAGTTGGAACATTGGTCTTTTCCTGCCTTTAGACTTGAACTGAAACATCAGCTCTTCTTGAATCTTGAGCCTGCTGGCTTTTGGACTGGAACCTATACCATCATCTCTCCTGGTTCTCAGTTCTTCACACTGAGATTGAAACTACACTGTTGGTTGTCCTGGGCCTCTGGTTTGCCAGTGGCAGATCTTGGGACTTCTCAGCTTTCACAATCACAAGTCAATTCTCTCTCTTTCTCTCTCATTTCCTATTGGTTTTGTTTTCCAGGAGAGGCTCAATAAAGTTTCCAAACCACAATTAGTGAAGTGGTAAAAAAAGCACTATTTCAATACTATGGATTATGTGTACAAATGTAAAGTTCACAAATATATTTAACAACAGATTTCACTGTCTTGTTAAGATTAATGTCCAGGGCCTTAGGTGTCCATACCAATTCCATCACTGTTCCAAGTTCTCATTCAATTGAGCAACAAGTCACCCTGATTCTACCTCCTGTAGATCTCTCCAATCTACTGACTTTTCTAATCTCAGCTGACACCGCACCCTAACCCAGGCCACAATCCTGTCTCACCTGGAAGACTGCAATAGCCCAGTCATTGCTCTTTCTGCCCCCAGCTACCCCTGCTCTCACCATTCTCTCCAGTGGTAAAACCTCATCCCTCCACTCCTTTGCTTACAACACTGCATTGGCTTCCCAATGTCCTCTGGGCCAGGTCCAAAGTCATGGAGATGGCTTGAGGGATCTGGCATTTCCCACCCTCTCTACCTCTACCCACCAATCTCACCTTCCCATAGTAGGTCCAGATTCCTGAGTCCCACTGTAGTCCTGCTGAATCATAATATACTGGAACAAAGCTTGAGAATCTATAGTTTTCAAAAAGCTGCTCAAGATAATCTCAAAGATTGGCCAGAAAGGTTTGAGAACTACTGCTTTGGCAATCATCTCCTCTGGCCTCAGCAAAAGTAGTCATGACTATCCCTTCAGGGTTCTTAACTGACTTCTTGCCTCTGCTCCGAAAGGACTGTGAGCTCTCTGAAGACATGAACCATGTGACTGCATGTGGGCCAGGCTCAGGCCAGGCAGGGGAAGTAGTCCCGAGCACGGACAGCTACTGTCATAGTCACTGCATGGCTTCAATAAAGACAGCAAAGACCCCCAAAGAGACACCACTGTGCTTCCTGTGAAATGTACCCACCTACAAAGTGTTCTTGCCGAAAAATCAAACCTGAACCCAATCAAGCCTCTGGTTTTCAGAAAATACCGGATTAGAGGAGCATCGTGAATGATGCCATGGGGATCCACTCGGCAAAACCCAGACTACGAGGATTTCAACAAATAAATGACATGGTGTGCTCAAATAAACTGTGAGAGAAAAGAGAGAGGGCAACCTATACACTGTAACAAACTTAAAACACATATCAACCAATGCGATGTGTAAATAAAATTTGGTCTGGATTCAAATATATATATTGAAAAAAATGAAAAAAAAATTGGTATGGCCTGAACACTGACTGGATATTAGTTTATACTGAGAGATTAGTTAATTTGGGGTGTATGTTTGTCTGTGTTTGTGATGGTGGTTAAAGAGTCTTGCTTTTTTTTTAAGAGATACATCCTAAAATATCTATAGATGAAATGTTATGCCTGGTATTTGCTTTAAAATAATCCTCTGTGTGTTTGTATAAATGAAACAAGATTGGTGACAAGCTGGTTATATGTTGAAGCTGGGTGATGGGGTTTTTGTGTTGGAGTTCATTACATTATTCTTGGTTTTGCATATATTGTCTTAAAAAATAAAGTAAAAAAAGAAAGTATAGATCATTGGTTTCTATATCATGGTATTGAAAAGTCCCTTTAATCCAAGACGGTTTGTAAAGTCAGAGATGGTTGTATAACCCTTTGCATAGTAGAAATTTGCTAATATAACAGGACTGCATTCTAACAGGACTTTGATTCTAAGAATTCTTTTAGCACCTGATATGAACAAATCCAACACTCTTAAGTAAAGGCAATTTGCTCTTTTGAGTCAGAAAAGGTTGCAAAGGATTTCCAAAGAAGGTCACTTTGTACCAAAGAGAACTAGCCATGTCGTAAAATGAATATGTTCTCATTTTCATGGGAAGTTCTAACCACATTTTGATATTAATGTGCTCATGTACTTCTAGCTCTGTGCACACTAACTTGACAGAAGATTATGTCAACTTTTCTCTCTGATAAAACTAAGGAGAATTTAGTTTTAGTACTTTAGAAAAGTAAGAGGTAGAAGCAGGGGCAACCTATATTAGATTTTGAAAGTGACCCTTAAAGAAAAAGCTTTTATGGATAAAAGACTTAAATGTAAGGCATGGAACCATAAGAATCATAGAAGAAAATGTAGGAAGAACTTTTCCAGATACCGGCCTAGGCAAAGAATTCATGAAAAAGACCTCAATGGCAATCACAGCAACAACAAAAATAAATAAATGGGACTCAATTAAATTAAAAAGCTTCTGCACTGCTAGGGAAATGATCAATAGAACAAATAGAAAACCTACAGAATGGGAGAAAATATTTGCAATCTATACATCTGATAAAAGGCTAATTACCAGAATCTACAAAGAACTCAAATCAGCAAGAAAAAAAAATCAAACAACCCCATTAAAAAGTGGGCAAAAGACATGAACAGAAACTTTTCAAAGGAAAACAGACAAATGGCCAATAAACATATGAAAAAATGCTCAACATCACTAATAATCAGGGAAATGCAAATTAAAACCACAATGAGATATCACCTTACCGCATGTAGAAATGCTTTTTATTAATAAGTCCAAAACCAATAGATGCCATGGACATGGAGAGAGAAGAACACTTAGACACTGTTGGTGGGACTGTAAATTAGTACAACCTCTATGGAAAACAGTAGGGAGATTCCTCAAAGAACTAAAAGTAGACCTACCATTTGATCCAACAATCCCACTACTAGGTATTTGCCCAAAGGAAAAGAAGTCATTTTATCAAAAAGGCACCTGCACTCGAATGTTTATTGTAGCACAATTCACAATTGCAAAGATACAGAATCAACCCAAGTGCCCATCAATTCATAAGTGGATTAACAAAATGTGGTATATGTATACCAAGGAATACTACTCAGACATTAAAAAGGATGAATGAATGCCTTTCACAACAATTTGGATGGAACTGGAGACCATTATTCTAAGTGAAGTATCTAAAGAATGGAAAAACAAAGACAACATGTACTTGATATTAAACTGGAACTAACCAAGAGCACACATGTACAGAGGGAAGTAAAACTCAGTGGAAATCAAGCAGAGGGGAGGGGGCAGGGGGAGGAGGGGATGAGTGAAAACATACCTAACAGGTACAATGAACCCTATCAAGGTGATGGGCACACTTATAATTCTGACTCAGACATTACAAAAGCTATCCATGTAACCAAAAACATTCATATCCCCATAATATTTTGATATAAAAAGGAAATAAAAAATAAAAGAAGCAGCTTTTACAACTTATACTATAAACTCTGGGCATCCCTTTATTGTGAGAAAAAGAAAAGAAAGGCAGCTGGAAACTGGCCTGACATTCACAACTAAGCCATGGTGTTCTGCGGACCATAAACAGTGTCAACCAGACAAGACTACTCTGTGACCATGAAGGAGCAAGATAAGACAGAAAAAGAAGAGAAAGGGAAAGAAAGAAAAGAAAGAAAGGAACAAAGAAAGCAAGGAGGGAAAGAGCATTCTACAATCACATCAGAACACAGACAAAATCATGAACATTGTACAAACCATGAATATGATCAAATATACCCTTATCCAGGCTAATATATTGCCACTTTATCATATTTTTTCTTTTTTATTGATATATCACAGTTGTTCATATTTTAGGGGTATACATGGTATTTTGATACCCATATACAATGTAATGATCAAATCAAGGTAACTGGGATATACACCATCTCAAACATTTATCTTTTCTTTGTGTTGGGAACAACACAATTCTTCTCTTCTAGCTATTTTGAAATACACAATAAATTACTGTTAACTAATTTCCCTACTGTACTACCAGATAGCAGAACTTATTCCTTCTATCTAGCTGTATTTTTGTACCCATTAACCACCTTCTCTTCAAGGGCCTGTCCCTTCCTTTCCCAGCTTCTGGTAAACACCATTCTACTCTACCTCCATGAAATCCATTATTTTGGCTCCCATGTATAAGTGAGAACATGTGTTATTTGTCTTTCTGTGCTTGGCTTATTTCACTTACCATATGACTTCCAGTTCCACCCATGTTGCTGTAAATAACAGGATTTCATTCCTTTTTATGGCTGAATAATATTCCATTGTGTATATATACCACATTTTCTTTATCTACTCATCCACTGATGAACACTTAGGTTGACTGTGTATCTTGACTTATCAATCATATTTTAAATCTCACTCCTTTCTTCCTGCTTTCTAGATAAGAATGATTAATATACCCCATCATAGAATTACCTCCAGCATCCAATCAAGAGCAAAAGTCCTACTTTCTTATACTCTCCTCAAAATTACCTAATATAAGCCCAAATCCTATAATAACTTCTTTTTAACACCTTCTTACACACATGCTCCCATTGTTCCATGGTATATGTTCTTTCTTGTTGTAGTGAGTCAATGAATCTAACATCTTTTAAAAATAGGTGCATTCCTGGAGGTTTTTAGCTGAAATGCATTGAAACATCTATGTATTTTTTTTTCCACAGGCAGAAACCCATGGGATACACCAGGTCACTCGAGGACTCCACAGCAGGCAGTCTTACAGTCAGTGAGTAACCTGGGACACACGCAAAGAGAACTGACCAGCTGTGAATAACAAGTAAGTAAATATGGAGAAACTGTGTTCTTTTCATAATGATCCTAGGCCTCTAATCTTTTTCACATTGGACAATAGCTCTATCATGATTAAATCCTTCAGAAAGCCATTTCTACTTTTCACATTACAATTTTACAGGCTGAAAGGAAGGATGGCATGGCAGCTATGGTCCCCTGCCCCTGGGCCATGGCCTGGTACCGGTCCGTGACCTGTTAGAAACTGGGCCAGGCATCACCACCTGAGCTCCACCTCCTCTCTCCCCCCCCCCCTCAGTCCTTGGAAAAATTGTCTTCCATGAAACTAGTCCCTGGTGCCAAAAATGTTGGGGACTGCTGCACAGCAAGAGAGTTCTAGTACCTTCCAGGTATCATCTGATAAATAAGAATACTAAGATAATTTCAGTGTCTTTGCTCTCAGAAACTTATTTTGCACATAAACGTGGCAAACTGAGATACTCATACTGTTACACTTCACGATTGCTAGGAGTGGTGCTGCCCTTTCGCCCTTCCTTGGCTCTTAGACGGAAAATGCAGCATAAGGTTCCATCATCACCACCACTACTATCACCATCTTCACAGTACCAACTAACATTTTTGAGTGCTTTTCTTTGTGCCAGATTTCATGTCATGTATATGATCTCAATCCTCAGAATTACTCTAGTAAAGTATTATTATTATCCTCATTTTTTAGATACGGAAACTAAAGCAGTGACATTACACCACTTCAAAGGCGCAGAACCAGGATCCAAGACTGGGTTAATCTGCTCCAAGGCCCCATTCCTAGCTACCACATTTCTTTAGATCCATAGCTCAATAATGCTTTGGGCTAAGGAGATGAAAATGGGGAAGAAAGAAGTAGCTCTGGGCTGGTGCTTGCTACAGTTTTCTTCGAAGTTTGGAAAAACATTTCCTAGAAATTTCTCAGGTTAATTCCAAACATGGTTGTATTATTCTGGAAAGCTTTACGGTTTTAGAGGATTTCATTTGTTTTCATTAATTACAGTTACTCCTTGAAATGATAGATTAAAATGATTAGTAGAAATGCTTCTAAGGAGATAACATTCTCTGAAATTAGTAACCCAAAATGTACCTCTCACTAATGAACAAAAATAAAACAAAACAGAAAACTCATTAATTTGGGGCTAATTTAGGCAGATTTTCTGATAATTCAGTAAAGGTGAAGCACGTGTGAAGTACCACGGGAGATTAAGAATTGAATTAGACATTGATTCTGCTGTCTTCAAGTACTTAGCACAATAGGGAAATTTGAGACATAAACACCTTTTGATATAAGCAAGAAAGTGACAGGAGTCTTACAGAAGTAGAGGGGAGATTTCATGGATGTTCCAGAATAGTCTTGCCAAAGTATGGCCCGTATTTCAGACACTTCTATCGCAATTTAGCAGAGTAATTTTATGTCTGTTCAATCTATGTATGATAAAAAAAGAACTGCATTTGTCTTTTGTATATCCTTTTGATTTCATTTTTTTAGTAATCGTCATTCAATGTACAAAAGTACTCACAAGTGATGGAATGTAAGTAACTAGTCCTTCACCACTGACAATTTGAGAAACAGTATATTCTAGAGACATGTGGCTCAAAACTTGAGGTGTTTCAGGCCTATTGTTAATAAATACCATATACCACACTATCAGAGCTCAATTTGATACCCATTTGGATATACATATTAATAAACTATATATGTGTATATATAAGTATATATATTTTATATACTATATATAATATTGAAAGTCATAAAAATTTCTTTAAAGACATTCTGAGTTTATATTCTTCAGTAATTCATGAAGATGCCCTTTTTTATACTTTGGTGAATTTGAGATATTCTCAAAATAAATATGCATGAGAACAATGTGACATCTCATAAATAAACAAAGCCGTAGGCAACTGAGATTCAGAACCTTTTATTACCCATGTAGTGAATATTTAAAATCAACAATCACAATAAACATCTTTCCCTAAACAAACAAAAAAAGTAAAAGATTATAAATAAATGCCATCCTAATGCCACGGTCAGTCAAGAGAGGAAGAAAAGGGCCTGCGTTGCTAACTAGAGTTTCTTCCGTTCTAAAACACATCTTGGCACAGGGTAGGTGCTCAATAATTGCTGAATAAATGGAACGGTATTTAAGAATAAATAATTAGGCAGCAGATCTTAGTTAACACTGTGGTGATAATGCCGGAAGATGATTTTTTTTTTTTTTTTAAATTGCATTTCTTTATAATAAGAACTAGCAGCGTTTCACACTTAGAGGGTGCTGATTAAGAGAAGGGACTTGTTCTGAAAGACACCTGAGTGTGAACTGAGGGTCTGCCACTTACTAGCTCCATGACCCTCCATATCCTCCCAAAGACACATTCCCTCACCTGAAACACGGAGATAATAATGGAACTCACCTCATAAGTGGCTGTGAGGAGTAAATGCTTATTATAAGCATTTTTCACTCATGCTTGGCACCTCGTAAACACCAGGTACATGTAAGAAAGTAGGAATTATGCAGAAGCATATGAAATTGCTGACATTGCAGCCTTTCTGACCCATAACAATGGCCGCTTCTTATGGCTCAACCTAATAGTCATGGTATCTGGCTTCAAATACAGTAAAAAAACACCTTTTACTCAAAATAACTTATCAAGCAGAGACTGAGTGTCCTCTTTCCCTGTTACCATGGCTGCTTTATCTGCCGGCATATGTCTCCGGGGCAGTTGTGAGGGCTGCAGGAAGGGCTGTCTGGAGGCCGGGAGGCATGTCACATGTGGGGGTGCTGCCAGCAGCAGCCCTGACTGCCTGAGGGCAGGGTCTGCTCAGGGTACACACAGGAAGGCAGCAAGGAGGAAATCCACCAAGTTACAAATCCCCAAAGATTCTGTAGCTCTTTGTGAACCAAAGTGCTAGGGAGCATTTGAACATGAGATGTGGAGCAATTATAGGCCAGACTCTGCAAATACTAGCTCCAGCTATAATCAGAGGTGGCCAGATAACTGTGTGGGTGAAGCCAATACAAGTTTATCAATAAAAGGTAGCGCCTAAAAGCCAATTTATACATCTCCACTTACCCTCGTCATGTTCTTACTCCTACCTTTTACGGTGGAATATGTTAAATGCTATAGGTTCTAGCTCTGACACCAGTACCACCACCACCACCAGACACATGACTAACATTCCTCTCTCCAAGGTTAGAAAATTAATCTCTAAAATTTATCACAACAGTTGGAAATTTCTGTTCCTACCTACCATTTTTAAAAATAATTATTTTAACAGCCTGAACATTTATAACTTTAAAAAATACCAAAATGTGTCTATGTCTTTAATGTGAAAACATTTTACACTTTTTGCTGATAAACACAAGGTCCAAATTTTGGAAATACTTCAATAGCAAGGAAGATCAAAATACTATTGAGGCCAGGCGTGGGTGGCTTGCGCCTGTAATCTCAGTACTTTGGGACACCCAGGCGGGAGGATCCAGGAATTTGAGACCAGCCTGGGCAACACAGAGAGATCCCATTTCTACAAAACATTAAAATATTAGCCAGGTGTGGTAGTGCACACCTGTAGTCCCAGCTACTCGGGAGGGGATCGCTTGAGCCTTGGTGTTCAGGGTTACAGTGAGCTGCGATGATGCCACTGTACTCTAGCCTCGGTGGCCAGAGCAAGACCATGTTTAAAGATGTGGCAAAAAACCCTAAAAAACCCAAACCCCACAACTGAATGCTTGCTTAAAATACTGCTTTTTATCATGGTGAGGTGGTTTATAAAGTTGCATTTCTGGATACTAATAATTGGTCAGATAATTCCTTTTAAGCTCACATCATGTATATTAGCTAGTGCAGATGTGCCCCACTGGAATCCATCCTTCTATATGTGCTTGTGTTATTTACATTGTACTTCCAGGTAAAGGTTCATATAGAAACTTAAATATATACTCTTAGAGGGAAAGAAATGTCTCATTTATCTTTGCTTTCTATAGAACACTTAGCACTATTTCCAGTATGTACTAGGACTTAAATAAATGTTAAATCAAACAGGAAATTCAGGGGAAATAACTACATTGATTTTCATATTAAAATACACTAAATCAAGCAGTAACTTCTGATGTTAGAAGGTCAAAAGAAAAGTCACGATAGTCACAGGGAATTAATACAAGAATCTCACATTAATTTTCCATCAAAGTGAAGGTGAATTATGTTTGCTCCTTAAAAAGAAGATAATGCTCTAAGATTTAACAGTCAACATTAGGTGAAATGCATTTAATCGCAAATTTAAGTGCTTATTTCCAGAATGTGCGGAACACATTCTATAAAGGCTAATGCCACAGGTAAATAACAGTCACAGGCAAGGGAAAGGATCCTTGCATAGGCAGAAACAGTAACGTAAAACTCTGTACATCAACAGTTTAAGCGATGAAGTAGGAGATGCTGAAAGAGCAAACATGGGTTCCACTGAAAAGTACCAAGAACGAAAGAGTACCCTGAACTTTGCTCTAACTCTGCAAGTTGGAATGGAAAACCAAGTGTGCCGAGTGTTGTGCGCACAAATGCACAATCTGTTGTGGCACAGCGGCCACCATGTAAGTGTAATCAGAGCCCTGAATAGCTAGGAGTGACAATGATCTACCTTCTATTAGTATATAAAGACAAGTGTATAAACTGTCCTTCTCTGTGTTTCCATTAAAGACAAGTCTAGATAATGGAGGCAGGTAAGGGTTAAGGTAAAGAAAACCATCACTAGGTCTGCAGCCATTCTTAATTTTTTTGTATGATGCAATCAAAGCTTGGAGAGAATTCGATCAAACAGGCTCACCACAATGATCTTTTCCTGGAAGGCAAATTCTTCAGTTGGGTATGAGGGTCACACCATCATAATGACTTCTTTGAACATATAACTATATAGTCTACCTCAAGCGTAAGCATGGCCACACCCTGAAACCTGTCCTTCCCATAGTATTCTATATTGAGGATGTCAACTCTAAAACTCCCCTCCTGGACAATGATCTCCTAGTCTTCAGTTTCTCCATGTCTTTCCCCTTCTCCCCATTTGCTCTCACTGGAACCTCCAGCTTCTAGATATTTCCCTAATCAAAGTGCACCCCATGGGCAGCCATGTTTAACTGCCTGTCACTAGGAACGAGAATAACAGTTTTTATGTAGCACTTCACAATTTAGAAAGGGCTCTCTCAGGCCTTTCCTTATTTGATTTAATTTTCAATAGTTATTATTATTATTCCTCTTAAAGCAGCAGCAAAGGGAACTTTGAGAGGCCCCCTGAGAGCTTGTTGCCACTAGATTATAGTGAGCTGTATATACTTTTGTCCCTTGTCTGCCTCAGTGGCTCACGTGGCAAGACAGTGACCGACAGCTGAGGACTACCTGTGACTTTGCTTCCCACTGTTCTCCAAGAAAAGAACTGGTCCATGCCTTGGCACAAAGACTTAGAATCATCAGTATCAGATTCCAAACAAATAAACAACTATATCCTCAAAACAAATACAAACTAGATAAAGCAGTTGACAATGTGCATTGGCCCTAAACCAGAATTCCACATGTAGAACTGGCTTGCAAGATTAAGTTAAAATAAGTCAAATGAAACCTAACCATGACTAAAATAGGTATTTGTCTTTTTGCTTCCAACTATCTTGAAAAAGCAACAATGATGTAACACTATAAATCTTCAGTTAATTAATTCCGAGTTTTCTTGCAGCAAGCTTTGTACCCTCATCCTGTATCACATACCATCTGTCTATGGTGAATATTTAGTTCTCACTCACATCCTGCTTCCTAACCCTTAGAATAAATGTATCTTCTTAAAAATAAGAAAAATGTTCCACTAGGCCAGAGGGAGATAAGGACTTATATTTCAAATAAACTGATATCATATCTTTACAATCTGCTGCTGCCATCTCCTGCGTTAATGAAGCAGTACCTCCACACTCGTGAAAAAACGAAATAGCGTTTAGCAGAATTATTTCTTACTGGTCAATCAGATGGCAAATTTTCCAAACACACAAAGAAAGAAGAGCTTAATTCTGTTACCTCTAAGTGACTTCGCCTCTCAGCAATCACACGCTCATCTTTGTTTCCAAATAGTTTCTTTGGAGGGAATTCGAGGGCAGCTAGCTGAAACACATATTTTAAAAGAGATGTGTTAATACCATACCTACGACCTTTGAGTCTTTATTAATCTATTACTTGGAATCTCTATCACAGGGTGAAAAGAGAAAGAGGCTGAAAGTTTAAAGATGGTGGGTCCTGCCTTGCTTTATCATGGACAAGCGTAGGACCTTCAACAGACCGGGCAACACTGGGTCAGATTCCCTAATGGTCAAATGAGGAGACAACACAATGGCAACTCTAGGAAGGACAGACAGAACTAACTCTCAACAGTCTGTCTCAGATGAAGTATCAGACTCTGTCCCAGATGGTGTTTAACAATTTTTGTTTTTTAAAACACAAGTTTGTTCTTCTTTCAGTCCCCTTCATTACTAGAATTCATTTAGTTTTGTGTTGAGATGAGAATTTGAAAACTCAAATTCTTAAATTCTTAAAAACTTTTTAAGACTATTGCTAAGGTTCTCTAAACATTATGTATTGCCTTTTTATCCCAGTTACTATTGCAGATGAAGACTGCCTGTGCGAAAATAGGATTCCTCTTTGCATCTTTTCACCTTGTTTCTTAGAAAGTGAAGGTTCAGAATTTGTTTTGGTCTTGTCTTGGAATTTCATAGTCATTTTCCTTAAGCTTTTCTTCTTAGAGGTTTAAAAATCATAAACAATAAGGTAAGTTTTATTACAGACTCCCAGGCAAGAAAGAATGCTATAATCTGGTGAGAACCTGACTAGCCAGCGTCGCTCTGGCTGAACAAATGCTAAGCAGCAATACTCGCTGCAGTTGACGGAATTCACTATTCCCTTCCTTTCATACCTTGTCGGGTCCAGACAAATTGAAGCCAATGAAGCATTATCGAGAAAAAGATGAACATTTCTCCCACAGTATAGGGCACAGTATGTCACAAAATTCCAATGTTATGCCTATGCAACTTGCTAAGTTGATTTAAATTTATATTGCTACAGTGGGAGTCAAAAATTAAAGACTAGCATCTGTATATATAATACTTTAAAAATATAGTATTAAAGTATAATATACATACATAAAATTGCACATATCACAAGGGAACAGCTTGATGAATTTTCAAAATCTGAACACAGTGTAACCAGCACCCAGATGAAGAAACAGAACATTGCCAGCACCCCAAGAACCACAGGCGCTCCCTGCCAAGCACTCCTCACCCTTTACAAAAGTTAATGTTTGGTTTTTCCTAGTTTTGAACTTCATGTAAATGGTATCATACATTTGAACTCCTTTGTGTCTACCTTCTTTAGCTCAGTATCATGTTTGTGAGATCCAACCGTATTGTTATGTGTGGCAATAGTTTGCTCATTTTCATTGTAGTACAGTATTTCATTATGCGAACATTTCACAATTTATTTGTTCATTGTTTTGTTATTGGGCTTTTTGTTAGTTTCCAGTTTTTAGTTATTAGGAATTGTGCTGCTATGAACATTTTCATATAGGTCTTCTGATGAACGTATGTATGCATTTCTGTTGGTCATACTCGTGGGAGTGGACATACTGGTCATACGGGGTATGTGTGTTCGGCTATACTCAAAACTATCAAATTGTTTTCCAAAGTGGTTTTACCAACTGACACTTCTACCAGAAGTGACTGGGAGATGCAGATGTGACACATCCTCAACAGCACTTGGTACTACTGTCATCTTTTCCATCTTAAGAATTTTGGTGGGTATGTGGTCATTTCTATTGTGGTTCACATTTGCATTTCTCATGACTAATGATGTTGAACATCTTTTTATATGCTCACTGACTGGTTAGTCATTTTTAGGAAGTGTCTGTTCAACTCTTGTCCATTTTTTAAATTAGGTGTCTGCCTTTTCATTAGTAAGAATAATGCTACCTTTTAACTTTCTTAAAGGTATTTTTGATGACTTCATAGTCCTTCTAAAAAGTTAAATGAAGGTGGACAAAGCAGAGAAACATCAGAGTGGGTTGGGCTAATACCAAGGGGTGGATTTCCTTTTCTCTTTTTCTCACCAATGTTCCACTTTTGTTGCTGACATTCAACTTTAAAATCGGTTCAAGACCATGGGAACTGAGGTAGGACAGACCTGGTTTGAATCTCGGCTTGACTACTTACAAGCTAACTAGCTGTGTTTCTCTGAGCTCAAATATTCTCCACTAAAAAAAAAACCCACAGAAAATGATACTAAACTTCATCAGGTTTCCGTGAAGATTTAGTGAAGAAGGGTGAATGGACCTTAGCTATATTATGAGTTGTTAGAGATCTAGTAATTACTAAGAACGCAGCATGACCACACTCCCCTGTGCCATGTCTCCCCATCCAATGGATTGAAGACGTGGCTTCAAGGAGCAAAGGGTTTTCTGGAACCCAGCCTCATTGGCACAGACACACTTCCCATGTGCTGCAGCTCAGAGAAGACACATACACCAGAGCTTGTCTTCTGGGCTTCACCCAGCCTCAATTTCATCTTGTACAAACGAGCTTCTCCTCCATGCAGTGATGCTGAAAGCTTGGGAAGCATGTTTTTACAGTTGGCTGTTTTGTCATTTTCTTATGTGGCTGATGAGGTGATGTGGTTTCTGTCAGGGGAAATTTACAGTCACACTCACACGCTCAATCAGAATAGTGCAATAAAAGGACTTTAGGCAGCTGAACCGGGTGGGGAGCAAGCATTCAAATTTCCTGGTAGTCGACAGTGGTATTCCCTCCTCAGGCACAGATGGAGACTAACGTTTTGTGCTATTAATATTCAGCCTGTGAAATAACTCTGTATAAATTATGTGTAACACTGTTATTCAGATTTTAGGGGGGAAAGAAAAGGTCAATTTTAAAAGACTTTTAGGCATTTAATCATAGGACTATGATATTCAACTATCTAACTATTAAAGAAATGTAGAACTAGAGATAAGTGACTTAGAAAGGTTAGCTTCATGGGGTGGCAAAGTCAGGACAGGGAATCAGGACTGACTCCTGGTTTTTTCAGGACAATGCTGTAAAAGATATCTGCTGTGTATGGAAGAAGCCACTGTGAAGTCTTCCGGGACCTAGGATAAAAACAAGTCACTCCATCTTAAGTGTTTTAAACCAGAAACATGAAGGTATAGCTGCTAGGCAGTGATCAACACTTCCAACAAGTGCTGTCGATGGGACCCTGCTGAGGACCTGTCTGTCCCCAACGAGGGGTTGAC
This sequence comes from Cheirogaleus medius, assembly GCA_008086735.1. Taxonomy (NCBI): domain Eukaryota; kingdom Metazoa; phylum Chordata; class Mammalia; order Primates; family Cheirogaleidae; genus Cheirogaleus; species Cheirogaleus medius. Next base: position 17,811,329 of record VBSM01001118.1, on the reverse strand, counting down.
AAAAGTGGAGAACAACAGGAAGTGGGATGGGTAGAGAGATGAGCTCCCCAGAAGTCTCCTCTGGGACATATAAAATTAGTTATCAACTGCCACCTTATTCCTGTACAAATAAAAAATACAAATAGTGGTGGCTATCCTTATACATAGTTAAAATGTTGGCGAGAGGGAGAAAAGGAACAAGGTAAGTTCCAATGTGGTTCATGATAGACATGTGAGCTATTAGACCCATGTCCTATTGGTGGGGCTGGGCCATGAACAAAATGAAGTAGAAAGCCAAGGTCACGAAGCAAAGTATAAAAATAAAAGAGCTCTCATTAAAATAATTGTTTGTATCAGAAATAGCTTTCCAATTGCAGCACGGGTGATCCCTTCTCTCTGATAGAGTGGAAGCTACTTCCATTTCTCCTTTTTAAAGGATCTTAACAATGCTGTTGAGGCCTTGCTATCTACAAGCTCCGGCTGCACGAGATGAAATTGCCAATTCTGTAAGTTAACAACTGTTGAATATCGGCACTGTCAGCTAGTTAAACCCTGCGTAAAACTTCCACACTTTTAAGCGACCTCTAGGGTCACTTCAGTTTCCATCAGTTGCATTATCTGTCAAGCGAAAATACTCTTATTTGATGGATTGCTGATCAGCTTTATCTAAACCAATCCATTTCCTAAGAATATTTTTCCTAAAGCACTGAAAAATGAAACAAAAACTATAAGTATCTTATATTTAAAAACATGTAACATTAAAATAGCCAAGGAGTTGGAATAGCAGGGCCAATGGGGAACAATAATTGCTGTCCTAGAAGATAGAACAGTCACACTTCTAAGCCCATCTTCCAGAAAGAAAAGAAAGAGCATCATCATCTTCACCTGGATTGGCTTCCTCAGCTCAAAGAAACAGATTCCTGAAAAATGGGGAAAGAGAGGGTCTGACGCTGACCTGCTATATGGTTGGATGGGGACAGAGGCGGGCAGAGGCAGGGCCCGCTGCTTCATTCTTAAAGTAAGAGGGCCTAAAACCCGTACAACGGTCGAGAAGCCCAGGGTAGAGAAGAGGCCTGGACTTTCTCTCTCTGCAAGTGCAAAGCTACTACCTCATTTATTTGAAAAGAGAAGAGCAAAAGCAACCCTCGTAGGTTTCATTTCTGAATTGTGAATTATTTAAACTGTCTAAATACTTTCAGAAGAAGACGATTTACCAAGATCAAAAGAACCACCAGTCAGGACAAAGAAAATACCCAAGAGGACTAAAGAAAACAGCAAAAAATCTTTTCCATTTTTCTGAAAGTACTCATGCCTGAAATGTAACATTTCCAACAAATTAAGCATAGAAGAGAAGAGGTTCGGGGTGGGGGGGTGATTCTTAATTGTCCCTGATATCTCTACTCGTATCTCACACACATCAAGATCTTCTGTTCAGGGGGCTTGTGGTTTCTCATGTTGAATGGAAAATTTAAAATACAATCAGAAACATTATCTGGGCATTTTCACTTCCTCTCAAGAACTATATGTTTACACATTTTCATTTTTATTGCCTCATTTTTCCAATCTAGCAGATAGCCTAGATTTGATTTTCATGAGAAGTACCATCAGGAACAGCAAATGACAATCTGTAGGTAGAGAGACTCCTTCTCGATTTCCTTTGTAACCTCTGACAAAGAAAATACAGTGTCCTGTATTTTGAAAAATTAAAGTTCCTGCAGTTCTATGATCCTCACAACAACTCTAAAGAGACTCCGGCAAGTATTTCTGAGTTATTTTAAAAATGTTCAAGAGACTCTGGATTCAGTAATCAGGGAAAAACATTTCCTTCTGTAAGATTTAATTTTCATAAAGAATGAGCACCATCACTTCCCCTTATGACTTTTATGGACAGAGTCTTATGTCGAAAAGTGTGATTGCAACAAAAATAATCTTTCTACTAACCATGATAATTGGTGGAACAGCTCTGGTTAAAGCTGCTGGAGCTAAGGCTTTATTTGCTCCCCTCACCTTCTTCAATAGTACCAAAAACAACAAAAATAAAAAGAATGAAAAGTAAAGGAAAAATTCTGTCTCTGAACGAGGAAAGCCACAGCTCAAAATGCTGGCCAGGTGGCACTGAGGGAAACCACTGTGGAGAGAGGAGGAAACGAGGCTGCCAGGAGCCTCCTGTGTCACACTACCCCACACCTCCTGGACCTCTGGCACCATGAGCCACCCACCAAAGCAGGCATCCAAACTCTCAGGCCTCCCAACATGCTGGGAATTAAAGAGATTAAATTCAGGGACAAGAAATAGGTTGGGATGCACAACCGCATCTAGGAGGGAGGTGGGCGGGAGCTGCGAGGGGGAGCCCAAGATGCGTGTGTCTCTAGCGTGAGAAGGAGGAAAGGCCAGAGGGCCTGTGTTAGGGCTCCATCACCCACAGTCCATGATCCCACGGTCCTCTTGAAAACAAGAGATGTGTCTTAAAGCAAAGGGAAATAATTGGAGGAAAAAACTTCAGAAGCATTCTAAGCAAGTCGGTGCATGCCACAGCTTGCTGCCTTCCCCCTCCCCGGTATCTGTCCCCACCTTGCCCACACGATGCAGTGGGGAATTCACTTAAAGATGAGAAATAATTAGAAGGAACCAAAACTGAAACTACAAATAGAAGGGTGAGGTGAGTGATACTGAATGCAACATAAGCAAAAGGCAGGTAAAGATCATACAGCATAGGGAGGACTGGCCAAAGTTACCTGGGAAGAACTCAGTCAAGTAATTATTCATAGTCACACAGGAACCACAAAATCATCCCTAAAACAGAGCCAAGAGAAGTGATACATAGGTTGAAAGAAGAGAAAATAAGGGAAAAAACAGAAGAGGAAAAGTGAAGTAGCTCTTGCAGAAACGGCTGATTCTAGAACTACGACAGGGAATATGCAAGAGGAGCCTGAAGTCTCTTGTATTGCCAGAAAGTAAGAAGGAAGCACTTCTTACAAAACACAGTGATGGGGGTGTCTCAAAGGAGCACAGGCATCAAGGGAAAGGGCTCCTAATGATCAAAACTGGAGCCATTTGAAAAAAAAATTAAAAAAATAGTACTGGTACATAATCCACAAAATAAAGAATGCATAAATAAATGGGGAAGATAAATTTCCTATGCAGAAGAATTCCAAATAATTTATGTAGATGTTTTCACCCTCAGGGAAGTGGAGCTTATCTCCCACTCTTGACATGTGTGCTATGCATAGTGACTTTCTTCCAAAGAACACAGAATAGAAAGGGAGGAAAACAAGTAACTTCACAGTGGAGAAACCTCAGCCAGGAGATCAAGGTCAATGTCAACAGTGATGAGTCGCATTGACAGTATGTATCCTTGATGTGATGATAATGGCGCTTTACCTCTGGGGTTTCCATTCCAAGAACCCACAACCCTAGTCTAATCATGAGAAAACGTCAGACAAATCCCAGCTGAGGACATACGGTAAAATATCTGGCCAGTATTCTTCAAAAGTGTCAAGGTCACTGAAAACAAGGAAAGTGGGAGACACTTCACGGCCAAGAGGAATCTAAGGAAAAATAAGGACCAAATGCAATGTGGTGTCCTAGAAGGGATTTTGGAACAGAAAAAGGACACTAGGTAAAAACTAAGGAGATAGGACTGAACTATTGACTTTAGGTAATAACCATGTACCAATATCGGCTCACTAATCACGAAGAATGTACTACACTAATGTAAAATACTAATAATTGGGGAAACCAGGTATGGTATATGAGGACTCTGTACTATTTTCATATCTTTTCTGTAAATCTAAAAGTATTCTAAAATAGGACTTCTGGTTTCTGTTCCTACATATAAGGAGCTTAGAAGTGGTCTGCCCTGCCCTCACAACAAGAAAAAAGCTGAAAAAAAACTGAATATCAACAACTCTTCTTAGAGTCAGCAGAGAAGTATGATCGCAAGGCAAACTACTGCAGAGACAGACAGGTGGATACAGAGAATCACAACCTACTTGGTACAGAAGCCTGCAGCTGGAGCCAGTATTTGTAGAAACACTTTAGACTATAATTTTGGGAATTGTTGGAGGCTCAACATTGACTAGTATGAGTGTTAAAAACACTGTGGAAGGGGGGGCCGGGGAGGGGGTCCTGGGAGGGGTGTCCAAACTTTTGTGAGATTTACCTCCAGGAGCCCCACTGTGAGTCTCACTGTGAAGATGGGAGGAAAATCCTGATGGGCATCGAGCAGAGGGAGGAAAAAGTAACCATTTTAAAACATTCCCAGAGCTCTCTGTTCTCCCTAACAAGGCCTGCCTTCAAGGAAAACTGTCTTAGCAGAATCTCACCACCTTGGGTTTTACCAGAGCCTAATTGACCCACGGGAAGTGAACTGCTCCATACAGGCTCACTAAAAGCCTGAGACTTACTACTGCTGTGGTCCCCAACCCCTGGGCTGTGGACAGCTATTGGTCCATGGCCTGTTAGGAACCAGGCTGCACAGCAGGTGGTGAGCAACGGAAGCTGTATTTACAGCTGCTCCCCATCACTTGCATCATTGCATAAGCACCACCTCCTGTCAGCTCAGCGGGGGCATTAGATTCTCATAGGAGTGTGAGTCCTACTGCAAACTGCACATGCTAGGGATCTAAGTGGCACACTCCTTATGAGAATCTAATGCCTGATGATCTGAGGTGGAGCTGAGGCAGTGATGCTAGCACCGAGGAGCAGCTGCAAATACAGATTATCATTAGCAGAGAGGTTTGACTGCACAATAAATGTAATGTGCTTCAATCATCCCGAAATCATCCACCCCTCCACCTCTGGGTCCATGGAAAAATCGTCTTCCATGAAACTGATTCCTGGTGCCAAAAAGGTAGGGGACTGCAGTACTACAGAAACTCCCCCTCCCACCATATCTTATTATCATATCGGTGTGGCTGCTGTGTAACAGGGAACTGCAGCTAAAAGAACTGCGAGCCCCAGATCCTAATTAAAACATCTCCAGGAAAAACCCAAAGACAACAGGGGAGACAAAAACAAGGGCATCAGAGGAAATTTTAGCCTCTGACATCACTGCTACAGAGAACAGTGAATACTATCTATAGCCTAGCCAGATTAACATAGAATTTCACACTAAACTTCACACTTCACTCTGCCTCAATTTCTTTTACATCATGTTTGGCTTTCAATAAAATATTACAAAGCATGCTAAATGGAAAAGTCACAGTCTAAAACTATTGCAAACTGAAAAACATGTAATTAAAAAAAGAAAAATCAGTTCTTCTGCATACCCTGCCCCTGCAAGTAAGCCATCAGAACTCAAGAAAGAGATGGAATAAAAGAAAACAACAAAACATTACTGGAATGAAAGCCACAGTAGAAGGAACAAATGTAGAATGAATTTAGGAAAAAAAGATTAGCATATAGTATATAGAGTTGGGAAAATAAATTGAAATGAAATGTGATAAGGGGAAAAATATGTGACACAAAAAGTTTTTATACCTAACCAAAGTGTCTTTCAAGTGAATGGGCCACATACAGATATTCTCAAGCAGATAAGAACTCAAATGAAACATATTAAGGTACACCTTTCAAAAACATACTGGATGACTAAAGATACTTAACCAATAGATAGCAGAGTATTAAGATCTCAGGAATGAAGAAACCGTGGTAAATATTGCTTATATTTAATGTCACAACTAAGAGGGAATTATGCATAATTTATGTATAAAAGACTGTGAATGCTATATATCTTGACAATGTAAAAACAATATAACAAAAATCGGGGAGTCAGAGTAAATAAGGCTAATCATTTCTGGAAGAGTCAATTGATAATTTATAAAATGGAAACACATCACTTGAAAACTAGGGACATAATATTTCAATTTTTTAAAATAATCTTTTTTTTAAAGTCACAAATATTTTAGGGATTTATTAGGTCATTAAGTACGAAATGTCCAATTTCCTTAAGTACTAAGTTTGACAGTTGATCTCTCTGACATTTACACTTTAACACTTCTTGTTTTATTTTTATTATAAAGGTACATCCTCATTCTTTCAAATGCATGGTTATTGGCTTGTGATCATCTTTCAAAAAAATTTTTAGAGCAACTTTTGGGAAACTATGGATAAGTCAAACATTTGTGTTGTTTTTGAATATGAGTTTCATCACAGAACTGATGCTGCACACACAGCTTGAAATATCAGTGAAGTGTTTGGAAGGATGTGGCTAATGAATACATAGTACATTGATGGTTCCAGAAGTTCCATTCTGGTGATTTTAATCTTGAAAATGAGCCATGTGGATGACCTGAGACCAAGGTGGATAATGATGAGCTGAAAGCTAGAGTGGAAGCAAGTCCATCTCAATCTATGTGTGAATTAGCAGCAAGGTTTGACATTACTATTCCAACAATATTGGACCATTTGAAACAAATCAGCAAAGTAAAGAAGCTGGATAGATGGGTACTGCATGAATTAAACATGCGTCAGGAGAGAAATCGTCTTGAACCTTGCCTTTCTTTGCTGTCATGACATAAAGGCAAACTATTTCTAAACCATATTGTAACATGTGATGAAAACTGAATTCTTTTTGACAATTGCAAGCATTCAGCACAATGGTTGGATAAAAATGAAGTGTGGAAACACAGTCCAAAACGAAATATTCATCAAAGAAAGCTAATGGTGTCTTTTTGGTGGTCCAGTGCTGGTATTATCCACTACAGTTGCATGAAACGTGGTCAATTGATTACAGCAGATGTGTACTACAACCAAATGGATGAAATGATGAGGATGCTTGCGAGTAAGCAGCTGAGATTGGTCAATAGAGACAGGCCAATCCTCCTGCAAGACCACATGTAGCAAAAAACAATACTGCTCAAACTACAGAGGCTGGACTTGAGAACTCTCTGTCATCCACTGTATTCACCAGACCTTGCACCAACTGACTACCATGTCTTCCAGGCTTTGGACCACTTCTTGCAAGGAAAAATATCCCATTCTCAAGAAGCTGTGGAAAATGTCTTGTGCAATTTCATCACCACTCACTCTCCAGGCTTCTTCCTTGCTGGTATAAACAAGCTACTGTTAAGATGACAAAACTGTGTCAACAGTTTAGGCGCACACTTTGACTAATTGTACTGCTTCTTGTTTGAGATATAATAAACTGAACTTTTGATTCAAAATCAGAGATTTCATATTTAATGACCTAATATATGTTGTGGTAGAGAAACTTTAATTTGAAGTTCAGCAATTTCCTTAGTTTTACTCCATTTTCTTTCACTTCTGTTAAATTCAAGTAAAATTAATGTGTGTACTTAAAAACAGCGTACCTAGAACGAATACAATGTTTTAAAGTTATTTCACTCCTTTCCCCTACTCTTCTCTCATCTTAATTCCTTTTTTGTCAATCTACATATTTATCCTTTTATCTGTGCCTATTCATTTAGATACTTAAAACAATGTTCATTAAATGGTAACATTAATTATATTTATAGAATGACTTTGGGTAATCTGTTGCTTTTTTCTTGTATTTTCTTGTATTATGAGAAATTTTCATAAATGAGCATGCATCATTTTTATAGAAACAGTAAAAAAGTGATTATTCTTTTTACAAATTTAATGGAACAGTTAAATTAACACCATATGTCTTTTTCTTTTAATAACCTAAGATTTGGGGCAATCAGATTTCAAGTCTCAGCTCAGCAAATAGCTGGTTGTATAATCTTGAGCAATGTCTAAAAAATCTCTAGTTCCTAGTTTCATCATCTGTTAAAACGAAGGAATTGAACTGAGATGTTTAAGTTTCCTTTCAGCTCTGAAGTTCTATAACTCAGGTACTGATGATTAAAATCTCTCTACACTGAGTTAGAAGTGATACTTCAGATGCTATGGAGATATTTTGCCTATTATCTAGGTTATATTGCTTTTGAGGAGGTACCTTACTTCCTGTAAAATCTTCATAGCAATCTCGTTTGAAGTAAGGCTCAGATGTGTAAAGGGAAAATGGAGCCTGATATAATAATGAAATATGTTACTTTTTAAGAGGTTACAGAACAGAGAAAGGACAGACACAAACGGGAATGCAGTATTCATGAGAAAACCCTTAAAATGGCATCTTTTCCTGCTACAGCCATTATCCTTACAGCAGGAGTGGGAAATGATGCAAAGACATTTGAGCTCTTATAAGAAAATTGTGTATTAAAGTTAAAAATGATGACTCAAGTCAAATAAATTGGATATTTGTGGAGATATGATAGGCCTTGAGAATGCCAAAAGAAAGTTTAACAACAGCTCTATGGCCTACTTTGTATAATTATGAAATTTGATTATGCACAGTAAAACACAGGAAACAAACGAGGATTAAAATAGCACATTTCTTTGGCCAAAGCAAAACATAATGACAAGCTTGTTTGGCAATTCAGGAAGTAAAATATATTTTAAAGACAAAAGGATTGAAATAAAAGTCACTAGAAAAATGAAATCAATCATTCTGAGGCCTACTGATTTCCAATGAATTAATCTTTTCCTTTTTTAGTGTATGTGACGTCTAAAAACTCAAGTAATTAGCTTTATTTTGAATATTCGACCAACAAACCTCTAATTTTCAGGTTGAAAAATAGATCTAAATGAAGAATTTTCAACAGAGTAAGATAAGACAATTAGTAGTTATTTAAAACTAACATAGCCATTTTATATAATTATTTGTGAATCCCTGGTTTGGGAAAATGGAAGCATTGTGGCCCACCCATGTATCTACCAATTTAGTTACCTATGTATATGCACATATATTAGAAATACAGTCGGCATTCTCTGTTGATACCGTAGTATTTCTTAATGATCCCAGAGAAAAATTTTTATCTACAAGTTGATTTTTCTCTTTCTGATTCCCAGTGAATTGACACAGCCTAATTTTCTTCTAAGAGTCACCAAGCGCAAATCCTGCCTTCAATGTTTATTACATTATAATAAGATAGGTCAGCCAGTTTGCTGCCATGAAGAAGACAAATTAAATGTAATGGAAAAGTCTGCTTTTATTAAAAGCCTTTCTCTCTTGGCCAAGTCCACTTTTTAGTTTAGCCAGACCCTGTATTAAGTGTAGGTGGTCTTGGAGGCAACAGACACAGCACAGGCCGTTTTGATAAATGGCACCGTTATTACTTTGGATATAAATAATGGCAGCCCTAAAACAGAGAAATTAAAATGGGTAATAAAAAGCCTTGCCTATCTTTTAAGATTTTTAACAATTAAGCAGCTAAAACTGGATTATAAATCACTAGAAGAAAACTAAGAACTAATAAAGTTGTGGAGTCTTTACTAGTAAAAGGAAAAATGTTTCTGTTAACACGTGATAAAAATATACTTTGTCATCATTCCTCATTTACTAGTCATTTTCTTTACTTCTGTGATACTTGTCTACCTAACTAGTACCTAATTTTTACAGATTAGAGGGAAAAATTCAACATAGCACTCTAATTGGTCAAATCTGCTATAACCTGTCTTTTGCAAGTAGATGCACTTACATGATAACTGGCAGCTTTTGAAACATTTGCACCCTGTAGGTTTGTGGCTGTAAATTTCAGCCACTCCAGCTTTTGAGAAATGCAAATAATGAAAACTCATCAAAAGGCCACCATAATTCTCACAGCTGACTAGATGGAAGCAGTTCTGACTACTCAAAATTAATAGCAGCTCCCAAGGCCTTCTAAGAACAACTGTCACCGAGAAATATACTCACAAACAAATAAGCAATTCTCTTCCAAGTTTGATTTGTTAGAGGCATAAAGCATCAACTCTTCAGGACAACCTAGTTGGATTACTAAGGGAGTAATGAGCTACCTTTAGACTTTTGATGGGGTAACTTGAGTCCATACTACACAATATTTATGAGCACCTAGCCCAGTGCCTGGCACATACTGGAGCCTCATGAAACATCAGCTGAATGAAGGAGTGAGACAGAATTCCTCACTGGTGGTCCTTGTGGAGCAGCCAGTGATTACAACCAGGACATATCACTATCAGAAGCTGCTGTCCTGTTGTCACTGAAGTGCTAAGACGTGGAGCCATCCTAGATATAAACTCATACTTGGAAATGGCGTTAGGATTGCACCAACTTCCAGTTACATTTGGTGTAAAGTCTCACTTTTCCCAAAGCCCAGTGTCAATTTCATTCAGGCATGAGCCAGCGAACACAGATGTGAGGACATTCATTGGTGCTGCAACAAGTTTTGAAAGTGAGAAATACTACAGATCTGTGAATGTTAAATATTGCATTTTTAAGAATAAATATACAGCTGAACTAACTCAAATGTGTGCATTTTCCATCTCTTAAGATGCTAATTGTCTCTTTAAGGAACTGAGACACAAGAGGAACCTGTCATTGTAATGATATTCAATAGAAGGAACCCAATTTCTAGTTATCTAGTTACCAAACATCGGGACTTGCTATGCAACAGATTTTTATAGGCAACAGATTTTCTTATCTTTGATCTCACGTGGGATATGCAGCAAATTTCCCCTTTCCGAATTAACATGGTCGTGGAGAGGGAGGCTCAGAGAGAGAACACAGGACCAGGATTCAGGAGACATGCACCTTGCTCCATCTATAAGTCTTGGTATGACATGGAACAAAATCCTCTCTAGGTACTTGATTCCTCATTTCTAAACTGAAAAACTAGACTACTAATTGTTAAGGTGCCTTGGAGTGCTGACATTTCGCAATGTGCCAACAGTTCCAAGCTCACTGCTATGGAAGCTTCCCTGTTTGCTGCAGAGGGAAGCAGGTACAAGCCCATGTCTTTGGTGATCAAAGAGACAACAATATTTCTTCTTCATCATCCAGGTTTGAACCAGTCTGTCATTAATTTTGACAAGACTATTTGTCACTGGAAATCACCGTTTAGATTTGGTGATCTATACTAATGAAAAGCAACTAATGTTCCCAGGATACATGAAAAAGAAAGGATGGGCAGCACCTTAATCAGTGGTCCAGAGGGCATCACTTGCAAGATGTTTTTTCCCCCAACTACACACCCCTCAGCCCCATGTCAGATTTACTGGATCAAAAATTCTTAGTCTGGGGCCCGGGTCTACATATTTTGGAAAAGCTGCCCAGGTTATTCAGATGCTCACTGCCCTCCACTCACCTTTAAGAGCAGTGATTTAAATGCTGTTTATCAACCAGGTGAAGAGAATGGTGTGATGCAAATCACACAGGGAAATACCTGGGCCTCAGGAAGTTGGCAGCATTCTATTTTTGCCTGCATGGCTGTTTGATGTTTGAAAATTCAAGGAGGCTGAGAGCTTGGTGCAGCTCAATTTATCTAAGACTTACTGGATACTCCCTGTGGCTATGGTTGGGAGCATTGTAATTTGGGTGGTGAGTTTATTTGCAATTTTTACATTAATCTTGAAATGTTGGTTATAAAACTGTTATAATGCATTTGAATAATGGATGGCAAATAGCTGTCCAAGACAAATACAAGGCCAATAGCTGGTTTCTTTTCTTTTCTTTCTTTGGTGTTGCTTGGAAAATAAAGAAGGTGAGAAATGGTTCTTTCAGCACAAACTGAAAGTCCATATACAAATTAAATAACCTATACTGCCTAATCGTTTTCTTCCTTCCCACTGGTGTGTACTGGGCACCAGGAGAATGCCAGATGTGAGACAGAACAATTGCTCTAACACAGCAATCTTCCATTTTTACCCGAAGGCTCTCAAAACACGTTTCTCCCTTAGCTTTGCAGGGAGAAGGGAGCCCCTTTAGGGATGTGGCTGATTGAGGCTGATTGTGTTTGACACTCGGGGACTCTAACGACTCACTGTGGTAACTCAGTTATGATGCAGACAGGCTACCCAGACTATTCCATGTAACTTACACTCTCACAATGCAAAGCCATTAAAAGTTCCCTTAGCACTTGTTTTGATTTTACATTTTAACATATAAAATGTTTCATTTTTGTGGTTCATTCTCTTGCCTCTAAGGCAGATCAACACAAACCTGCTTCAGAATCACTCCTGGCCAAGAGCATTATGAAAAGGCTCTCAATGATCAATTCCAATGCTTAATCGCTTTTACTGTGAGATGTCTGCCCTGAGAGGTAAGCGGCCTGTCTTAGTCCATTATGGTTACTATAACAAAATACCTTAGGCTGGGTGATTTATAAAAAGCAGAAATTTACTGCCCACAGTTCTGAAGGCTGAGAAGTCTAAAATTAAGGTGAAAGGAGATTCAGTATCAGGTGAGGTGTGCTCACTGATGGCACTTTCTGTGTTCCCCCATGGTGGAAGGTGGGGGCCAGATCCCTTAGGCTTCTTTTATAAGAGCAGTAAACTCATTTATGGGGGCTCTGCGCTCATGATCTAGTCACCTCCCAAAGGTCCCATCATTAATATCAACCAATTAGAGATTAAGTCTCAATATATGAATTTTGGAGGGACATAAACATTCAGTTCATAGCAGTGCTCATTAGGCTCTAGCATTTGGAAGGGAGGACTTCTTGTTAAAAGTATTAAATGTGTTAAATGTAAATAAAGTCCTTTAAAAAATCAGAGAGGGGGTGGAATCTCTGAACCTCCTAGAAGCAGGATCTCTCTCAGTGAGCCTCTGCCCTTTCAGCCCCATGTCACATTACTTCATTAAACACATGCAGAACCCGCTAGACCGGTCATCCAAAAAGTGAGGGGGGTATACGAGGTCTTCACTATTCACTCTAATGGATGAAAGGAGATATGGTTTTAAAAGCTTTTCTTGAGCTTCTTGATAAGCTATGCTTCTGTCTTGAGGGATGCTAAGACTGTAATTTGGACCCATAAGTAAGCTTCATGGACACCAGACAGAAACAGTCCCTACCTCCTCTTCAGAAATAAAAAGAGAACACGGCTTTGCTTCTGAGAACACAACTTGATCGATATTTAAAAGGCTTACACTGATTTTAATAGAGTCAAAAAATACATGATTTCCATACAGAAAAAGAACACTGCAAAAATGATTTGCATGATAAAATTTCAAAGATGCTGTCTAGCAGATGCTACGTAATAGTTCATTGATGCTTTCAAGAACACATTATAGCTGAGGCTCTCACAATCTCTTACAAACTAGCTATAGCATTATCATTTTACAGATGTGGAACTGGAAAACACAGGGTTTAATTTGATTAAGATTCCATACAAGGTCAAGGAAGGGAAGCGGAAAATGAATGCCAGGAGGAGCTATTATCCTGCATAATACATGTCAATAGATCAAGAGGACAAATTAATTCAAAACAAAAGGGGACACCTATTTGGCATCCAGAAGAAATTGCTAAGGTTAAAGAAAATGAATAAATAAAAATAAAACAACAGTTTAAAAAACCCTGAATAATGCAGTACCTCCAGTCAGAAGAACTCAGCCCACTCAGTGAATCTGAAAGCAGAATAGGCATAACATTTGCATACGATCAAACATTGTGTGCAGCTAATCTGTTCTTCAGTATTACAGAGGGCAATAAAAAAAATAAGTTTTTTTATAATTCATAAAATTTGTCACCATATAATAATAAATGAACTACACTTTTCTTCGGTTTCTGCTTTTCCTCTGCCCTCAACCCCCACCTCCCCAGAGTTTTGTAGAACCCAGTGGCTTCTTGTCCTTTCAATTCCTAAGTTCATTTTGCTTGCAATTTTCTTCAGAGACATATCTTATATCTAATAATCAACAACTCCTTACTACTTTAATTGGTTCACCACCCAAGTGTATCCCCACAGGGTCTGCAGTTGACCAGCACATCATTCTCCTTAAGAACACATTGCAGTAAATAATTACCCAAATGTGAGCAAACAGGGCGATTAGAAGACTTAGCTGAAAGATGGTTAAGGAATTCTTATGACCTTCTTGTTAGAGTGACGGCCTTCAGGGCTCTTAGCCTCCTCAACTTTCAGTGTATTCTTTTCTGATCTTGGTTTTTCACAAATTAGGTCTTTAAGAACATTTGTGCAATTACCAAATTTCTTCACATGAACCAGAAGACATGTTCAAGAATGTTCACAGAGCAAATGTTCACAACAGCAAAAATTTGGAAACTACCCAAATGTCCATCAACAGGATTCTGGAAACCTAATAAGGTGATATGCTAACTTTGTTACTAGGTAGCACTGCCCATGCCACTGATACAGTGCTTCTGGACAGGGAAAGGGCAGCCATCTGGTGGGAAGCCATAGCTTTAGGCTTCCCCAAGGGAGGTGCCTGGTAACTCAGGATGTCCCTTGTAGGGACTCTGGAAATTCTGCCTATGGAGTTGTTACAAGAGATAATGGCTCCCTTGTGGCAAAGGATTCCAGGCCACAGCTGTTCTTGCGCCTGCCTATGTGGGTCCCATCTCTGTGCACCTAAGCTATCAGCTGGAAGAGGTGGGGCAAATAGAATGGCTCTCGGACAGCTGAGTGATGGCTACAGAGATTGCTGGGAGGCCCTCTCCAAGCCTCTGCCTTGCTGGTAAGTAGTGGTCCCTGACCTATATTGTCCGCAGGGAAACTGATCCTGAGTATAGGTCATGGGAATTGTGTGAGTCTGAATGCAGAATTGGACCCAGGGAAACCTCCTGGTGGGCACTGCAAATAGTTAGCTCTGGGGGTTAGATTAAGGAAAACTTTCACATTCCGTGTATGTGTCTTTGACTGATGTCAATCTTTTACCATGAATGTGTCATTTATTATTGTGGGGAAAAAAAAAAGATTAGTGAAAGAAAAGAAAAAGAAATCTCCATGAAGAGAACTATTACATCAAACTTTTCTAACAGTATATCCCCAAGAGAACATGGCTAAACTCCAGAGGAAATGTGAATAAACAGGATGTAATTTTAGACATAGTTCCAAAAGATCACAGGCTATAACTAAAACGGTAGTTTTGGGCTGACAAGAGATTCTCTATTTTGGTAAGCACATTAAAAATTCTTTATGTTTTGAATTTCAGTGTGTTTTTCAATATTTTTCAACTCGATTAAAATTTTGGAGCCTTGTATGACTTGGTAAATTTAACATGTGTCATTTAAAAAATATATTATCATCCAACATTTTGTTACCATTAAGAGAGCAAGAATCACTTTCTACTTCCATAGAAATAATGAGCCCAATCTGGTGAAAGAGTGAGGAAAACAAAACACGTTCCCACTTGGCTATGAGACACTCATCCATGAGAGGAAATTTTCAGGATCCTTCTACATCAACTCTTTGGCTTTCCTGAAAAAGTTATGTCTTAAACAAGTCGAGTGATTTCTAGGATGCTGTCAGGCCAAAGAGATCACTTGGAAGACGCTACTACTTCAAGAAGATTAACATCATACACAGAGATAGTAATGATATGAGCACTAACGAAAGCAATAATAATGGACAAATAGCTAATAAACACTGGTCTCAAGTGCCAACAAATGCTTAGCAAGTAAGGCAATGTGACGCTCACCTGCACAAAAGAAAAACCAACTTCATACAACAAAAGACAGTTGATATTCAACTTGATATTTAAGCTTCATCTTGAAAATGTTAAACAGACAATGCTGTTCTCTTCTGACTGCAGGAAGATTTATCTAGAGATGGAATAACAGACTACTATGTTTTGAGAGATAATTTTCCCCCCTTTTTATATTATTGTTGGTTCAGAAGCAGGACATAGAGTGAAACTGCCTGGGTTTCTAGACTGGGCTTCTGCTCACCAGTCGTGTGACACCAGGCAAGTTATTCCTGTCTCTCATTCCCAGTGTGTGCATCTGTGAAATGAGGACGGTAACAGTCCCCGCACTGCCTGTCGGGAGAGACATGAGGTGCACAGCCCGGCACCTGGCGCGTGGTAAGCACTGTGTAAGTGGTAAGGAAATCGGTCAGAGTCGTGGTTATGGAAACGCACACTGGACCGGCACTACTCCTCAAGGTTTATGATCAGGACAGCTTGCCTTTCAACAGGTGGTATCTGTTTTAGAAGCTTAACACCAGGTTTCAAATGACTACTCACATGACCTGTCCTCTTACGAATACACGCACACATGTGTCTGTGAGTTCTCTCTCATAACTGATATTTTTTTGTCCTTATGAGAGGGTAATTTATAAGTCTCAAAATTGAACTCAACATAGAAAAGCAATTTCCACCATTCTTGGTCATCATTTAGATCCTGAGTCTGTCATCTATGAATATCATAATCTGAACACTGAAACTTAGCTAGACATTAAAATGGAAATACAGGCTTTTTCTTAATTATTGTAACAGAAACAGAAGGATTTTTCTTCATTTTTCTTCATCCAAAAAATGGCTTGTATTTCTAAGGGAAGATTCACAATATCTTTCTCCCTTAAACCAGGCTTCTATCCTTCATCTCTTTTGATATTTCCAATTGGGAGTTTAAAAGCATCCTCAAATTTAATATGTCTAAAATAGAATTCTGGATTTGAGCTCTCTACCACCCCGATAATCCATACTCCTTATGGCCATTAAAATGGCTTTTTAAAAGTGTAAATCGGATTACTTTATTACCTTAATATTGCACTGTGGCTTCTCATGCACTAAGAATATAGCTCAAAGCCTCCTATGATCAGGTAATACCTGAATGCCTTACTGTAACACCTGAGTACAGTCCATGTCACTGTGGGAATTCAGTGATGCTAATAAAATATGCAAAAATCTGTACATTATTAAAATACTGATATAGTAATTTATAACCAAGCTGTTAATGAATGGCAAAGCTCACTTTGAACACAAGCATTCTGTACATTTAATATGTACATAATACTTCTACTTTTTATTGTCAATATTGATTTGGGACATGAAGGGGAAACTGTAGAAACAAACTTAATAACTTTATTTTGATACAATTACTTCTGGAACTGAAGCCTCTTGGGAAAAATGAACTATAATTCATACCTGAAGTTTCTTCAATTTTTAATAGAATACTAGTATAATAGCTTAATAATATAGAATTTCAGAGAGCTTAATTCTACCTGGGCTCAAGATTCTTCTGTATATGAAGGAACTGTTTTATTTACAAAAAGTTATTTCTCTTTTTCTTGTATATCAGATAAGAAAGGGTAGAAGGATGGGAATGTTAGGGAAACATTTCTTTATTTAATGTGAGCTAAATTAAGGAACTAAATTTCTAACTAAAGTATTTTTTAGGATGTCTTAAGAAATTGTAAAAACAGTGCTGAAAAGCAACACCTTAGTGAAAGCAAGCTAATTAGACAGTGACTAATGACTGATAGGCACTCAGTTCAACCCAAAATTCCCAAAAAGCTGTATCTATGCAAAGCTTCCTTTAGTTGAGGTATAATCATTATGATCTGGAAAATACACATTCATTCTAAGAATACTTTTCTTTGCTTAAAATTATTTTAAAAACCAGTCTTTGTGGCCGGGCACGGTGGCTCATGCCTGTAATCTTAGCACTCTGGGAGGCCGAGGCGGGTGGATCACTCAAG
>VBSM01001118.1:17711618-17793835 GCA_008086735.1 Cheirogaleus medius | reverse complement strand
TATCAATACACCCTGGATATTTGATCTGATGCATGAAATGCTTTCTTGCTACTGGATAACTGCATATTTATAATGCTAGCTCCCCTCACCATGTTAGGTAGCAAAATAAATCTTATGACTTGACTTCTCATGAAGAGGAAGTCTAGGCATTAATGTGGGGTCTTTTCTAGAAGAAAAAAGGGCAAATCTACACTGAGAAATTTATTAATACTTTATTTTAATAGGTCTTATATTTGAGAAGTTATAAGTTCATTAAAATATTTATTTAAAAATAATCATGAAATTTATGGAGTTCATTTGCAGTCATTATACTATCACTTTCAAAATCTTGTGTTCAGAAAATGTTTAAAGTGTGTAGAATACAAATTGAACAAAGGACAAAAATTAAAAATCTACCTTTGCAAGATGAGAAGTTGAAATAAAATTTGGTGACACTTATAAGCTAATATTGAGAAAGAGAGAAAGCGCAAGAGCGCGCACACGCAAGATGACATTGCTAATGCAATCAGCTCACTTACTTTATAAAATGAATGTTCTTAATTGGAGATAATAATTTCATAACTTACCTCTGCATACTTTAACTTCAATGTTTTATGCATTTCTCTAAAACGACTGTAACGCCTGAACACAGTCCATGTCTCATCTAGGACAGTAATCTATTAATCAGGAAAATCAAAATGAATCAGCATTAATTAGAAGAAAAAGTGACTACAATTTTTTAAAAATAATTTAAAAATTAAATTAACAAAAAGTAATTAGCATGTAAAATTCCTCCAGAAGTGAAAGCATTAATCTAGCTGTATAAATAAGACTTATAAATAATAATTGCACTCTACTTAAACATGCTGCTTTGGTTCGCTCCCAAATCTTATTACAAACAGCACATGCCTATGTAATGTGACAGTCAGATGGTCACCTCTTAGTCGGTTATAAAAACTGTCCCTCAGACCTTCACTCAGGTTGTAGAAAGGAAATCCCACAGGATAACTTTTTTGTGACAGTGACACACCCATACAAAATGTCAGGTGTAGGTCACCAGACACCACGGTGGACAGACGGGGAAAAAAAAAGGGAGAGAGAAGGGGTGGGCAAGGAGGGGGAGAGAAGGGGTGGGGAAGGGGACAACAACAAAGGAAGAAAAAGGAGGGAAAAAAATCTTACCGTACTTTAGAGATTGTTAGTATAAAAACACAACATATTTTGCTTTTGTTCATAGAATTATCAATCCAGCCCTTAACAGGCTGAGCGGATGAAACTCTGCTGCACATCAGCCCTCAAATGTCGCAGAGACAAAGAGAGGCTGGTGGACCACATCAGCCTTTACGACTGTAAAGCGCAGGCTAATGAGTCTCAAATTCCTATCTCCACTTCCCACTTTTCTTCGGAGCTCCAGACCCATCCATGTACCCAACTTGGAGACTTCTTTCTCTAGATGTCACACAGGAGCCTCCAATTCTACTTGTCTAAAACTGTCCTTCACATAGTATCTCCAGGCTCAACCCTGGTGCTCTCCACTGCAAAACACTCCTCCGCCACCTACCACAGGATGCCAGTTGGAGGGAGATGCTGAAGTCCCCAACCTCCCTGTTTTAACATCCCCACATTGAAATAAGTGCGAGGTCTTGCTCCCTTCACCTCCCTAACATCTCTTGGAGCTTTTTCCTTCCATCTTTTGCCATCAGCGTCATCTGACCCTAAGGTCTGCTGTGGACCTGTGACAGTCTCACCCAACTTTCTATACCCACATCTGTCCCTCCAGTCCCTTCTCTGCAGGAATGACAGGGGATCTTTTTAAAAGTCAAATCTGATCATTTGATTTGGGAGGTGTCCCTCTCCTCCTTAAGGACAGCTTCACGCTGCTCCCAGAAAAAGACCTACATTTTTGACCCAGCACCCACAGCCTGCCGCCGCCAGGTGTCTTCACTCCTGCTGTGCTCCCTGCAGGCACGTGCTTTGTCCCACCTCGGGGACTTTGCATGGGCCATGCCCCTACTGCGGAATCTCATCCTGCACCTTTTCAAGCACAGTAATTCAGCCTCATCCCCCTGCATGGAAATGATGGGGCCATCGGCAGGAAAGCAGAAGCAATATGGGAGAACAGCCAGGTGGGCAGCTTCGTAAGGAGGGAATCTTAAAGTCCTGGCCTCAAGCAATGCCCCACCACAGCCTCTCAAAGTTCGAGGATTACAGGCGTGAGCCACTGCGCCCAGCCTTAGGAGCAAGTCTTGAGTCCCAGCCATTCTCTGGTTCATTCATTCCCCAAAGTGGCAAATGAGATGATTCTGGGGTATACAGGGATGTACAGTTTAAAAGTTCTGTCACTCTGGTTCTGTATTTGTTTTTGACAATAACTCTTTAATTATGACAGGTTTTTCTTATGAATTTCCTTGAAAAAGATATTTCCATAAGAAAACAAAGGTGAGCACATTTACAGAAAATCATTAAGTAAACAATAGCACAGGTGCTCTGCAGCTGCGGGAAGTTTCCAAAGCTGGTGTGCAAGTCACTGGAGCTCAGGAAACAGCTCCTGGCCGCAAAGCTGCTGGCCTTCCTCTCTCGTCCTCTCCTCCTCAGCTGACCCCACTGAGGCACCATGAACAACGCCAGCACAATGGACAAGGATGTGGAGGCTTCTGGAAGCCGACAGTACAGCAGTACACAGCCTGGGTGGGACACACACCAGGTATACAAGAAAGAACCGGAATGAGACTGGGCCTTTTTGCCCTCCCACGTGGCACAATGCTGCCCGGGTGCCAGAAAAGCCCAGAAAGTTAATGGAACCACACCACCACCCGGGAGGAGCAAGAGGCAGGACGTCTCATAGACGAGACAGTGCTATAATGGGACTTTGGATTCCACAGAAAGCCACCACAAGAAGCCTAGGTTTCCCACTTCCCTTAGACTCCAAGACCTCTGGCTCTCCTTCCTTTCCCTGAACTCCTTCCACCGGACCTCCTGGGCTCATGGTCGGTCATCAGCAGAGCCCCCTAGATCCTTGGCCTCTTCGAGGAACTCCCCTCTCATCTTTGCTCTAACTAAAGGCTGGCTCTCCCTTGGGGAACTGCTTCCCTGGCAGCCCTCGAAAGTAGGTGCTGTTTTCTACCCACACTCTTCGAACTACTGTGCCAAGGGGTGGGTGGTAGATATTCTTGTTCTTCAATCCAACCTCCAAACCACCACTCCTCTAACCTTTCTAAAACCCCTCCTCTGCAAAGCTCATGCCTTCAGATCCTGCCGTCCTGCCCATCCTTCTTGCAGGCAGCTATTTACCCTGTCACTTCCCCAGTTCCTGGGTTCTGCTCACTGCCACCTGCTCCAGCCCTATAGATCTCCTGCATGATTCTTAGTAATCTCACTAACCACACAGGTGAGCCTCTGAACACCTGGCCTCTAATATCCCTTCGCCTCTGCCCCGGTGTCTTCCTCACTCAACTTGGAAACTACAGGAAATCATCACAAGCACACGTCGTCAAGTCTCTTTGTCCCACTCCTGAAATGCCCTGGACAAAAATAAACCACACCCTTGTAAAAACCGTCTTGCTGCTCACCCCAGGCCTGCACCTGCCCGGCAGACCGCGGCTGAAAAGGATCACACAACCAAATGGAATGGCCTCATTTTAAAGTCACAATCACCACCCTCTTATCAGCTTCTGATGGCATCCGCCAGTCACACCACGGTTTCCAATTATATGTACTTTTCCATTCTTAGAAAACCATTTATTCCTCTTTCTCCTCAAGCCTTCATCACTGCTTTCCTGTCGTCACCGCAGCTGATAATCATAATTCCTATTTCACCGAGGAAACAGAAGCAACCAAAGAACGTTTCCGCAAGCACCCTCAGCAGGTCTCTTTGCTGGAAGCAGCTGTCCCGTACCCCAGCTTTTCTCTTAGTGCCAGGCCTGAGATGGGTCAGTGCCCCTGGTTCAGGCCAACCCCTCTCGGACACTGGATTCCAACCTCTTTTGCCTTCTGTGAGACAGAGACACTGCAGTTAACAATCTTATCTTCTCTCTCTACCCCAACACACCCCCCACTCTGATGGTATTCCCACAAGCATCTAAACAAACTATCATTTCTCTCATCTTAAACTCCCAGTCTGACCTCCCTTTCACTTCCAGCTACCACTCCATTTCTGTCTTTTCCATTAAAACAAAACTCCTCAAAAAAGTTTTTTTTTATGTCATCAATTTTTCTTCCCATTATGCCTCTAATCCCTTCCAATCTACTCACCATTCCACCCAAACTCCTCTGACCTATACTCTTACTCAGGTTATTAATGACCTCTGCATTGCTAGATCCACTGGTTACTTCCTGGCTTTGACTGTACCTGATCCAGGAGAAAGATCTGACAAAGCTCTTGGATGGTGCTCTGGTCCTCCCGACATCTTTTCCGTTGGCTTGCAGGTTACTACACTCTCTTACCTTAGTTTTCTTTGCTAGGGTTTCTCATCTCCCTGACCTCTAAACATCAAGGTGCCCCAGGGCTTCATCCCTGAATATGTTTTATTTTCCACGTGCACTCACTGCTTTGGTGATCTCATCCCATCTCACAGCTTAAATTTACATGCTGATCACTCCCTGGATGCTCATACCTCTCTCCTGCACCCAGACTCGTAAATCCTACTGCCTGTTTGGATGTCTGACGTGCATCTGAAACGTAACATGCTATACATGGCAAACTTAATCTCATCAAACCCACTCCCCTTCCCCATCTCAGTGAATGATGATGCCATTCTTCTACTTGTTCAATCCAAAAACTTTGGCATCATCCTTGATGTTCCTCCTTCTCTTTCACACCTCACACCCAAGCAGTTGACAAATCCTTTCTGCCAAACCTCCGGAGTAGAATGAGAATCTAACCATTTCTCAGTATCTCCACTGTTAACACCCTGGCCCAGCACCGGCATCTCTTGCTTGGATTGTTTTGAACAGCCTCCTGGTCGGCCTTTTTGCTTATGTTCTTGTCCCCCTTCATCCTTTTCCCTTCATTCTTTTCTCAACAGGAGAGCCAAAGTGACCTTATTAAAAAGTAAGCCAGGTGGGGCCACTTCTTTGCTCAAATGGGACACCCTCCCAAGTGTCCCATCTCACTTGGGGTAGAAGTTCAGGTGCTTCCGCTGACCTGCAAGTATCTCTACACGCCATCCCTGCCCTGGCCTCATCTCTGACCACTCTGTCCCTTGCTCAGTCCGGTTTCCTTGCTTATCCAGCATATACCAAACATGCGACACAGCAAGTGTGGTCTCAGGGACTTTGTAAGTGCTTTTTCCTCTTTCTGGAATGTTCTTTTCCCACATGACTAGTTCCCTCCCTTACTTCAAGTCTTTGCTCAAAAGTCACTTAGTGATGCCTTCCTTGGATATCCTGTGTAAAACTGCATCCCCTTTCCCCATTCGACACTACTTACTCTTCTTCCCTAATTTAGTTTTATACTGAGCACTTCTCATGACCTAACATGGTCTAGATTTACTAATGCGTGTTGTTCCTTGTCTGTCTTCCCCACTAGAACATAAGCTCTAGGAGAGCTGGGATTTTTACCTCTCGGTCACTGGAGCTTAGAAGAATGACATACCACGGTGATTTTAAGTGAAACAATGTATAACGAAACCAATTGTTTCTTATCAATGCTGTAACAACATGATGTTGCATGAAATGATGTTATTTGAGGACCTGCTGTGCACTGCATCACTTAAGAGTCACAATTTCCAAGAACTTATCAACGATGTTAAGTAAGGACTTACTGTATACTGTTGAACTTGGCCTAATGAGGTCAGTAAAGGTATCAGAGGGACCTTTGTCTGTGTGTTACCCTGGTGACTTCAGGAGTCCCGTCATTAATGGAGAGGGAAGGGACTCTCTGGAACCATTAACACTGTGTAGGTGTGTGGGTGAGACTTCGGAATGTGCCTGTCTAATAGGTTCCCAAGTGAAGGTGATGCTGTTGGTTTAGACAGTAAACTGAAATACTGAGGTTAAGTTCTAAAAAATGTTGAACAATGAAGATCCGTATTGGCATATTCTGGGTAGTGATTTTTTTTTTTTTTTGCCTCATCTCTTACTTGGTATTTTTATAAACTCACATACAGATCTCAGTGACTTCTACCCTCAGCATTTCAGTTTATCGTCTAAATCAACAGTTCTCCAAGTGGGAAGCCTGACCAACAGCATCACCTTCACTTGGGAACTTGTTAGAAAGGCACATTCTGAAGTCTCAGGCACAGCTACTGAATCAGAAACCATGGGGTGGGGGGAGGCAACAATCTGTGTTTTAACAAAAACACTCCAGGTGTTTAACCTTCTCATGTAGGTTAAGGTCTGAGCAGCCTTGCTGCAAACCACTGGTAGTGCTGCTGCCCCCAAAACCAGATATTGTTCCACTGCCCTGCCTGGCCTAAGCCTTTAGCATGGCATTCAGGGCCTTTCCCAGGCTAACTCCATGCTACACAGCTCACCCCAGCCCCCAGGTAACCAGAAATCTCACACTGCACACAACTTGTCAGTACAGAAATACTACATATTTATGGGTCTTCTGAAGGGCCTTCTGAATGGCCACTTCAGCCACACACCCCTTTGCAACTGGAGAGCTGCTGCTCAGTCCCCATGGTCGCATGTGAACCACAGTTCCTCCCTGGGCAGCACCCCAACCCCACTCCAACTCCTTCCTCCATGGAAGAATCACTTATTCCCTCCCCTCCATGATTCCTCAGCACTTAGTTCATACCATGATCAGAGCACACATCACAGGACATTAATTACACAATTAATGTTGCACTAATTTATATAATATTAATTATATGTCTCTCTACACCTTAAGATTTTAAGCCTCTAAGGGCATCTGCCTTTGGTAGTTAATTGGGGTAGAGGTGGGTGGACTCTCATTGTAGAGATAAACATTTATTGAGCTCCTACCACATGCCTGGTACGACGTCAGATGCTGGTAGTTTTCTGAGAGATGTACTTAAGATTATTTTGCTTTTCTAGTTAGCTAAGAATTTGAGTTTCACCCAGATTGGTCAAAATGGACAACAAGGCCTATTGGAGTCTTGGTAGCAGTTGTTCTGTTCTGGAGTCTCATTGAATCATCTGAATCAAAGATTGTTTGAATTTGTCATGATAGTACAACTATTTTTTTAAAAAAACTACACTGAGAAGATAGTGTATTCTCAATATATTTGTAACACGAGTTTACAGTGAGGCATAAGGGAGATTTCCAAGTTCTTTATCCTTGAGAATCACCAGAATTGAGGTTAAATACAGGGATTAGAAAGGCTCAACCTTTCCACTTAATATATAATAGATTAAAATCCCTCCTTGTCTAAACAAGAAATGGACAAGGATGACAAAGAATGAAGAACATCGGCAACCAACCCAGCAATAGTGAGCAAGGAAACCACATGTGCAATCGCTCCATAGCAAAATGATCAAATCCCTTCTCTCTAACGGAAAGACACCATGCCTAGAGCTGAGCATATCTGCTTGTGAGAAGTTTGGTGAAAAAGAGCCACAGAAAGGCAAAACATATATTACAACTGGGTATGAAACGGGGAGCTGATGCAGAGAGGAGGGAAAGAAGATCAGTACAACAAATACCTCAGACCAAAACACTCAATTATATTCTTTAATGCTGAGGATTCAAGGCATCATTACCGCATACCTTTGAGGAGCAAATTCATTACTTCTCTCTCTCTGAATGATCTTGCTGATACAAATCCATCTTTTCTGAGCCATAAAATGATCAAGCACTTCTTAAACCCCATAAACACGTCCTTGAGATGGACTGCGTTTACTTATAAACAATTCTCAATTGAGTGCTTTCCAAAAATTTATGTTATGTACATATTTTGCTGGTTTAAAGATTGGCAATTTTAAGATCTGTTGTCACTATATATTTGGTTGTGTGCATCTGTCTGTGTAAGGAGGAGAATCAACAGTTTTTCATTCAAAGAAAAATACTCCAACTGGCCCCCATTTAAGCAGTTACTTCTCTTCAATAATATTTATTTTTTAACAACATTTGGGGGAGCTACCTCAATTATATATTTAAAAAATCATTGTAATTAGCAAAGGTTTAGAGGAAATGGTTTAATACCCAAAATATACTCAAAATAGTTTTGTCAGGTTTTTGTAAAATAAAGTCTTATGAAGCAACGTAACTATGAACATGCTTGAAGAAACAGGAAATATATTCCAAATGTATGTATAGTAAACATATAGTAATAAGCATTAATGCATAAGGTTTAATTAAAATCTCCTTACACATTATAGAAATGAAAATGAAAATTAATACATATTATCCAAGCTGGTGGTTCCCAAATTGGAAGAGGCAAGATGATCCATGGAGTGTGCAAAGAAACTACTAGAATTTCTATTTGTATTTCTTTTTCTCTTATTTCTTTTTACATCTCCACTTCTGAAAGTGTTATAATAAATAAATGTTATAATAAAAATAAGTATAGTGAGGAAATGTTATGCTTCCTAAATAAATAAAAATAGATATATTAGGTGTGCCTGCTCAATAACTTTTTAACAGATAGGCATTCATGATTAAAAATGTTGAGGCACCTCTACTCTAAGCTGTGGCTGGTGGTAGAAGATGAAGGAAGGAAAACAGGAAGGTCCCACTGTTTGCATGATGGCAGAATCTAATGCATTAACTGATTCAACTCAATGTTTTATGCAGCCACTATCAACAAGTTTGAGAGAACATGAAATATATTTCAAATGCATGAATCTGTGTAGTAACAGGCATTAGTGCATTAGATTTAATTAAAATCTCTCACACAACTGATGCAAATGGAATTAAGCCAGAGATGGTAAAAGAAGCTAACACCCCATTAATCACAGCAATATCCCATAGAGATCACAGCCTGCTATCCGATTACTCCTTGTCCTGATCCACCTCTGCCATCACCGAATCCTTCTGAGAACTGACAGCGCCAGTGCTTTCTGATTCCTGACAGGCATGTGCACCCCATGAGTGCTGAATCCGCTTGGCTGTCTTCACTGTGACCTCTCCCTGGTCTCCTAGCTCATCTTTTTTCTCTTCAATCACTCACTCACAGGCTGGATTCTACGTGCCATTGGGGGATCAGTATCTCAAAGTCTCTGGCTCCCGAGACCTTCTGGTGGGGCTGATGAGAATAACCCCCCAAATCAGGCAGCCTGTGGGGTCAGCTTTCTCTCCTCTGTGCTGTCCAGCACTAAGAAGACAGCCCCCAAGGAAGGCAACACGTTCACATGACACAGATGCTATTTTAGCTCGGCAGTCACTCCTACCTGGAAATCGTTCCCAAGTACATTCTCTATGATGAGTGTTTCAAAATGTTCTAGATTTTCAATCCTCACAGGCAATGATCTTGGGTTACTGAGATGATTAGGGTCACCCAAGATCAACTCCTTAAGTATCCTTTCAGCATATCTGAAAATGATGCTGTTGCTACATTCGTTCTCCTCCCTTTGAGACCTCTTCATCTTCACTCTATTATCCTTATTCGCTTCTACTGGAAAGGAGAGCCCCTTTGTGAGGTTAACCTCAAACTGAACTACTTCCTGTTATCAACTCATCACTTTAGGGTTCCTGTTGCCTAGAACGTCTCTTCTCTCATCTCCACTCACTGAAATCCACCCATGATTCCCAAGTAAACAAAAACATAAGTCCACCTGGAAGTCCTCCTGCTTCCCCTCTGTGAGCCTCTGCGCTGGGCTGCTCTATTTTTCCATACATATTTCTCTTCCCCCACTTAGTAGTCCCTTAAATATGTGAACTGCTTATTCATCTTTTCTGTTCCTCAGTATGCTTTTAGTATGGTCTTTTCTTTAAAAAAAATTATATTACAGATACCAAATAAATATTTGTTAAATAATAAAAGAATGAATAATGGAGATGGTGGAGGTCAGAGCCTCTTTTCAATGAACACTTTCCTATTACCTTTTCTATCGTGAACTGTGGGCGGCAGGATGACCTGCATTGTAGTCCCTTTCTGACTTATCTGTAACTGTTCAAACTTGTTAGAAAGTAGGCATTAGAGGAGATGAGGAAGAGGGCAAATGGTAAGGCAAAGAAAGAAAAAATGTCATTTATCAAATTCCTTTTGGAGAGAGCACTGATTTAGAAGAAACACTGGGAAAAGCAATTTGGGGGTATGTAGGTATGCTGCTCCTAAAAGACACACTGAAAAACAGAAGGTGGTCTCTAAATTGCCTGTAAGACGATGGGTCCTATTAACCCAAGAGACCCTTGTTTCTGAATGTCAGGGTCATTTGGGTATGCAGGTGGGGATAAAGGGTGAGCATGTGGGCTGGAGCTGAGTTTCTTGCCTTAATAAGGGGGTGGTAGTTGGAGATCCCCAGAATACTGAGGGGGAAGGAATGGAAAGGCTGATGCTTTAGGGAGAACACAATTGTCTCATGGGGTATTTAAGGTTATCTGCTCTGAGACGCACAATGTACCCCCTTCTCTGGCTCCCTTAGGGGACCTTCGCTAACGTTTAAATGCCTGTCTTTCTGGGGAACCCAAGTGAGGGTGGAGCTCTGCAGCCAAGTGGGCACAAAGGAAGAGACTGTGTCAGCAGCCATCCAGGGACACTGAAGGCAAAGGAACAGCTGCCATCTGGCCCATGTCCACAACTGTGTAAGGAGTTCTAAACCAAGCAGGCAACCCCTCTGCATTGCAGTGGGCCCTGCGAACTAGCAGCTCAACCAACTGCAGAAATTCTGTCTCAACAGCAGCTGAAGGAAGAAGCTGGGCCTCAGGGGAGGAGCCTGGTCCTAAACACAGTGCACCGTGCAAGGAAAGAGGGATCTAACGCCAATCCTAGATCTGCCCCTGTCTGTTGGTAACACGGATGGGAAGTGTATGGAGCTTGGAGAATGAAGATTCCTGAAAGTAGGAGACCCATGCAATTAAGATTCTACAGCCATATCATCCAGAAAAATCCCAGACATCCCTCTTTGCAAGTGTATCACTGACAAGTACAGAAAGTGCCTCAAGGCCTTGGGCTTGTGAACCTGGTCTGAGTCTGGTGTGCAATGAAGAAATGAGCCCAGTAATCAACTACCAAATTACACTCGTACTCTAGGTAACTACGAAGTGGTGCTAAATCAAATGGAGCTTTCTAGCCGGCCCAAATCCAGCCTTCTGCAGTGACCAGAAACAATGTCTTCCTTAATAGGCGGTAATACTACTTATTTTAGCATACTTACCTTATAGGGTAGTTTAAAGGTAAATTTGACGGAATGTATGAAGGCCCCGAGATTCTAGAAGATGGAGGCCTTTCAAATCTAAGATCATTACTGATGAAGTGCTTCTCCTGTCCCCTAAAATCTCTGCGAAGCAGGCAAGGACTGGGAAGAAAAATTGTGGGAAATTACGAGAATGACAGCCTAAGCAATCTTCTTTTAAATTACCCAGATATTCAGAGGCAAGGCGAGGAATGTAAACTCTCTACCAGTCATCACGGGAGAATGAAATAATGAAAAGCTCTGGAATGACACAGACTTGGATCCTGACTTTAGCCCAGTCACTTATTAGCTGTGACTTTGGCTAAATTATTAAATTCCTTCAGGTCACGACTTCTTTTTCTGTAAAATACACTCATGATACCTAACCTACACATGAACTAAAAAAGTTGTGAAGAGACCTAGGCACAGTGCTTGGACACTCAATACATGGTACCTCCTGGCGCTGGGATCACATTCCATAGGAAAGGTATAACATTATCCACTACTAAAAGGTGAGGGTATCTGTAGGTAGCAACTGCAAAAAGCGGAGTTCAAACTATTTTGTGACTTATTTTAAAACAAATTTTATGCTAGGAACAGATGTAAAAACTCCCAAAATTCTGAAACCAAGGAAGAAGGAATGCAAAGATAGTATTTTAGGAGAAAAATATAAATTTGGGCAAAATGGAAATTCAAGATATGACCATAAGGTGATGACTACTCTGTGCTTGTGACTCAATCTTGTGTCCTCTTAGTCATTTCTCACACGTGCAGTATTTACTTTGTGAAGATAAACATGACTGTCCAAGTGAGGGCAATATAAAAGATCAGATGGTTTGTGTGAAAACCAAGGAAGGAAAAACAATGTTTTTTCTTCATTTTTCAGTAGAAGACGAAGTTCTTACAGAGATAGGAAGGGTGCTTAAATTAAAAAAACAAACAAACAAAAAGAACTTAGGATAAAATATGATTCTTCAAGCCCTAATGTAATTTCTTTCACTTGCTATTTATGTTTTAAAATAGTACCCAAACTGAAGATTTGAACCTGGATGGACCACGGCACATCTGACATTCCATTTGTCCCAGCTGCGCTAATACACATGCAGGGAAGTCATCTATCAAGCTACTAATAAGCACAGACTCAGACGCCAACACCCTACTCCTTCTGAACATTTATATTCTATCAAGTTGGGAGTAAGTATTTCTAAAAGATGTATGTGTGCATAGTTTATCTAATAGACTGCAATGGCTTTTATTTCTGTTCTGCCAAATATAAAGAAATTTCTCTGACTGTAAATGTGATTGCTTCAACTCCCAAACTGCAAATTTTCTGGGCATTTCTTCTTCATGCTTCCTGGCAGGTCTATCTACCATTAAATTCTCCAGATTTGTCAAAGCCTTAACAATTGTTCCAATTTACAAAGTGCCTGGGACTTGGTCAGAATTCAAAACAAAAAAGTCAAAACACACACAAAAATAACAGTAAATTTTGAAAACAGGCAAGAATTTAGAGGTGGCCCTACGTCTAGGGCAACACTGCAACGTGGCCTCAAATTCTAAAAGTACAGAAAGTCATGACATTTGGAAGGTACATTAAAATGAGTACGTAAGGAAACAATTATGGCTTAATGGACCGAGACCTGACATGGACATGTGGTACCTGGACCTACTTACTAGCTGTGTGGCCTTGAGCAAGTCATTCATAATTTCCTAATTTGTGAAATAGGAAGAATACCCCCATTTTGGTACATTTTCCATATCTGTGGAAATGGCTAGCAAAATGCCTGGGGTGAAGACAATGCCTGGTAGACGTTAGTTCCCTTTCTGGAAGAAGAGGCTACAAACTCGGTGCCTCTCGATCCGTCAGGAATGACAGTCGGAGAGGCCCAGTGAGTGGACAGCAGGAGGGAGCCCAGCGTGAGTGGACCAGACTATCTGAGGACATTCAAGTTGCTACAGAGGATGGATATAGCTAAGAAGTGTTAAACACGGCCAGCAGATAAGCCAGAAGCCTATAGATATGGGCAGATCTCACAGGATGTGTGAGGACAGATAACAGGTGAGCAAGCAGCTCCGTGAGACACAACACAGTTCATACGGGACACAAAACACATGCCATAGGCTGTTAACCTGCAAGACACAACAAAGCCAGAATAAGTCTAAAAAATTCTGATGGAATAAACAAGAATGCTAATTAGAGATAAAAAAAAAAAGAGAGAGAGAGAGAGAGAGGGAACTGCTATGTCATGATGTGTCCCCTCTGAAATGATAGCTATGTCACCCTGAATTGACCACCTTGGTGGCAACTGGCTTGGTCCCACTCTGGCCCTACGTGTGCTCTACCTGAGAGATGCAGGTAAAAACCAGGGCTGTTCACAGCAGGCCACAGGCCAGGTACGCCTGCTCTCTCATGGAACAAGCTGTACTGCCTCTGAGGACCTTTCATCTGCCCTGTCCCTTGCTCAAAACTCCATTCTGGTCCTTGTAAGCACATAATCAGGGGGAAAGGCTGGGCTGGCAGAGAGAGAGAGACAGGACAGGTGAACAAGGTGTCACCAGGGGTCAGGTAGAAGGCTCCGCCCACCTATCTGTTCCACCCTCAGGGTGCCACCCACCCCTCCTTCTCCCCGTGTCTCTGCGTACATTCAAACTGATTTAATAAACTGTGAACAGAGACTTGATTTGGGCTATGAGCCTCTCTGCATGATGCAGGTGGACTTTTGAGTGTCCTTGGAGGCTACCATGTCATCAAGGTGACTTCCACCGTGACAGAGTCCCGAGGTGTCCGGCAAAGTAGACAGCACAAGCCCACCCCAAGAGGAGCTGCTCTGCCACTTGGCCAGTGCTGCCTCGCAGAAATGTCGCCCCGGTTCCCACTGTTTCTGACTTTTCATGGGAACTTGGTAAATCTGGGTTTCTATGTCAGGTCTACCAAGTTTTAAATGCTGATAATTCATGCAAAATTTAAAAAATCTGTTCAGGCCAACAAGACTCCACATCTTCTAGCACTAGTCATGAATGTGCCAGGCCCTGGCCCCACAGTGCATGCAAGTGGTCCTTCGGGTGTAGAAGCGAGATTCCAACTTGAACCTGTGTGACCCTGCTGTTCTGTAGTTTCCTGAATCTCACTTGGGGTCTCTTCTGGCAGATCCGAGAGATCTCTGGGCCCTAAGTGTCTAGGGCCAGACAGACTGACATTAGAAGGGAGGGCTCCAGCTCTAAGTCCACATGACTGCAGGAAAACGACAGCTACTGACTGAGGTGCTCTGTTAATTATTCGCAGATCGTCTACAAACCTGCCCTGGACACTCCCATGAGGTTACACTTCCTTGCCATCACTCATTACTCGTGTTTTCTCTGCTTCTCCCCTTCTTCTCAGGACACCAACCAGGATTTAGAGCAGAATAAAACAAGAGGAGGAGACTATCACTACAGCACTTACACTAAATGCAGATGATTAGAGTCAGGGAAGGTTTGGTCCCGGACATCGTGTATGCGAGACATGGTGCGTGTGGTCCTGCGTTTCTCTGGTCTGTAAGTGGACCAAAGTGATACAGGTCGAAAGAGCTGACGTCCTGCAGCCACGTGAGAAAAGAAAGGCACCTGTCCTTTCCCGAGCAGTGCAAGGGGAGTGTGGCTGGGATGCCAGAAGGCTCGGGACACCTGCCTCCCTGAGCAAGCGGCTGGAGAGTGCCCAGGCGGCCAGGACAATGTTCAGGGGGTGGGAGGGGGCTGCGGAAGACAAAGCAAAGCTAATCTGCGGGTGGTGCATGCTGGCGTGCACAGGGCAGCGCTGGGAAGGCAGGAGGGGCGGTGGGAGAGGGAGATGAGACAGGCGATCTTGACTCAGACACAATCAAGAAGACTGATGCGCCCGCATGACTAAGAGCCCGCCGACCGTGCTGCGAGGGTGAGCGAGGGGCAGGACTGATTCTCCCAGTGCAGACGGTGCACGTGGGGCCAGGTTTACAAAGGGCACATAGTTACTTAGTCATCCTGCAGCTCTGGACAGGCTGTGCCCAATGAGAACACCCTGTGACTGGCCTGCGTGCGTCATATGGCTGAGTCATCTGCTGGGTGGCCATCGCCAGGTGGGCACCGCATGGGGGCTGGGCATCTGCACTGCACAAGACTGAGGAGGACTCGGGAGCTCATGTCAATAGGGGACGCCAGCAACAGACATGACAATGACTGAAAAAAGCTGGGCTGAAAGCACGAGACCATGAGCTGTGACCTCAGCAGTGAAGGGAAGGAAGTAACCCAGGTGACAGGATGGAAAAGGGGGCCCTAGTGCAGATGACCACTCCAGAAAGGAGATGAGCACCCTTTTGTACAGATCACTGCCACTCTTTGCAGGAATAGAAACTCGCAGGAAACAAAATATTAAAACATATAGCTGTGCTGACTTATTTCTTTATGCTGCCATGTTGCTATGTAAGTTAAATGCAACGAATTTAAAACAATGCTGGAAACACCAGCTTATTTCTATGACATAAGACCATGACAGCTGCCGTTAGCCTTAACCATAGATTTCCCAGTTTTGTATTATGCTGAAATGTAATTTAAAAATTAAATTTCACCCACTCTGGGCCTAGCTAACTGTAAATGGCAAGCACAATGCAGTGCAAGTGATTTCACGTATCAATGACGATAAGGCGTGAGAGGCTGGGGTTTTAAGAGGGCGGCTGCCATCCAGTTAGCGGCATGATCTGTGGCAGATGCAGCTGAGTGCGAGCACGAGTTTCACGGATCCATTCTGCTGACCACAACTTGAAGGGTCACAGGGACTGACATCCAGGGGTTCCTAGGCATGTGTCCTCCAGGATCAGTAAAATAGAGGGGTGGGGGAGCAACATGGAGGAACATTAAAACAAACACCAACAAGAGAGAAAGGAATACACAAACCGTGATATATCCATACAGCGGGATGCTACTCGGGAACATAAAAAACAAATACCATGTTAGGTGAAAGCATCCAGACACAGAAGATAAACGCCTCATGATTCCACAGGGTGCTGGAACACACACAACTACCCTCTGGTTGCAGAGGACGGGCCAGTGCTGGCCTGGGGGTTGGCCTTGGGTGTTGGCTTCAAAGGGCCAAGAGAACTTTCTGGAGCGACTGAAAAGTTCTGAATCTCAAAGGGGGTTTGGTCACATGCATGTATGAATATGTCAAAAACTCATCAAACTACACACAAAATGCATACATTTCATTGTATGTAAATTATGCCTCAACAAAGTTGATTTAATAAATCTAATGAGACCCAACAACCAAAACCTATCTATTTACCTATTCTCATAGTTATTTCATAAAAGAAAGTTGTTTTTAATCCACCCCCAAATAAAGCAGGTATAAAAGACAGTCCCTTGGAATTAAATATACTTTAATGAATATTAAATTTAGTTTAATGAAAAGCTCTATTACTCTCATTTTAAAGACCAGTGATGGAAACCTCTTTAGGACTCATCAGAGATCTGATGATGAGCGTCTGGGAAGCCCAGTTGTCTCCCTGCCTTGCCCTGATATTGCACACCCTGTACCCTACCTGGAGCATCCCCTTAACGGGCTTTGACAATGAACAGACCACATTGGAGCTACCGAATTGGGAATTAAGACGAAAATGGCCAGGAAGGAATGATTTCAATGAGTGATAAAGCTGACCTAAGAAAGGGTGGGCAGAAAAGGGTAGGAAGGACAGGGGACAAGAAGGGCGAGGGGGAGACGACAAGGGGAAAAGCAGGGCAGCCACACTACTGCCTGCTGTCTGCTGCCCAGGCTCGCTCAGGCCTGAGTGCAGACTCACACCGAGTGGAGACTCATACCGAGTGTGTTCACACAAATCAGCTGGGCCCCGAAATAAGCTGGCAGTGACACCAGCAAGCTACACAGTGAACAGGGGTCTTGCACCAGGGCTGCATCAAGACCCTGCTCAGCTGGTCAAGGAGAGCAAAGCGCCTTGCTGTGTGCTCTCAGACAATCCCCCAGACAACCTTTCAAGACCATCGCGGGAGATGATGAGAAACAAAAATTGATTTCTTAAAAGAGAAGCAGTAAATTTTTTTTTGAAGTATAAAGTGCAATATAAAATATCTGTATACATTAATATCAGATTTTCCTTTAAAAAGTATAAAACTAAAGAGAATAGTTGCTTTTAAAAATAATGCTTTTTACCCGGGCCTTCTTAAAGCCACTGGTTCATCAAGAGAAGAATCTGGTAGTAGCCAGAATATTATCATTAGTGTGACTGTTTGTTTTAGAAAAAAGGGCCTTTACACGAAATGTCCAGATGATGGATGGAAAAGGTTGGCAAACTTAGCTTTTAAATTCAGAATGCTGAGGGGGAACAAACAACAAAAAAGAAAAAACAAATCAAAACCCCAAACTCTCATAAAGACACAATTGCTTATCAAAAGTCACTGAGGAGATCTCAAGGGTAAAAGCTCACTCATTCCCTAAACCTTTTTAATAACAAACACTGACCCAGCACTTAGTATGTGGCAGGTGCTATTTCAAATACTTTACAGACATAAACTCACACACTCCCCATACCAACCCAGTCAGGTGGGTTTTATTATTCCCATTTTACAGATGAGGCACAATGAGGTTGAACAACTTGCTGAGGTTACCTGGAGGAGGCTGGGCAGGATACTGGGGCACCCAGAACTATTACTATGTCTCTGTCTGGAGCTAGGCTGGTTTGTTTTGTTAAAGGCACGTTTGTTTACAGTACTGGGCCCTGATCTCTCTCTGACACGGCATCCACATGGGACAGAGGCCCTCGCCAAGCATTAGGAGACGCTGCCTGAAAAGAGAGCTAGGAATTCTCCCGCTAATGCTAACGGTGCATTTCTGGTGCTAATGATTACAGCACCTAGGATGAGCAGAAAAAGGAAGCAGAACAATGACATGATTCCAGAACTTGCTTTGATAAATTCAAAGCAAGCAGAACTTTTTCCATTTGGATTTTATGTATTCTGAAGTGAAAGCCTAGATTCCCAAAGGCCTCGCATAATTTTCTGTATTTGGTTTCTCTAACTTGCTTTGACAGTAGCATCTTCACAATTTTGGCCAGATCTGCACACCACCTGGATTATTATTTGATTGTAATTTTTATTTAAATCAACACAGTTTTTAAAAAATTAATTACCTTCTTTATCTAAATCCTATACATGAAATCAATTTAATAGCTATTTTATCAACACATTTATCTGTGAAAGTAAAACGTCCATGTACCAATTAAAATCATTCCATGTCCTTCATTGCTGTGAGTTCTATGTATTGGAGAATTCTATTAATAATTCTGAGCTAGTGGAAGCCATTCTTTATCCCTAATTCAAAAGTATGGAAAAATACAAACACAGCTCCAGCAATTGTTTTTATATATGTACCTATTACATGTATGTACAAATGGAATAGGACACGCACACACACAATTTAGAATGGCTGGGAACAAATGGAAAAAAAAAAAACCTGACCAGGAATTAGGGATTAATTACCCTGGGGGCAGTGGGGAGTATTGGATCAGGTACCTGACATAACATTTAAATAAGAAACCACGGAACCTGATCAGTGGAGTTAAAGACACACAGGCATCATTCTTTGTCAACACAAACTTCAAATATATAAACTGATGGCTAGGGTTTTTTCTTTTAAAGGAAAACTCAGTATATAGAAATAAAAATCTGAAAACCTGATTAGCTAGAAAAGAAGTTATTTACATTGTTTCCTCAGGAAGAGTGAAAGAATGTGCATTCTGAAAGGAGGGAACCCCAGAGCCTGGGGCTCCCCTGGGGTGCACCAGGGGTGGGAGAGGTGGGCAGGGCTGCTGAGGCTCCCTCCTCCCCTCCCTCCCCCCACTTCTCCCCTCACCTCTCCCCCTGTGCAGCAGCACCAGGCTCCTCTGCTTTTCACAGTGTCCTTCTGCATAAGATACTCTTTCACCAAAAGTGCTTCTCAGGTAAGAAGAATTTGGAGACCACTATAATTGTCCAATTTCTTTATCTTACCAATGAGGACACTGAGACTCAGAATGACTTAGGGCCACTGAGCCAACCACAGCAGAGTCAAAGTTTACAGAACTCAGAATCCAAATCCCTAGTCTGGTGTTTACCTGAACAAACCACCTCCAAGAACACCCTCGTGCATGCACAATACTGGTGACCTTTGTGGATTTCGTATCAGCACCCTTGCCCATCTTTGAAAATGAAGAAGTGCGATTTATCATTAATTCCTTGAGGTGGCGTGGTGGCCCACAAACAACCCTTAATAAAGTGTTATGAGTCAACGGAGTAAATTACAAATCAGATGAAGTCATTATTTCGGAAGGCATTACATAAAGAAACAGGCATATTTCTTCCTGAAAACTTGTATAAATCAAATAGTGCCTAAAACAGATTAGGAAAGCTTCCTAGTTAATAACAGAAACAACAGCAATGAAAACAGCAGCAGTAATAATAGGAACAGTTATGATTTCTTGTGTATTATATACTAGCCACTGAACGTAGCAATTCACATGCACTGATATCCCAGTGACAGAAATATTATTAATCCTACTTTTATACATGAGAAAACTGAGCCTAAGCTCATGGGTAGGGTGACCAACTGTCCTGGTCTGCTCAGGACTGTGGAGTTTCCTAGGGTATAAAACTTTAAGGGCAGAAATTAAGAAAGTCCTGGGCAACCTGGATAGCTGGATAGTCCTGGATAGTCCTCTACCTTTGGGGCTGGTGTATGACAGAACTTCCAGGTCTGTCTGACTCACCACCTACTACTACCTTCTAGGAGATAACTTCCCTCCATGTGTTATAGCCTAGGCTAGGGTTTCACAGACTGGTTTAAAGAAGGGCATGACCAATATCTCACAAAGCAAGGTAGTCACATATATTATAGCTTCACTTCCTTTTGTAGGAAAAAAGACTGAGAAAGCGCTGCATAGCCTCAAACCTCCATTCCTCCAGAAAGGTAAAGAAGGGACACTTACCTTGACCTCAAACTCGAAGTGTTCATCCTTTCCTTGCCCGCAGAGGACATAGCGTGGAATACTAATTTTAATTGGGTTCTTCAGGTCGTCTGGATTTGCGCCCAAGGAGCGAGAAACCATCCGCTATCAAAGGCACATCAGATGGGGAGAACAAAGAGAAACCAAAATCACTCCACTGCAAATACCCTGCTTGGGTAGGAGGGAGAAAATGTATTTCGAGTAGAGAAAAGAGCATCAAACCAGTACAGTTTATTTAGAAAAATGATGGTTTCCTTTGAAAGAGAAATGCTAAGCCTCTCTCATAACAGAAGACCATTTTTTTAGGTACACCATTCTAAGAAGTTAGGGCAAAAACACTGCAGAATGTTGTTTGCCTTTGAAGTTCCTTCCAATTTATAAGAACAAGTGAAAACAGGGACAGATTACCTATGCTCACTTAAAAAAAAAAATCAGTGTACACTAGATGCCTTTCTGAAAAGTCTTGACCATCTGACAAACGTTTTTCTTCACAGACTATGACAGTTATACATAAAGCTGTAAAGCTGGAGGTTTTATTCAAATTAACTTCATTTTTAACTTTTAGGCATTTTTATAAACCAGTGTAGCATGAAAAGCTCTTTAAACCACAATTAAAACAAATCTCAAGTATTTTGATAAATAATCAACTTGGCTCTGACAAATATTTATGGTCTGGGAGGTGGGAAGCCAGAGGGGTTTGAGGAAGAGGCATTATGAAAAAAATACATCTTCAAAATGAGTTCTCTTGAGTGTGAATGGGAGGAAATCTCTGAACAATTCTTATTATTTGCACTAATTTGGGACTTTAGAAAACATCAAATATGTTTTTGAAGTAGTTGCAGTAATAAAATAATTAGAATCATAATTATAGTTAAGATTTATTGAATACTTAACTATATACACTAAGACTTGTGCTAAATAGTTTACATGCATGGCTCATAATAATCTTTACGATCTCCCCTATGAAATATTAACCATCATTAACCCTATTAATCAGATGAGAGGCTCAAGATGGAGGGGTGAGGTCGCTGGATGGAGATAATGAGCAGAGCAAATATTTGAAGTCAGGCTAATCTACAGCCCACCCTGTCACCACTACCCTATGCTGCTATCATGAAATTTTAAAATAATTCTGAAGGTCTGACTTGCATGGGGCAAAGGCAATATATGTAAACTAAACATTTGTACCCCTGTAATATGCTGAAATAAAAAAAATAAATAAAATGAAAAAAAATTTCATCCACCTGAGATAAATTAAGCTAACGAACACTTCACAGGGATATAAAGAAGCCGGAAACTTCACGATGATGCAGTGAAACCCACTATGTGACTAAAAAGAAAACAGTGGGCAACAAGCTTCCTTTCTGCCAGGTAAAAGGGTCCTCAGCCAGGTGTAAATGCAAGGCCTAAGCCAGCTGTGTGCGAGGAAGCTCAGGCTTCAGGGTGACATAGGGATGTGTGATTTGTTTCAGACTGATGCTTTCAATCTAGCTGGCAGTGTGAACATTTTGGCATGATATGAAGCTACCAAAGCCTGCTAGAACATCTTAATTTCTCCCCGAGTGTCTGGTCACCCGAAACAAGAACAATTAAGCATTAACCACAATGGTATACCCATTTAGCTGTCCTTGATGTCAAAAAACATCAAGAAATTCTTCTCAAAAAGGGGATTTCTCAATATGTGCACTACTAAAGACTTTACAATTCACTGAGGGTCCCTTTCCAAATTACTTTAAATGTAGACATTTCCTGAAACATGAGATAAGTTTATCTGTTTAAAGGTGAAAAGGCAGAGAAATAAATTAGTGGTTTGATTTATGAGAACATATTTGTCTTTGACCTAAAAATGGCACGGTTTAGCCATGAAGTTCTTGCTCCATTGCCTAAGCCCTGATCCCTTCTATGTCATGCTTCATAACTGCATTTTTCAAGTAGTAACATAATCTCTTTTCCAGATCTGACATGATCTCTCCTGGAACCAGTTTGATGCTGTGTGGATGTCGGGAGATGGGGGTTAGGGAGCACGCGGCAGCTAGAGGTGACCTCGGCAGAGGAGAATGTCACCGCGGACACCCAAAGCAACAACCAGCAGCTGATAGTACTAGCTGGGAAGGAAAGACTCGTCGCTCTAGCTTAGGAGGGACCGGAACCCTCCCTACTGGTTAGACCAAAAGGCCACCACCATAGCTAATGTGCTGAGGAGCCATCTCTGGACAGCTACAGGTTCCGTCCTAAGAGGTGAGGAGGATGAAAGGCAGGAAGGAAGGTAATCAACCTTTTCTCTTCAACCAACTATAAAGACTAAATAGTAAAAAATTCTTAAATATCACACAACCTTGCTGAGGGGTCATGATTAGCATTCTTTCAAATCTATCTACTGGACTTTTGTCACTTGATGTACATGGTTGTCACACACATTTGCTGCGAGAGGATCAGAAAGGCAAACTTCATGTTTTTCACAGTTTTGCCAAGGGAAACCTCCGATTAAATACTCGAATCTTTCAAGATCATGTGAACTATGGGCTTCTCAAGAAGGCGTAGAGAACAATATCAACAGGTGTAACGCACTTGGCACTGCATCCCCCAAGGAGTCATAGAAAATGGACTTGGGCTTCCAGGTGGTGTTCACGTCAAAGACTCAGAAAGAGAGAGGGAGGAGACTCGGAACCCAGTCCCGGCTCTGGGACTTGGTCTTGGAGTAACAGTCACTCACCCTTTCTGCACCTCAGTTTCCTCTTCTATGGCAACAGGTGTGATTCTTATCAAATCCCAACTATTGTATGGTAGGAACGCATATAGGAAAGCACCCCGCTCTGTGGGACTTAAGGTTAGACGCAGACTCTGACAAGGAAACTGATAACTACGGCACGATTAGAAAGTTGTGCTGGGGGACTCAGTGGGAACAACTATGACGTGTACACTGCTACCTAAATGTCACAAGTTTTACTGAGGAAGACCTGTGGTCGCAACTGGCTAGGCCTATTCTGTCAGCTAAGCCCCGAAGACTTAACTTTGACTTTCTAAATGCCTTCTCCTATAGGCACCCCTAGGATGTACAAAGAGTGGTATCTTTTACTGAGCACCAGCTAGGTGCCACACAGAGGGCTGGGTCCTGGGAATACAAAATAACGTTTACGAAGGATTTGTAGCTTCTAAGACCTTTAGTTTTTCTCAACTGCATTAAGTTTTGAGCAAAGATTCGGTGTTTCCATGCTAGATGAATTATATTGTAAAGGTAGATTTGCTACCTTAAGTTTCTCTTTTTAAAAGTCAATTTTTAAAATGGGATAAGACTGTAATTGATAGTCTGGGCACTTTATGCCCAATGGATGATGGGTATTTTGAGACTGGAAAGTTCTCTATTTCTAAGAATGTATCATTGTGAAATCAATCCCTAATGAAAGGAAAATTGCTCGAGGCTCAGGCTCATAAATTCTTTACAAAAAAATAAATAAATAAATACTCCCTGCCTTTGACAATTTCACTGGGAAACTGACTTGAGTAGGGACCAGTTATCTGAGAGTGACTAGCGCCTATAATATTTACACAGCTCATCTCATCTAGGACAGCTGTTTGCATAACAGCACCTGCATGTACTTCAATAAACAGTTCTAGACTGGATACAAGAGCTACTGCTCCAATCGGGATTAGATGGTGAAGTGTAACAGGATCCTTTGCTGAGAAGACAGACATATCTCTCTTCATTACTTACCATGTTGGGAACTAAAAATACCGCCAGAGTCCCCCACTATCATTCCTGACTTGGTTCACTTCAATCTCACTGATTTCATAAGAACGAAACATTAACCAGGGTACGGAAATGAACTACAGAAATGAATAACTGACACATAAGGTAGGGATCTGAGCAAAAGCATAAATAAATAAAAATTGTGTTTCCATGGAATCATTGCTGCAGTGTAATCTTTAAAAATTATTTTATGAAGTAAATTTCATGAGGAATGTAGAATTCTCAGGATACGCTGTGAAAAGTTCCTGATATTCTTCAAAACTATGTTTATATTGGACAGAAAGGAAAACTAACATAAATGTCTCCTAAATTTATTTTTGATTTGAAAGTCGCTGTATTTTGAATATCCGGAGTTTACACTAGACATGTAAATGTGTGCTGTGTCACATTATATCCCATTATTTATGGGAGCTTTTAAATTTCTATGGCACTATTTATTTTGGAATCAGTCACAGCTTCCCTACAAGTGGCAAAAAAGATTCTCAGACTCTGAAGGGGAAGCCGGTAACATATTGTAGTAGGAGGTAAAGGAACATGAAAGGCCGTATGTTCGGAAGCACCTCTCTGCAGCAGACCTGGCATGAATGAATGCATAAGACAGTACAAGGAATTTTAAATGTACCGTGGAGTCGTTCTATTTAGAAATGAAAGGTCCACTTCCATGACTTTGTGTAGAATTGAGTGTTTGTTGGAATTGATTTCTAATTTCATTTCACTATGGTCTGAGAAGATACACAGTATAATTTCTATTTTTTTGAATTTGTTGAGATATGTTTTGTGGTCTAAGATGTGATCAGTCTTAGAGAATGTTCCATGTGTTGATGAGAAGAATGTATATTCAGTAGTTTTTGGGTAAAACGTTCTGTAAATGTCTGGTATGTTCATTTGTTCTAGAGTCCCGTTTAAGTCCAGTGTTTTATTTATTTTCTGCTTGGAGGATCTGTCCAGTTCTGTGAGTAGGGTGTTGAAGTCCCCAGAAATTACGGTGTTGCTGTTTTTCACTTTGTTTAGATCTAGTAGGGTTTGCTTTATGAATCTGGGTACACCTGTGTTGGATGCATAAATATTTAGGATTGTTACGTCTTCTTGAAGAATTGCTCCCTTTACCATTATATAATGACCACGTTTGTCTTTCTTTACTACTGTTGATTTGAGGTCTATGTTATCTGATATGAGAACGGCTACACCTGCTTTCTTCTGATTTCCATTTGCATGGAATATTGTTCTCTATCCCTTCACCCTGAGACTGAATTAATCCTTGTGGGTTAGATGTATTTCCTGGAGACAGCAGATACTTGGCTTATATTTTTTTATCCATTCAGTCAGCCTATGTCTCTTGAGTGGGGAATTCAAGCCATTCACGTTTATTGAAAGAATTGGGTAAGTGGGGTGGATTTCTGTTATCCTGTTGAATAGAACCTTATTGCTTTATCTCTTGAGCCATTATTTTATATGGGCTCTGAACTTTAGCTTTTGGGTGATTTTAAGTACATAATCGGTAACTTGGATTACACATATGTACATAAAAAATAGCATCTTTTAAAATTAAATACCAAAAAATATTTTCCTGATGGCTTTTAAAGAAATAATGTCCTGTGTCAACAAATGTGCTATTTTTCCATTGTTGGTGAAACATTATAGTTAGGTCCTCAGCCTAAAGAAACAGGAAGAACATAGGCTACATCGTAAACATTCAGATTAGAATCTTATCTTACTACTCAGGCTGTCTCCTTCAAAAGAGGCAAATTGAGGAAGTGAAGAGGAAATGGCATTGATATCCATCCTATGACTGTCAGCTCTGCAGAGGGCACAAAATGGTCCAGTTCCACAGGGAGTCATCAACATTTGTCCCTAAACACTCTAATTATGTAGCAGATGGTTTTGTTCAGTATATGCTTGGACCGTAACAAGGTCAGACCTAAGGACTGCCATCTAAACTCCATGAGCCCATATCCACGATTTGCCTCTAAAACATAAGAAAACCTGGGTTTTGTTTTTTTTTTTATCAGATTTAACAAAATACTCCTGTCTCTGTTCCCAGCATAGCCCATATTGCTAATCCCTCCTTTCTTCAACCACACGTGCTATACTGATAGTTCTAATTAGAGCTTTTATGTATCAAGCACCTACTATGCCCCAGCAGTTTGAAAATGGAGATTTGGGGAAGAGATGGTGAGGACCCATTACATTCTCAAATATGAGCCATGTCATAACAAACAGGAAATAAAGATGACTTGTGTGAATGAGGACAAATGATAAATATGGAAAAGAGCCAAGGCATGTTTATATCCACTTCCAGAAGAAGCCTGCCTTTGCCATGAAGGGACGTTCTCTTAATACCACATTATATTTGAAGGCTCAGTAAATACAACCGAATTGGATTTTGCTAAGACATGTGGCCACATAGTCTATAGGTACACCTTGACCATCCTCAACAACCACCTGGCATGAAGAAACAATGCTAATCTTATCTAATTTTTATCTTATCTAATTTTTATCAATCTAATCTTATCTCATTTTCAAAGTGAGTTAGAAACTCACAACAGGAAACAGAAACACTGATTTTTAAATAAAGGCGTATTTCTTTAATTTTGATATGTCTCCTTAGGGATAAATTGCCCAGAAAATGACAAACTGTGCTGGACATAGGTGCTTGTAGAATACCCAGAGTTTAGTGGACTTAGGATAAATCCAAAAAGTTTAGCTGCCATTTCCAATTCATAATTCTTACTGGAATCAATTATTTCTTTTGTACAGATCTGAGTTGATCAACATTGTTTCAAAGTTTGGAAATACCGAATATCTGATAAATGTTTCAACTTGAAATTATTAGAAGTGTTACTCTCTTCCTCTCCATCACCAAAGACTAATCCCTTAAATGGTCATCATCTCTGAGCAATGCATCAATAAAATAAATGGCTGATTTGAAAAAGACTAAATATGGGGTCTAGTATGCTTGGCTGATAACATGGCAACAAATGCTAAGTGGCTCTCACTACCAAACATGAATATAGACAGTTTAAACCCTCAGGGAAAATCAGATGTTCTCCTTTCTAGTTCTATACTTTGATTA
This sequence comes from Cheirogaleus medius, assembly GCA_008086735.1. Classification (NCBI taxonomy): domain Eukaryota; kingdom Metazoa; phylum Chordata; class Mammalia; order Primates; family Cheirogaleidae; genus Cheirogaleus; species Cheirogaleus medius. The sequence goes on along the minus strand of VBSM01001118.1, from coordinate 17,766,792 downwards.
ATCATGAAAAGCATCACTGATCTTCACTTACAGACTTTCTGTTGAGCCCTAGCTTTGGTTCGAACTGTGCTGAATTCTAAGGCCCAGGAGAAAATACAGGGTGGGAGAGGAGGGGAGAGCGTAGTTCCCTTTATCAGGTTTCCATAGAGCACATTGTTTAACTTGTAGCTAAAGGAGGAATGTTGAGCATAATGCTGAGCACACAAGGATATCTGCACCATATTCGTGCTATGGACATGCCCAGGCTTTTCTTTTACAGGAGCTAAAAATGCAAAGCAAAGAGGAAACACAAGGTCCATACAAGGAAACAAAAGAATTGAAAAGAAACTTAAGGCAATCCTTAAAAACAACAACAAAAAACTCACACAAAGAGAAATAATCTTTAATGTCTAGAAAGTCCAAGAAAACAAATTTATAAGTCAGATAAGAATCAATTTAGCAATGCTTGGGAATTTCTAGGTTAGTTCATTCCTACCGAACAACAACAAAAAAAAAATCAAGAAAAAATGTACCCAGCCTGTGTCAAAAATAACAGTGACTATGAGATGGCTTTGGCGTTAAGGTAAAAAAACCACATGTTTTGGAATAAGAAGGTCTTGGTTTAAAGTCCCTGTTCTAAACCAAGTTGACCTTTTTGGGTCTAAATTCCCAAACATGAAATGGAGATCAATATGAATTCTTCCATCACAGTAGGGTCATTGTAAATAACAATACATGGGCAAGAAATCCATTCACGGTAAGCCACAATGCAAATGATGATTAGTATTGTCATCATTGTAACCCAATGCATCTTCAGCAACAAAAGATTTTAATCAGATATTGAAAGGCAGGAGGAGTGATTTATAATAGAATCTCTTTCCTTCTTATAACTAGATTGTTCAGTTTTGTTTCTTATAAAGGAGTTTTTAACAAATTACAAAGGTTCATCCTCTAGGAGAGATTAGATGGCGGTGGTTTGGAAAGTGGAGGGGCTGAAGGATGTTGGAGGTAAACTTGAAAAATCAGACAAGGTAGAGATTATAACTATCTTCTCTGAAGGCGTGTGCTATAATACACATTGTGGGATAGACTTGTTTTGTGCTGCTACTGAGGGTGCCATGGAAGGGCAGACTCTGCAGATGCAGATCACAGGAAGGGAGAATATGGTCTAACAATAAGGGCAGTTCCCAATAAAAAACTGCTTCAGAGACAGAAAGTGAGCAGCCCATACATGGAGGTATTCAAACAAAGACTGAATTAGAAGGTTGAACTAGGTCATTTTAAAGGTCCTAGGATGTTTGTTCCTCCCAGTCCCTGAATGTTTCCATTAAAGAGAAGTCCAAATTTTATCCATGTCTGGTCTTCAATAGAGCCTTGGGAAGCTTGACATAATGTATTTATTGTAAATTAAATTACTAGCCCTAATTCTTCCCTCCTCTGTAGTAGGAGCACATATCCATAGTCTTGCCATGGCCTCTTGGTGGATGGAGTGTACTTCTGTGCCCCTTGACTTTGGGCTTGGTTGTGCGCCTTGCGCTGGCCAGTGGATGTTAGCAGACAAGAGGCAGGCAGAGGCTTACAGTGTTGCCCATTGTGCTTCTGTCGTCACCGTGTTGGCTACTGCCCCTTCAGCACAGACCCAAAATGAACATGCAGAGCAGACCGACTTTGGCTAAGCTGCAGATGACCTGGAGCCTACAGCCGGAGCCCCTTCAACCTACATGGAAACCAGCAGTATGAAATAAAAGCTTTTTTTTTATATGCCACTGAAATTTGGGGCGTTATTATTTAGCCATAGCTAATTGATACAACATCTGTCACAACAGATATTCTAAGGAATGAGGCAGAGTTGTCTAAGCCACATACTGGAGATTGTGTAACTAAATTAACAAAATGACCTCATTAGAAACTGGTCTATCCAATAAGCCTGCTTCTCTGCCTGTCAAAGCAGCATTAATAAAAATGGCTCTAATCTATTTATCATACAAAGCTTTAAATCCTCTGGGAAAGAGAATGTAAGCAAAAATTACTGTAATTACTACTGCTGGAAGGCTTAAGTATTTTCTTCCAAAGGGATGCACACACATTTTTTTAAGTAATGAGAATAGGGCAACAAACTGTTTTGAAATGTTTTTCAGCAAAGACTAAATAAATTCATCCTGCCAACCGCAAGTCTGTAAAATAGGCAGCTGTGTGCAAAATGGATTTTAATCAAACACAGATGATATCACTATTTCAAAAGTATTCAAAGAGGTATTGTCTAGAATATATTAAAAAGTCTCACAATGTAAATGTTTATGCCTATATTACAATAATGCAAAATGCCACATAACCAAGTTATGTATGAACATATTTTTTTCTGATGCAGAGGCTCATTACAATCGAGATGTTGCTACATCACGATGAATACTTAGACTAATACCTGCTCTACTCTAGGAGTGTTATAGGCTTAGAATTCCTGAAGAAAGAGCCAGAGTGAGGCTGCTAAGATTGAAGCCACAGTGGATAATGGCACAAACAATACTCCACCAGCTTCTATAGGCACCACGACAACCTGAACACTTACTTCACACATAGTAAATCAAACCCTCACACCCAGGAACCGTATTTTATCTCAAAAAGCATGCTTAGGTGAGAGAAGTGACATATAAAATTTGAATACCGTCGGGCTGCCTCTATTATGTGGTGAGATCTGAACGTAATCCTCATCGTGGCCTTCTTAGATCATAAAGCAGCCTGGAGAAGTTATAATGAATAATATGATTTTTATGCAATGCTCATAGTTTGTTCCGTGTTCCATCTTTGAAAAATACTAAAGACCAAGATTTATAACCTGGTAGAATTATGCTTTTGTACCTGTGAGAATAAGCACATCTGTCTGTTTAATATTTAACACTCTTTGTTAAAACCATGCGCTGCTTATATATTGCTGCCTTTTCCTGACCACGGTATTCCTCTGCTGGCATCTTAAATTTTACTACGTCTGCTCTTTACAATCATTAATTTGGTTTTTCTTATCAAGGATATAGGAGAAGATACTGAGTGGGACAATTTTTTTAAAAAGGAATGCACAATATATTATTAATAGCTGAAAACAGGAAAAGAAATATGAAACAAATTAGGAGAAATATTACTGGTAAGATATTAAAAAGATTATCATGATACATTTCAAGAATTTTTTCCATGATAGTAGAAGACCTACCAGACAAGATAGTGACAAATCAGTGACTAATTTTAATGATGCTCATCACAGAGTTAAAAGCCTCCAGGTATAAGGCAATAAGACGTGTATGTATTGGGCAGGGGGTGCTGTGGAAGTCACAAAAACAGGCTTCACCTAAAAACATAAGAATTGCCTCAAAAAGCCTCTACTGGTCTAAAGCAAACAAGGCTACAGCCACCAGTGTTTGTGGATAATGCATTCTCCAATTTCCTGCCTTTTCCTGTTTATGTCCCCAGAAACTGGGTAGAGGAAAATAGGTGAAGATGTAGAACCAGCTGAGTAGTTTGCCATTAGCTCTGACAGGGGAAAGAGGGAAGATCTGTACTTCCCGGCCAAAGGGAGACGGTAAATTTCTGGGTGGGGTAAGCTTTGACACCATCCCAGTTATTGATTAGGAACAGAAATGAAGAAGGGGCTACAACATTTATGGTGCACATTATCCAAAGATCTGACCGGAACAGAAAACGGCCTTTCCATGCCAGGGCTATAATGAATGGCTTAATGGAATTGCTGACTCACTCAACTGAGTCAGAGAGAGCCACAGAGGGCTAAGCATGACACAGCTAAGAGTGGAAGAAGGGTGGAAGGAGACTGGATGGAGCAATACAGAGGCATGTCTCCGTACATCTGAGACTCTGGAATTTAGTAGGACACACACCTGAGAGATGGTAGAACAACTATGGTCAGATGAAATTAAAAACTAAATATAAAACATGTAACCTGATTCCTCATAGGATTATTGAACAGAGGTGGACAGAGGCGAAAGCCTCTTACAGAGGAGGAGGGCAACTGACCATGGGATGTGGGCAGGGACTCTCCTTAGGAGGGAGGCCAGCAAACCGACTGGTTCAGGAGGCTGTGAGTGACAGTTACAGGACAGGCCAGAAGGAGGGTGGCCAGTGAGAAGTACTGAATGCCTTCTGAGGTGACCACATATTTGACAAGACAGCAGAAAGATGCGATGAGAAAGTCAGACTCCCAGGAGAAGAGCCTTTCTGAGGTAGAAATATGAAAGTTCAGACAAAGAGCTGGAATGTGGTGGTGGCGGGGTGGTTATGGGGAAGAGTAGTCAAAAATATACCAACAAATAAGGAGCTGAAATAACATAGGTTAGAAGGGAACAGTCAAGAAGTATGAAAGGAAGAAGGAAAAGGCAATTAACTGAGAAAAAAGACACTGCAGGGCACGCATCAGTGTCTCGATTCCATGTATTACGGTGATGGGAGGACATTTTAAATCCCTGGGTCCTTATAGGCAGCTCGATGCATCACTAATGTGCTCTGCTACATAGCTGTCCTAATCACGGCTAAAACGGAGGATGTCAATGAAGGTCACTGCCAGACTGGGCACTTTTTCAGGCAGCACAAATTAGCCTGCCGGAATCCAGCAGGCACAGACAGATTCTAAGCTACCATGCTATAAATCGACATGGAGCCAAAAACAATCAGAAATGCTTCAATCATCTCACAAATAATGAGGTGGACACAAATTTACGAGCCTGAGTTTCAAGAAAATGAAGCAAGGTGGTGATAAAGATATTTTATCAGTGCTCTGCTATCAGCTATTTTTATTTTATTGTAGATATTTAAATTATTTACATTTTCAATTTTAGAGGTCTGCATTTTTCCAGTTCCAATTCAATTAGCTACACTGAGATATTCATATTCCCTTGACTGTTTTCATAATGTGTATTTTATTAATGATCTCAAATAATATGCAGTCCATCTTTAGACGTCTCCTCCCTAGAGTCTTGTCAAATGTGAGATTAGCCAGACAGCCTCATCTTGAGAACTGAAAGTTAGTTTCCAGACCTCGGGTACTATATTCCGACTACCTTGAACACACAATGGACTGGTGAGTAACTGGACATGTGGTGCTTCTGGAAGGTGCTCAGATGAACTGTCTCTTGAATCCGATGCAAGTTTGAGTTTTTGTAGGAAGACAAGTTCTACCGTAGATACATTTTTCTTCTCTGGAACAACGACACACCTGAATTCACTTAAAGCACGGCATTTAATCACATCGAATTGTGCACGTGGAGGAGGTATGTTTAGAGACCGAGAGCGTGGGAAAAAAACACGATCTTCCCTCACTAGCGCGATGTGGGTGTTCAGAAGGATCAGCGACTGCCACTGGTCACGGCCAGACGCACCCTGGACCCTCACTGTTGTGTACAGCAGTACCTGAACCTCTGCCAGAGAGGGGACGTTGACTTCCATATTTCCATGAAGGAAGTAAATCATATCCACCAAGGTAGTCTGGAATTTGGATGACAACTGAACTCCGTTTGCCAAAACTAAACCAGGGATTTCTGCTTTCCAATCAAGAGAAAGCTGAACCAGATCTTGCTGGAGCAAAGGATGATTAGCATAGGCAGTGGCATCAGACTCGGGCATCAGGACACACAGGAGGTCGTGACATAGCTGTTGAGTGAGGGTTTTGTTGTAACTGAATACAGTGAGTAGAAGAGGCTCTGCAGAGCTCAGGAATCGAATGCTGTGTCCACCAAAGCCAATCTGGATCTCCTGCAGTCCCGAGAGAGGTAGAGCATGAAAGATGCTCATGGAGCCAGAGTGATTATCTGACAGGACCAAAGCATACAAAGCTGACCGAAGTAGCAGCAAACATGCTGGCTGGGGGTCAGGTTCTGCGCAGTTAGCAACGGCAAGCCAATAAATGCCTCTGACTTCGTTTGTGTCACCCAAAGGTTCTGGTAGAGAACAAGTCACACACTCAAGAAGATCTTTTAAAGGGCGCTCTTGAAGTTGCAGCATTTGGTCTGGGAATTGCACGAGGGTCTGCTTAAATGCTGAGCTCTTTCTAGCATCTTCATATTCAAGGCGTACAACTGAGCTTGGCAAGGAACCTGGTAAACCTGCAGCCACAAAGGCAGAGGCCACGGGAGGCGTGGCACTCTCTGTGGGCCTAGATCCCCTTGCCTCGTGGCTTTCGCTGCTGCCAGCATGAGCTTCAGGAAAAGAATGAGGTTCTGTTGACTGTACGTGGGACTTCAGGGGCACATCCGGGGCTAAGTGCTGCAGAAACGGCATTCTTCTGATGAATGTTGTCACACGGGAGGTGAGCCTACTTGGGGCATAAAGGCTGCCCATGAACCTGGCATGGCTGAGCACCTTTGTGCCAGACTGGAGCAAGTGACTGCTGGTGTCTTTGTAAAGATCTGAGAACTTGTGGTAAAAATATCCCAGCCCATTGTTTCCCTCTGTCCTGGTATTTATCAGTAATTCTGAAGAGCTAACCTTTTTAGCAGCTAACTCTTCCTCATCTTGCAGCTCACTGCAAAACTCAGAGGCCAGTTCACCCCGAGGAACACTGCCAGATGCACTCTCCTCACGAGAAATGCTTTCAGAGAGAACAAAGGAGAGCACCTGGCTTTGCCTGGCCTGCCGGCTTCCACCGTTTATAGAAACTTCTTGGGATGTGCACTGCAGCAAAGTCCAACTGGACTGAATTTCTCTATGAGTCATCAGCTCAGTGAAACTCGCTGACGTAACCTGAAAATCTTCTGCATCACCGCTATAGCTTTCATCAAGAGAAGAGATTTTAGGTAGATTAAAATGTTTTGGTTCAAAATGGCCAGCGCACTCAGAACACTGATATTTGCAACCACTGTCCTGCAACACCTCCGGCACTGAGGACTGATCCCTTTGCTGGTGGGTTCTCTCTCGTGATGCTGAGGAAGGAGTTTCAGGGCCTGAGATGCTCCATGTCAGGGGATGACACCAGGGGTTGTTCTGATGCACCTTCCTCCTCTCCTCTCTAGTGGTGCTGGGAGTTTCAGTGGCATACCTGGGCAGAAGCGGGGCAAGGAGCCGTACTGGGCGAGACTGCCTTTTCTGTTCAAGGTGTCAAAAAAAGTTGAAATGGAAATGTGGTGTATCACTTTCTGCGATTCTTTTGCACATGATGATTCTTGTAATCATTGGTTTCATTGGGTGGATTAATTCGGAAGTTAAATCAAAAGCCTCAACCATTCACAGTTTTACATGATTTAAGAAGAGTTGATCTGATTCACACATACAGCATCAATTTTCTGTATTATACATTTTATAAATCACCAAGTCTTTTGATAGAAATACACCATACGGGATTGATGCACAGTATCCGTTTCTTGGTCTAATATTTCATTTTCTCTAAAATAAATCCCAAGATCTTTGATTCAATGCTTAAAAGCTCCAATTTAATTCTGAAAATAAGACCATGGTCGTATGTCCAAAGAAATCAGATGACAATCAGATGGCAAGGCCAAAAGAAATTTACAAGTATTCTAACCCAGGTCATGTTTCTCTCTCCTTTTGGTTTGTTTCATGGGAATCCTTAATTATGTTTGCCCTGGTTAGATTATTATTACTGCTTTCTACAAACTATCACCAGGGAAGGCTTACTGCACGCCTGCTATGTGCCAGGAACTGTGGGCACACATAAATGAAAGCCAAAGCCTTGGTCTGCACAGGGTCACCTGCTAAGGACATGGGTATCCAGAGGAAGATCATGTCATTACTGAGGGACTGGCAGGAGTGGGTGGCTGCAGACAAAGCCAGTTAAGCCTACTGTGGTACAGCCGCCCTCTTGTTCTCTGTTTAATAATGTATGGACACCACCTGGAAGATCTTCCACCTAGTAGTTTTTTGTTCTGGAGTATTTTTCAATTTTGGAATATATGGCAAGGACATGCCCCTCCGTGGAGGAAAATACAAGTAAAATCTTTACAAATTGTATGCCCAAATAAACCTTTGACAATCCACCAGAGAAATAAGCTAATCAGTCAAGAGCATTTCCTTTGTACTGCTGCCAACTCACAGTCTACAAAATGAACAATGTTTCAAAAACATGGAGAAGTACTCAGTTTCACTTCCAAACCCCTTGTCTGATTCTGATTATATAATTCTGCCTTTTAAATGCAGACCAAGGGAAAGGATACTGTTAGGAATGAAAAACTGGCAAAGCTCCACCACAGCTACGTGCCATTCAAATAAAGCCAAAGCAGTTCGGAGCTGCAGGATTCCCTTTAATTTTAAGTCCATATAATAGTTCGCCTTCCCTATTAGCCATTAATCTCACTGGGACTTCAAAATTCTAATTATGCAACTAAACATTAAGAAAATTTAATCACATGAGCATGCCATAATTTAAGGCAACCCTATCAATCTGAAAAATCATTACCTACCTCATATTTTAGCTTACGTTGAATGGTGCCATTGTGGAGTTTCTCATTATCCTGAAAAGAAAATAAAAAGTCCTCTATATTAAATTATAGCAAGTTCACAGAAAGGGGTGGGGTGATTTGATTAAAAGTATTTATGGGAACAAAATTCTAAATAAACATACTTGTCATTCAACAATGATAATCCTTCTATATAATTTATATTCTCAAGGTAAACATGACTCTATGGATACATCTGCCTGTGAGAAAACCGAACCATTTACCCCTAATCTTAACATTTTTCTTAAAATTTTAAGAATATTAAAAACAAGATGTCCTTAGGACAGTTCTTAATTTGCAAGACAGAAATGAATTGTCCTTATTTTGATAAAAATCAACTTGTCACAAATATGTACCTTCTCAAACGCAAAATTATATTTATACTTTGGATAATTTACAAAGCAAATTAAATACATATGGGAATTGGGAGTATTTTGGGAGAAACAGAAAAATGTTACATGTAGGATTTTTATAAATCAAAGTAAATAAAGCATTTTAGGAGAACTTATATTCACTTAAAAAGTTTTCCCAGAATTATAAAATTATAAAGTTACTCTTGAATATTATCTATAAACTGTTAAGTTCTGCCCAAGCAATATAGATTTTCTAGAATATTCCACATCTGAATTTTCTCACTGAAAAACAGTAATAAAAGACCCCACCGCTACCACTATCACCCTAACTTATCTGCAAGGTCATCTTGAAAAATAAATGAAAGCATTACTTGATTACAAATCAATAACGCTCCTTCAGCTCACCTTCACCATATCTGCAGATGTACTGCTGTCTTCATCCATCACACGATGCAAATCCTGAAGACGTCTTTGGACTTCTTCTTCAATGTAGGCGTTGATCCTGGAAACAATGCAAATGGGTAAATCTGAATGCTTCTAACCACACAGGACATTCTGAGAGCCTCTCTTTACCATGTCCCTCACAACACAGAGATTCTCAACTCTAAATGCCAAGCGTAACAACTTGGGACCTTAAACGCTTTTCTTTTTTTTAAGAAATCTAGGGCCATGTGTTTACTATCTGGGTTTTCCCCAAATAAGACAGAACTGAATAAATAACAGAATATTGGGAATGAAAAGGAGATGAAGTGATCCCATCCAAATCTTTTCTGGATTTGCTCAGTGGAATCCCCACTGTGGGCTGGGGGAAAGCCACAGTCAGGGGTTCAGAAGGCTTCATGGTCTCAGCTCTGACTCTGAAACAGAACAATTCATTCCCAGGGCCTCAGTTTCCTCACACAGAAAAGGATAATATACATGATACTTACTTCTCACACTGCAAGGTTATTTATGAGGATTACACACAAAAATATGTAGGTGAATATACTCTCTAGGAATTTTCATTATTCACATGGAACAACGTCTTGCACTGTTCCTTGTCCGTCTCATCTCTCCACTTGGGTTATCTGCACCTGGCCAGTGAGACCACATCTTAAAGGTCTGTACCTTCCAGAATGCCTGGCAGGGGGGCCGAGACAGAGTGGAAGTCAGAAACAGCTGACTTCTGAGGCAGTTGTCAACTGCTACCCCAAAAAATGTAGGTGGACTTGTATGACGTAAAACCTTAATCATCCCAGTGTGTTTCAGCCCAATCTCTGGTCTATCTTTAGGTCATTCTACCTGGACGAACCAGAGAGACCGGAGAATTCTAGTTTCATCGAAAATCATTCTAGTGGCTTAGACTGCCCAAATGGAAGTCCTATGCAGTTCTAGGCCCCCCTCTCTCAATTTTACAGACACTAGTTAGATGGATTATTTTAAATTAAATGGTTTCCATGTTTACATCTTAGCACTCTCACTAAATAAATATGTAACCTGCATAAACACATGCATAATCCTGCAAACATTTGTGTACTATTAACCACAGAAAAATGATTTTCTAAAATACTAGGTAAAGATAACACTATTTTAGGTAGAATAGCACAAAGTACCATATTTACATTTCAGTATTGAAAACAAAAACATGTGCAACTGAACATGAGCCAAAGACATTTACAAATTATCTCCCACCATAGTCATTTAAATTTTAAACCAGCCCTATGGAAGATGCAGACTTAGATTTAAAGGGCTAGAGAGGTTCATGCCATTCTGAGTACATTCTGATATCCAAATATGTATCTCCTAATACCCAGGGTTCAGGACTGCCCAGTTTCAAATGTTCTCATAATATAGATGTGGTGGAGAAAAATAACATTTTCTTATAGGCAAGGAATGATGAAGTTGATTTATCTAACAGGGGTCCTCAAACTTTTTAAACAAGGGGCCAGTTCACTGTCCCTCAGACCGTTGGAGAGTGTGCACTGTGGGCCTGGGACAAGTCAGCTGCTAAGCAGGACAGGCAGCGGCGGCAAAAACACCTGGTGGGCCGGATAAATGTCCTTGGCGGGCCGCATGTGGCCTGCGGGCCGTAGTTTGAGGACGCCTGACTAAGAGCTCTAAGCCACAGAGCAACTCACAATGCCATCTAAGATGAAAATCAAAACTCTATCTATTTGTTATCAATGACATATAAATTGACTGTCAACACAAGGTCCTTCTTCTTGGCACAATTCAATTAATTCTATGTCTTTGTTCTATTCAACCTAGTCCTGCATCATTTCATTCTGGATGAGCTTGTATCCCTGCACCTTTTAATTCTACCTTGTCACACAAACTACAATTGACCCTTGAACAACAAAGTTTGAACTGCATGGGTCCACTCATATGTGGGGTTTTTTTTCCAATAAACATAACTGGCCCTTCCTATTGGCAGGTTCTGCATTTGCAACCAAACAGTGGATCAAAAAATATAGTATTCACAAGATGTGAAACCCAACTTTTCCTAACCTCGAGGTCTGTAGGGCCAACTTGAGTAACCATGGATTTCAGTATCCAAGGGTGGTCCTAGAGCCAATCCCCCACAAATACTGAGGGATGACTGTACTTGCACCAAGATTCCTTGGACCTGGCTGACCAGTTCTCAATCCTCAACTTCCTTCAAATGACCTCTCACCACACCACTGGCAGGGTAGCAGCTGCCGAAGACAGAGCACATCTCAGGCATACCTGTTACTTGCTGCCCCTGATAGATCCCTCCATAAGCAAACTGGCCAATACAGGTACAGCGAGTCATTAAATCACACCGAATTAAAAGCATGGAATCAGTGCAATGTCCAGTACCTGTCGTCCATCAGGGGGCCCAGGTGAGATTTTTCCGCACTGAATGGCAAGCTGGAAGCAGCAGGCTTCCCCTCCAGGGTCCCATGATGACCTTTCTGAACACCATCGACCTCACAAATCTTCTGCTTCAGCTGCTGGATTTCATGCTCTAACCTACAGAGATGGGAGCCACATCATTCATTCACTGATAGTATTTCTTGAGCATCTTCACAGTCTGAGACACTGTTTTAGAATCCATGGGGATACAGATAAGAACTCCATGTATAAAGAGCTTTATCTTCCAGTAGAAAAGGTGACACATACCTATAACACCTTCTAGTAGAAAAGGTACCATATACCAATAGACAGGGTATAAGGAGATAATGGGCGACGAGAGGGGTCCAGGACAAGCGCTGTAGGTATACAACAACTGGAGACAGTTTGACCATACAAGCAAAGATATTCCCACTGTGCTCCAAGCAACTCCTCAGAGGCAGGATTTTGAGTTCTCTAACTCTTGCTTCAACAAGAGTTGATTGTAGACTACATATCAAGGTTCCACTAAATATTTCTGCTCAATAAAAGAGATCTGTGCTTTATAGAGTTTTTCAAAACTACTTATCTAGGAAGAACTTCATAGTCAAAGCAGTTCTACATTGAGTCTTCAAAAGCCAGCGGGAATGTGGGCATTTGGGGACGATGGTAGAAGATTATCAAGTGCAGAAAGCACAATGAGCAAAGCGGCTATGCCACGAAAGCCTGGACTCCACTTTGGCTAAGGCAGAGGGTGGGGGGAGGGGAAGCAGATGGGACAGACCTGGGGGAGAAGGTTCATTCCATGAGAAATTAAAATAAACCATAAACTACGGGACCAAAAATTTGCCTCCAATGATACATGATACATCTGATATGAGGTCAAGGGTATGTAAGGCAGTTCTCCTGCTGGCACTGGCATGCCTTAATCTGAGACCATCAGGCTAGGGGGCCAAGCTTTCCAGTAAACATGGGCCCAGGGAACTTCAGACTGCAGCCCACTTGCTGAGTGAACTTGGGCAAGTTATTTAAACATGGGTCTGAATTTCCTCATGGATCAAATGAGAGTCAACTAATCTCTCCATTCCTTCAGCTCCAAAAATCAGAGATTCTTGCTTCAGATGCTGACACACCAGGATGCTGCCAGTCCTCTGGTGTCACCAGTAGCAACCTGACTGCTCTATCCTGGATGAAAAGACCAAGTTCTTAACTCTCAGACATGTGATCACAGGGTTACTAGGGGTAAGCACTCATGGGATCTGTAGGAGACAGTGCCCAGCTTCACTCAGCCTTTCATTTGTCTACCGATCGGCTAGACTTCCTGAGCATCAACTTGCAGGACATATAGTATTTTCATAAGAGGAGGGAGTAAATGACGAAGAATGATGTAAGGAGCCAGGTGGTAGGTAGGCAGAGGATCAGGGGACAATATTAACAGGGTCTCAGCAATGGCAAGGAAAACCAGTAGGATGTGAGCAGGTAATTAGCAATGTTTACAGTTAAGACTCCTGCTGGGGTTGTCGAGAGGTATATTTCAGGGCTGGGGCAGTGGAAAAGGCTCCACAGAGCAAAGAAGGGGTTTAGTGGGGCTCTGAAGCCTGAGTGAGATTCATATGGGTGGCAAGGGACAAGCAGGACATCCCCAGAAAGGCATTCCATGTGAGGAACTGGCCTGCCGGTGTGGCAGCCACATGGCCGGTAGACAAGAGGGCAAAGTGGCTCAGAGCCAAGTGGTGAAGGCCTGGACCTGAGTTGCAGCTCTGCCACTTTCTAACTATGTGACATTAGCCCCCAGTGGCTATACCAGCATCGCAGGCTTCAATTTTTCCACCTGTAAACTAGAGATGATGGTACTCTTAATTGGAAGAGTGAATGACAATGCACATATGGCATTTAAAACAGAGTTGAGTTACACAGGGTTAATCTTCACGGTTTACATCGTGACTATTACTATTATCATCATTATTATTAAAGAACTCGGACGAGATAATATCATTAAATGTGAGTATTAACAGTTTGCCTGTTATCCCTGCCATGGGGACAGGGGTACGGGAGGCTTTTCTAATTGGCTTGCTTGATACATGTCAATGGGGCAGCTGGAGCAAGCAGGTGGTAGAAAAGGAGGCAATAAAGAGGATTAAACCTTGTTCACAAGGCACTGAGAAGCCAATGGGAAAGCCAAGTTCAGGCTTGTTATCCAATCTGGTCCCACATGAATTTAAGAGAGAAAATAAAACAGAACACAACAGACATTCCTACAGACAGCTGCAGGGGCATCACAGAGCAAAGAGCCTAGAATGTGTTGGCCTGAGTTAGGTCTTAGCAAAGTCTACTTCATCTAAACTTCTGCAGTGAACAACCTGCTTTGTGTGGCTTCTGGAGGAATGCTGACATTGGGTAATCACTTCCATGGAAATCGCAATACTATTATAGAGTATTAATACTAAATGGCCGGTTGACAAAAGCTGGGGACATCAAGCTAAAAGCTCAGGCTGCATTCTTATTGAACACTGCAGGATACAAATTGAGAGCGTGCCCCCTACTACTTTAAATTTCCTGGGGCTGCAGCTTTGTCCAGCAATTTCATTTACATAACATACCTGCAATCATTTCTTAAATCTCCAACCTATTTCTCTGAAATAACAGCATTATGGTTTTTGCCTGTTATTTGGTTGCTGTTTTGCCTGAGGGAATTACCAGAGAGCAATTGAAAATATAATCCACACAATAGGCTGATCATTTGAAAGGAGGCTGTCCTGACCTTTGCAGGCAAGGTGATAGGCAGAGGCTTCAAGTGACACTTCTGAGAAAGTCTTGCCTGCTCACCAGCCACTGACCCCATGCCCCTGCCAAATGCCAAGCCAGGGTCTTAGAGGCCAGCAGACTGGACTTGTGTAGAAGCCCTCTCAGAAGGTGCTGTGGGTGGGAAGAGAGCATGGTTCTAGGCCCTTTGACCTCAACATACCAAGGCCTGGAGCTAAAAGAAAATTCACAGACTCCTGATCTCATCCACTTGCTTCTTGGCACAGGTGAGGACACTGAGGCCCAGAGATTCAAGATCCTGCCCAAGGTCATCTAGGCAGGAAGGGGTTGGGCCAGGATGTGAATCCTCCTTGCAGGTCTCCAACAGGGTGAGGTGTGCACACTGGGCCACCAGCCTTCCTGGGAGTCTTTCCCTCCTGTCCGCAGGGCTCTGGAAAGGTGTTCTCAAATTCATGTACTCAGTCATTTTGAGAACATACTGTCTGGTAAGCATAGTCACAAGGAACAGGTGGGGAAAGGTAAACATTCTTACCTTACCACAAAAAGAGTGCTTGTTTCCTAATTTTATTTTTCACAACACCAAAAATATCAGTAAATCAACAAACATGCTTGGATATCTCACTGCGTTCAGAGTATGGTTTGTTGGTTTGGTTGGTTGTGTTTTAATATAGAGTCCTGAGGCCTCCTCTCAAATACTGTGACTCAACAAGGATGAGGAAGTATTGATTTTGAGTTCCCACCAGGTTTTGAGAATCAGTACATTATATGCAGCCCATGAGCTCTGGGAACCCACAAGTGCTAGTCACCAGGGAAGGCGTGAAGCCACTGATGAGGAGGGCAGTGGAGGCGGGGGGAGGTGAGGGAGGAAGGCAGGAGGAAAAAAAATAGGGAGAGAATGAAAGAGACAGGAGAGGGGAGGAGAGAGAGGAAGGAAGAAGGCAGGGCAGAATCAAGGTGGAAGCTATCTTAGTCTTTTGCATTTATCACAATATTAAATAAAACACACACATTCCACAGGTCAGTACAATGATGGACAAGACCTTTGCTTTTGTCTATGTGTTTTTTTCAACTTTAGGCCAATGATTCTAAAACAAGCATCCTAAGGAGAAATTAATGAATGTTCGAGGTACTTTTCTCAGTGTTGGCAAAAATAACCATTTGCCTATGTATTAGAGAATAGCAAAGCTAAAAGAATCATTTTTAAAAGGCAGTGAGAAACACACCAATAGGGGGGTAGTAAAAAAATGATCAATCATTTGGCACCCACTGTATGCTGCACCTCACCTCTCCCGGTCCTTCTCCAGGGCTTCCTGCTCGGCCTCCAGGCTGGCCCGGAGCCCCGACTGCTCTCCGCTGCTGCTGTGCAGAGTGGCCAGTTTCTGCCTCTGCTCCTCGATCTCCACGCCCAGGGTGGAGCGCCGCTGCAGCGCCGAATGCCTCCTCTCCAGCCTGGCCACCGCCCGCTCCAGCGCCTCCCTCTGCTGCTTCTCCCGCGATTCCAGAATCTCCTTTTCCTTCTTCCTCACTTTCTCCTCCTGGCGCGCGATGTTGGCAGTGAATTCAAAGGTGGCTTGGAGCTTCTGCAGCTGGCTAGCGTTGGCTTGGTACTGTGCAAGCTGCTCTTCTTTTTCTTCAATTTCTTTTTCAACTTGATAAAGAGTGTTGTCTAAACTGAGAGGGCCTCTGTCGAGGATCTCAAACGCTCTCTGCTTTTCTTCCAACAGAGTTGGCAAATGATTTTGCAGGAGGTACTGGAGCTGGCGCTCTTTATACTGCAGCCTGTACTCCACTGGCTTCATTTTCTCTAAATCTGGAGCCACCTGGGTGACCGTGGCGACGCCCTCGTCATGTTTTCCCAGTAACCCTGACTCTTCGTCGTTGTCACATTTCAGACGTTCTAGGACCTCCTGCTCTTCTTCGACTTCCTTTCTCAGGAGGTCTTTCTGCTGAACCAGGTCCCTCTCCAAGTTCGCCAGCTTGATCAGCTGCCTTCTCTTGAACTCGAAGAAGTGCCGCTGGGCTGTCTCTAATTCCTCGCCGTCTTCGTCCCCGCCGGCGCCAGCCTCCTTCGCCCGCAGGAGCAACTCGCGGATGCCCTCCAGGTCCCGCTTCTCCTCCTCCACGCGCTGCACCTCCCCGCGCCGCAGCAGCCGGATCATCTCCTGTTTCTCCCGGAGCTGCTCCTCCAGGTGCGCCACCAGCATGACCTGCTCCTTTTCTTGCTCCTCCAGCCTCTTCTTTTCCAGTTCAAGCTTGGCACACTGCTCGTCCTTTTCCCTTTGGAGCCGGCCCAGCTCCTGGAATATCTGAATCTTCTCGGCCTTTTCGTTGTCGTTGAGTTCTCGGAGCCGCTGGAGCTCTTCCTGGATGCGGAGAAAGCTCTCTTCTTCTTGTCTCTTCTTCTGCAGCTCCATCTCCTGCTGCTCCCTCAGCCTCTCCTCTTCAAACTTCTCCTTCTCGGCAAGCAGGTCCTTCAGCTTGTTCTCGATGTGGAAGCTCCGGCGCTTGAGGCTCTCCTCCTGCTTGCGGATCTGAAGCTGCACGATTTCCGTCTCCTTGCGCTGCGTCTCCACCTCTTGCTGCATCCGCTCCAGCTCTGCCTTGTCCGACTTCTGCTTTTCCTCCATTTCTTCGATGAGTCTCCTGAAATGCAAAGTCTTGACTGATCATTATTTGAGCACCGTGTTCGAATGCTGCTCTAACTTCTCCCTAACTGAAATGTTCTCAAGATGCATATACAACATAAAGCCAAAACGTAATTAAAATAAAAAAGAAAAGGAACTGCTCTCCTTTTAAATTTTCAGCAGCTTCCTGTTTCATTTTGTTTTTATTCTTTAACAGTCCAACTATCATCTGCCTAAGTATCCTGAAGCAGCCTCTGATATCATTTCTTTGTAGAGCCAATAATCATAATGTGTTATGCATGATATAATTTAAAAAGCCCCCTGAGCTCAAAGAGAAAGAACCATGGCCAATTTAAATTTAAATGTGAATAATTTTATCCGGCCCAATAACTAAAATTCAACAGAAGTTCAGTTGCAAGATGACATTAAATAAAAATGCTTATGCTGCCCTTAACTCATTGGGGTCAAATACCAAAGTCAAGATAATCAGCAGTTCATTGTTCCAGCTCAAACAACTACATGCTATTTAGCATTTAATCACTAGTTTGGGACAAACGGTGATCACCAAATGGCCCCAAATATTAGTTTATTAGTGCATAACACTGAAAATAACTGGACTCTCCATTAGAATACTCAGACTCATGATTCTAGGGGTTACATGTTACGTTTTCTCTTGAAAAACAAATGATCTTCCCTGGGTGCTATGTCAAAGTTTCAGGCTTGGGATGGCCTCCAAAGCAAGAACACAGAGTAAGAGTGCAGATATGTGGCTTTCATCTCTTGACCCACCAAACATCTCTCCTGTATGCTACATTAGTTTAACTGAAAACTGAACTAATTCATTTGTGACATTTAAACTCCAGATTCTAGAAAATAAATATCTAGTTTGCAGATTTTCTATGGCCTTAGTTTCTGTTCCAGTCTCCATTCTTGGTCCATTTCTTAGCTTGTTAAATAGAACAGGAATAAAAGAAAAGGAGAAAATAGGTTTTCTCAGGCAAAGAATTATTTCAGAGCATATAAGGAACTCTCCAGATCGATTGAACAGCCAAATACGTGTGCACATGTGCATGCACACACGCACGCACACACACAGAAGAAAAGTGAGCAAAGAATATGAAGAGGAGAATTGTAGACAGGGAATACAAATGGTCAAATGACATCATGAGGAAAATGTTTAAAAGGGAGGAGGTATAAGGAAGGGAAATTGTCATTCTCTTAGTTTTTTAAAAACTCGGGATATTATTAAGAGAAGATATACTTTTGAATTAAATTTAAACAAATATATATTTGATGTATTCAATTAAATCGATATATTCAATTTGCATACAGAGTGTATTCCCCCTTTCTCACAAATATTTGAAGATGAACTGTTTTTTTTAAAAAAAATTAAACATGAAGTAAAACCAAGAGTTAAAAAGAAATGACATATAGACATAAGACATGTAAATAATAGACATGGAGCAAGAGGGAAGTACTGAGACAGGAACAGATGAATTCGGTCAAGGATATCAACACAGGAATCCACAGGCTACAAGAGTGTTGAAACTCGAACCCCACATGGCTTACCTTTTACTTTCCAATTTTTCAAGTTCTTCACGCTGTTGCCTCTCAAATTCAAGTCTAATAAAATCAAATGAAAATGAGTCACTTCTCTGAAAAAGCTTTTCTTTCTCTCTCTCTGTATATAGAATCATATATTACAAAAAGCATCAGTTTTTCAACCATTATTTTTAATTACCATCAATTAGCAAGTTTAAAATGTATTCTTTGCTCTATGACTATGATTAGAAATTAGACATACTTTTGGGTGTTTGAACTCAGACTGAAAAGAACAGATTTTACTTGACAGAAAACAAACAAAAAAAAACACTATTGAAAAAGCAAAGTTAAATGAGACTTCTAAATGATAAGCATGTCTACTCCATGCAGCTTAGTCACTGATAAATATATAAAAACAGAATCTCTACCTTAGACAGATGGGTCCTTTTACAGGGAAAAGACTGTTAGGGAGGTAGAGAAAGAGCACAGACATCAATTAAGAAAAAAATTTAACAGGAGGAAACACAAGGAGAAAAGCAGTAAGGTACTTAACAGCTAACAGCCATGTACAAATTGAAACATATTTCTGTAAATATCACTTTTCCCAATAATTTCATGAAACAAATACTCCAAAAAGGTAGCTCTGTTATGTTTTACACATAATACTGATAAAAATTACGTACCAATCATTAAAAATTATAGTCAAAGTCATATTTTTACTACCTTATATATAGTAATGCTGCACACAGGTTCGTCAAGATCCTCTATAAGTAGTAGTTATGTAATATAGGAGTTACTGAGGGTCATGAGATCGTGAAAAGATTTACCACAGTGTTTGCAGAATAAAGGGATCTAGGTCATTGGGAATTTCAAAACAACTCACTAAAATATTGATAAAGCAAGTTGATTTCTTCTCAAATATCAGATTTAATTATTGCAAGGTTTCACTATTCCTATTAAACAGCATGAACTGTAATTCTTAAACATTTTCCTGTTGTGGTAGAAGAGCAGCTATAGCTAAAGAGCTGAACTATGGAAAAATTTACCATAAATCCTTCTCTGTGGGTAATGTGTAAACCCAGACTGGCAACAGAGTTGCTTAACAATTAGCTAACGGATATTTCAAATAGTTCTCTTTGGGCTAATAGTTCTAATTTGGGCTAATAATGAGCTTAAGATGTCTGGTGGCTTTCATAAGTAGAACAGAGGTACCTATTACTTGGCAGGTACTGTGATGAGTGATTTACACATGTTATCTCCCTTTGTCCACCCAGCAAACTCTGCAGGTACCAAACAGTACCTCCACCTTACAGATGAGGAATCCCAAGTTTCAGATATGTTAAACAACTTGCCCATGGTCATAGTGCTAACATGTGGCAGAGCCGGGATTTGAAACTAGGATAGCCTGCTCCCAGAATTCCTATTAACTCATTTGACGAGCAATGTTTAAATTTGTGATATAAAACAAAAGTATTAAATCCTTCACTGAAACTTGTTAATTAGGCTTCTATGTATCCTGCTGCCAAATGAAAATAATCTGTAGCTTATTGCAGACATTGTCATCTATGAGAAATCAGTCCCATAAATGTATATGAAAAGCATTTGCCAGTTATGGAGGCCAGCCCATATGTCATTACATTAAGTAGGTTTAGGACTTCATTAAAATTAATATATAACCATTCTCTTTTATTTAACTACAAACAGAACCTTGGAGAAATTTTCAAGTTAATATCTTCATACTTCAGTATAGAGTTAAATATAATCTTTCTAGTGATATTTACATAGCTAAAAAGAGTCATTGGATAAAATATCATTTTTTTTAAGAGATAGGGTCTCACTCTGTCATCTAGGCTGAAGTACAGTGGCATCATGGCTCACTGTAGCTTCAAATTTCTGAGCTCAAGTGATCCTCCTGCCTCAGCCTCCTGAGTAGCTGGGACTACAAGTACGTGCCTCCACTCCCAGTTAATTTTTAATTTTTTGTAGAGGTAGGAGCTCACTATGTTGCCCAGGTTGGTCTTAAACTCCTGGCCTACTCACTCTGAGGTGATCCTCCCACCTTGGCCTACCAAAGTACTGGGATTACAAGCATGAACCACTGTGTCCAGTCCCAAGAATCACTGCATAAAGTACTTTTAAAACACCAGGGAATTTCCCTAATGGAATTGTCTTTATTCTTGATTTTTATTTTCTGTAAATAATAGCTTAACATGCCCATCAGTAGACACTGCTTTGACAATGTCACATGTGCACAGTCAAAAGCCAACTTAAGGAGAGCTCAATAAAAGCCAATTTTGGTTTGCAATGGGAGAAGTGACAAGACAAGAAGCTTAAGAGGACAACAGAAGCCAGATGGTGAAGGACCTTGGAAGTTATATTGACAACATTGAACTTGATCCTAAAGGCAGTGGCAGAAAAGCATCTTGGAACAGGCTGTGTAAGAGCACATACACCTGATTTCTGTAGAGAACAGATGGGAGGGGCAATGTGGAAGCCAGGAGACAAGTTAGTCGTAGTAACTCAAATAAGAGATGATGGAGGCACGATCTGAGACAACTGGAATAAAGGTGTGAAGATATCTTCTGATGTTGAGCAGGCCCAGCCAACATAATTTGATAACTGGTTTAGTTTTGGTGGGGGTGGTTAGGAGAAAGGAAAAGTCAAAGATGACCATGAGGTTTCTGGCCAGGTTCCATTGGGGTGGGAAGGCAGAACATAACTGCTAAGAGGCTGAGCTAAGAGGTCAGCAGGTCTGAATACAAATTCTAGTGGTTATAAGACCATATACAAGTTATTTAACCTTGGATGTTTCATTTCCATAGAAGTTGAAGCACATAACACGTCCCACCACAAAGGGTTGTAGCCAGGATCAAGTGAGATAATACACATAAAATGCCTATATGGCACATGCACACATTGGGTACTGCATATAGATTGGCTGTGGTCCCCTCCGAATCTCATATTAGAATCTGATCCCTATTGTTGGAGGTGGGGCCTGTTGGGCAGTTGGCTCATGGGGCAGGATTCCTTATGAATGGCTTGGTGCCATCTGCTGAAAAGAGCTTGGCACCTCCTTCTCTTTCTCCTGCTCCCTCTTTTGCATGTGACACAGCTGCTCTCCCCCTTCACCTTCAGCCATGAATGGAAGCTTCCTGAGGTCCTCACCAGAAGCAGATGCAGGTGCCATACTTCTTGTTCAGCCTGCAGAACCATGAGACAAATAACTCTCTTTTCTTTATAAGTTACTCAGCCTCGGGTTTCTTTATAGCAATGCAAAAGAGACTAAGACAGTACTGCAGTGTTGTCTCACATTGCTGCAGTCCATTGAGACCAGGAGAGCACTGGGGAGGGAGGCAGCCAAGGGAGGACCAGCAGCGGCCACTACAGTGGTACTGGTGCTCAAGGTGGGGGAGGCCAGGTGCCACGAACACCCACGGAATCCCACAACCACAGAGGACTCCCTCTCTACCTGGCACTGCTCTGAGTACTTTGCATTTAAATCCTCACAATGACTCTGTGAGGTGGGCATCATCATTATCCCCATTGCACACATGAGAAATGAACACATCGCTAGTAAATGGCAGATCAGGCTTGACTCCAGAGCCCACAATTTAAAACTCTTTTCTATCCTGCTTTCAAGTGGGCTCAGTTTTACACATGCTGAACCCAATGGTGACAGAGGGCTATTCACACTGAGGTGTCCAGCAGGCAAGAGGATACCACAGAGATCTGGTACTCAGGCCCTTATCAGGGACAGAAATACAGACTTGGGATTCATCAGCATGTAGATGGGAATCAAAGTCACAAAAGTGAGTGAGGTTACACACGCACAGAATAAGAATAAAGAAGCTTAGTGCCAATTCTGAAAGACCACAGACACTGCAGTGACTAGCAGAGAAGAAAAGGCCCTCAAATGAGGCTAGGGGTGATGAGTTAGAGAAAGAGAGAGAAAATCAGGAAAGGATAGGCATAGGAAAGCAGGAAGAGGGTGTTTCAAGAAAGAGGAGGAGATCAGTAGTACGAAATTATATAAGAATGTCGAGTAAGATAGGGCCCAAGGAGCACCCATTGAAACTTAGCAACATAGAGGTCACTGGTGACCTTGAAGTGACCTTTGTCAGGCCAGGGCCAGACTGCAGTGGGCTGTGGAGTGAGTGGGGGAACGTGGAGTCTGTGATGTAAATATGGAGGAGCGCTTGTTTTCCAAGTAATTTTAGTAAAGGCGAGGTGGTGGTTTTAGGAGGATGGGTGCTCATTTTAACAGATGAAAGAGCCTTGTGCAAATTTAAATGCTAATATAAATAATCCAGAAGAGAAAGAGATTGGGTGAAAACAACTGAGGAGAGGATAGGAATATCTGATGGACAGAGGTCCTCAAGCAGGCAATGGCTAAGAGCAAGGGGCTCTGGAATTAGTCTAGCTCAGATCAAACCCTGGCTTCTATTTTGACCATGGGACAATCTCTCAACCCTTCTAAGCTTCAGTTTCCTCATCTGAAAACAGACTCAAAAATAATACTGGTCCTCAGTGGGTGAGAGTATCCAATGAGAGTACACACTGCCCACTTAGCAGTAAATAAATATCAGCTATCAATCCTATAGGATCCATAGTACAGGTAGGGGAAGTTACTCTGAGAAAGACAACAGGGCAGCTCTGCCTTTGGACAGGAAGGAAGGTGGAAAGGATGAATGCAAAGCAGATATGGGATTTGAGGGTATCATTCTCTTAGGACTTCTGCATTCTCTGTGGGGTCAGAAACAAGGTCCTCTGCAAAGAGTGAGAGGAAACAGCAGTGGCGTTCAAGGTAAAGGATTAGGGATATTATTTGTAATAGAGAAGGGGCCAGTGGACAAGAGACCTGACAGAGGAAACGAGTGAAAAGGGCTGGCAGAGCATCCTTCAAGCTCCGAGACTATCAACTAACCGACAGAGGCACTGATGTGTGTTGGTGTGTTTCCTCCTGCAGCACGGAGCTGACATGGCCGGGTCCAGGTTCAGGGCAGGGAGACAGATCAGTGGTTCTAGAGCTGGGACTCTGCAAGTGGAATAGAAGGACCATCTGATGACTGGGGAAGCAGATGGCTCAAGTGTTAGAGAAGAAGATTTAACTGGATAGGGAAGTGAGTGGGGACAAGATGAGGCTTACAGGAAAAAGTAAGAAATCAGAGAAGTCTCCAGGCTGAGGATGGATGTAAGTTCTATTTAATAACTAGCTTGTAGGATGAGTTATCCTCAAAGAATCACCCAAGACAACAGCATGACTTAGAAAGATGGTGAAAGACTTAGAAGGAAATATCTGGAAGGGGAGGAGAAGACAACAGTAAAGAGAAGCAAAGAGTGGGACAGGCAGATGTCACAAGTGAGCGGATGAGAAACTGCTCCACAGGGCAGAGGAACGGAGTTCTGGAAGCAGCTTGGAGGAGGAACTACGAATCTCAGGGTTGATGATATCACTGGCTTCTTCTCAGGAGAAGTTTCCACTTTAGAACATTTGATTGGGATGGAGAAGGGAAAAGTATTTGGGTCAATGGCAGCTGTCAGCCTCAGGTGCTTAGAAGACACAGGTTTGGACCCTCCTGAAGAATACTATTTACTGAAATGTGAAGTGCTCCATCAAGAAATCATTCGCATTGCATGCCTATATCAAAACATCACATGTGCCCTATAAAGATATACAACTATTATGTAGCCATAATAAAAAATTTTTAAAAAGTCAGATTCCTATTTTAATTCTGAATGTAGAGATGCCACTTTATTTCTGTGATCTTCTTCTAAATAGGGAGAAAATTTGCTTATTTTCTACTGAATGCAATATGCCTTTGGTAAATAATGATTCCCATTTCCTCAAAAATAACAGAAACAATTAAAAAACAAAAAAACAAAGCCATAAAGATGCTCAGTCTTAACTTAAAGTCACAAATAATATAAGAGAGTCATTTCAAAGTTAGAGACTACATTTTAAATATGAGGTGACATGAGCTGTCGCTGATACTGTATAACCTCTGCTAAATATTATACATTTACTAATTATACTTTAAAATGTTTCTCTTTCGATAATCAGTGCTAATTATTTCAGATAGAAAACCACAATAGATTGTAAAATATAAAAATGAAAAGTGTCAGTATCAAAGAAAGAATATCAACTATAATTGTACTTGGATGTGGCTTCATTGTAAAGTAAGTGTAATTCACTACCTCATTTTACTGGAATTATCGTGGTCCCAAATGCTAACTTCCCAAATGTAATATGTAAAAGGAAAACCACAAAAGGATGTAATTTTTGCAGCTGTTCACAGAATTTTAAAGTGACATTTGGAAGTATACATACTGTGTTAGTTCAACAACAAAGCACAGCACAAAACCTATTTTTATGAGAAATATCCTTTGTTTTGCACTAAAAGACATCTAGTATTTTAGATATAACTGCATATCTTGCAATTAATGTACCTGTTATTATTGACAATGAAAAAAGCGAAATGGTGGGAATTTCTCAGCTTACACCATTACATTGAAAGTGAGAGACTGTGATCATCAAAAAAATAAATAAATAAAAAAGAAAGATAAAAAAGAAACAAAGAAACATTTAAATAAACTGAAAGCATACATATCTGCATCCCTCTATCGTCCTAACGGTATTTGTTTTGCATCTCTCATGTCTTTTCACTTTCTAAAAGGAAGATGGTGACGCAGGCCCAGCCAACACCTGCGCTGGCAATTGTGGCCGGCAGATGAGCCAGGAGGGTAATGGCAGCTGAGCTCCAGACTACAACATGCTGGGAAGGACGATCCCACAGGGCAACAGAGGGAGGCTGAGGCAGTCATACTGGTGAAGTCCCCAACATCTATGTTTTACTCTGTTGTCTCAGTAGGTATACAATCAATCAGATAAGGAAAAAATTCTTCATCAATGGGTAGGCCACAATTTTTTCTAAGTGATTTTTAAGTTATAGTCAAATATAGGGATGGCTCCATGGGCATATGGCAGACGGTGCAGCTGCACAGGGCCTGAGCTCAGACAGGCCCTGCACTTGAAGCTTTGCTGTCATTCTTAACGATATTTGAACAAGAGACCCCACATTTTCACCATGTACTGGGCCCTGCAAGGCATGTGTCATTTTTGAAAGCACTTCTGGCCTGTTGCCTGAAATGCTTGGTGGGATTTCTCAGTCCATATTCTGGTAGGAACTGGAAAAGGACTAGAACCCAGTGGAAGAGGTTTTGCCTTTCCCCGATCCTTCACAAGGGCCTGGCTTTTGACTGCAGTGGTTCTGCAATGCTTTAGACCAAAACGACTGACCTTCTCACCACCTATCACCCCTCAGGAACTTTTAGCCAGTCTCAAATCACCTGACAACCAAGCAAATTCTAAGGAAACTGCAGTATCTTAAAGACTAAAGAGAAATTTTAGATTTGGGTACTGGGTTTGTGCTGGACCTCTATCCAACCTTCTTCCTGAAGTTGAGAACTCTAACATTCTAGATGTTCTTTGAAGAATAAGCAGAAAGCAGATATTGTCCTGGGGTAGGCTCAGGGAAACTGATGAAAGAAGAATCCAGCCATTCATCTGGGTCTTCGACTCTACCTGGAAAGGCCTTGAAGTCTTTCCTAGGTGCATCAGCTCTCAGATGAACTTTCATTAGAATGCTAAGAACAGTACCTTGTAGACACAATTGGAATTTCTACACCACTAACTCCCCCTCATCCCTTTTTCAAATCAATGTCAGGTTATCCTACATTAGACGGATTTAACATACAACAATTCAAGGTGAGTATATCAAGATAGGGGTGGAGTGAAATAGCAAGAAGTCGTACATGCAATTTAATCTAGAAGGCTGTGAAATTAAACCTTCTAAAGTCAAAGGAAGAGTTTATAACATAAATACCCAAAACATT
Organism: Cheirogaleus medius; assembly: GCA_008086735.1. NCBI lineage: Eukaryota > Metazoa > Chordata > Mammalia > Primates > Cheirogaleidae > Cheirogaleus > Cheirogaleus medius. Next base: position 17,740,362 of record VBSM01001118.1, on the reverse strand, counting down.
CTGGGAATGGGTTTCTAATAAACTTTCAAATCCCTAGTCTAGAAAGTATTCAGTTAAATTTTTCAAAAAGCCAGCCTTAAGCCTTTTTTGTATTGCAAATGGAAAGTGCCCAAAGAAACAATGATTGCTTTAAAAAAAAAATAGTAAAATTTGAAAACCATAAGTATTTTCAGGTTTCTCCCCAGCCTATTTTTCTTATAACAGTGATACACCATGCTCTAAAAATGATGGCCAAGACTACAGGTGTTAAACCCGGAAACTTTCCTGATCAAGCCACAAGATCACAGGCAGTCTGAACTGGATGGGGACTCAAGTGATCCTATATTCAACTCAGCACCCACCCTACATCCTGCCCCCCCTCCCTCCTACTTTTCAGTCCAGGAGACTGAGGCCCACAGGCTATGAGAGAAAGGCCCAGTGTGACTTCCTCTTTAGAAGAGCCTGGAGTCAAGCCTAACTCTTGCAACTCCTCATCCATCTACCCTAGAATTGTTTCACTTCCTCAACCAAACCATGGTACCTTTTATCCCACAAATAGCCTCCCAAAAGTTAAAAATGATCCATCATTCCAAAAAATAACTCTTCCTATTGGACAAACAGAAGAATGCACCATAGGCAATTTTCCTGCCACTTTACTCAGCCATGCATTCTACACACACAACTAACCTCGCTAAGCTCCAGTGAGATTCAAGGGGGAGCTGTCAGGAGAATAAAGAATGGACAAAGCGCCCTTGGGCACTCCTGAGAGAGGGAATCATAGCGAAAGAAACCATGCACATATATCGATACACAGAATGTGATGAGCCCAACAAGAAAGGCATATCAGCAACAGGGGATGGGGTGGAGGGAGGGCATTTACGGCTGCAGGGAGGACAGGAGGCCTCGCAGAGGAGGTGTTGTCTGATCGAGACCTTGACAAATGAACAGAATTATGATAGGCAGAGGGTGGGGCAAATCCAGCAGAAGAAAAATAGGAAGAGAAGAGACAATTACAAGGTACACAGAGGAAGCTGTGTAGAGGCTCACCTGGCTAGTACTCAGATGAAATAAAGGGAAGTGATGAGAAGTAAAACTGGGAAGTTAGACCGGGGGCAGAATGTCCAAGGTCCAGCCAACACACAGATGGGGACACCTTCCTGGGCAAGCTTCCCTTCCCCCCAACCCTGTGTAGCCCCCATCACGGGCCTAAGCACTGCTGAGTCAGCAAAAACAAAAAATCCAAGTCACTATCCTCATCTGTCCTAGAGTGGGGGCCAGCTAACTAATAAATAATGAGTATGTTACATGATAAATGCTATGAAAAATCATAAAGCTGGGGAAGAGAATGGATTGAGAGGGGACATTCAGGAGCGAGCTGCATGAAGAAAGGGAGTGACCTTGAGGATGTGTCTGGTGCTGACACGAGGGAGGAGCCAAAGAGAGACCAGGAAATGATGTAGGCCGTGCACTGGGAGCACAGCAAGAGGGCATGGTGAGAAAAGACGAAGCCAAGGAGAATGGCAAGAGGAGAGCAGGGAGCCAGGGCCTCACAGGTCACAGAGGGTGGGGGCTGTGTCCCCTCCACTAGGACTCCTTGAGGATGGAAACCCTCACCTTGGCTGACTGTATCCTAAGGGCTTTCTGCAAGGTGATCAACCAATGATTACTACGGGTAGTGTTCTGAAGTCAGTGATATGAGCTTCAGAGCCAGAAGACCAGTATCATGGAATTCCAAAACATAAATGCACCATGATTTATGCACACAACCTCATGGTGCTGGAAATGAACATAGCAGATGATTCTGAAAAAAGTTTGGTGGGATCTATACTGGGTAGCCCAAGAAGAGGTTAGTTTAAGGAAAGAAAAGCTGTGCACACTTGTGAGAAGAAAGAGAGCAGAGAAGTGAAGTTTGAAGATGCAAAAAAAGACTCACGAGCTGCACCACAGTTCATCTGCCATGATAATACATGGCTGAACTGAAGAGCTTTGCAAATCCGCTTTATACATTTGTACACCTTTGAGATCATGCATGTGAAAGACAAAAGACAACATGCTAACATGTCTTTCCAGGCAACGCTTGAAATGAGCCCCAGCCTGGAGGTCTCAGAGGGCCCCTTCTGTACCTCTATCTGCCTGTCCACCACTCCCAGCTGGGCCTTTTCTTTTCTAGTTTCCAATCCAATGGTTCATTCCTTCCTTTCCTTATTTATCTTCCTGACATTTCTCTCCTCATTCTTCCCCTTGTTTCTTTAAACAGCAGAAGGCAACAAATAAAGAATTATACTGACAAAATAACAAGGCAGACAAAGATGTATATAAAAGAATTAATTGCAATGTCATCAACAATTTACATGGAAAAAAAGAAATAGTTCCAAGTGTCCTCAATCATTAGGCAAAAGTTAAATTATGATATAAACATAGAATGAAGAATCATGTTTAAGGGCCTAGGAAAAAGCTCACAATAAAATGTTGAGAGAAAGAAAAGGCAGAATACAGAACTGTGAATCTAGTGTGATGTCAATGTTTTTAAATACTCTACATGATGGATAATTATGATATCTGATGTACAATATATGTACGATATATGTATTGCTTAAAATTAAGCAAATATTACAAATGTAAACCATTATTTCTTAGCGGAAGGATTATGAACATTTGTGATTATTCATTTCTGCATGTTTTATATTTATATTCTACATGTTTTATATAACAATAATTTCATTTTATAATAAGTAAGACTACCTTTTAAAATTTTTTTAAATCTACTTTGATTGTAGCCATCATTTCACTTCTGTTTTACTTCTATCAATCTCTGGTTCATTTCCATTTGTTTCCAGCAACGATGACAATTAACTTTTGGTCACAAGATATGGGGGTTACTGAACATCTGATGTCACTGATGTGGGAAACAACTAGTCAAGGTTAGAATTATAGTCTGTGATAAAAGAAGGGGATGGAAATGCCTCATTGGGGAACAATTCACATATACACACGTCCAGTCAAGAATTATTCCTTAAACACCCACTTAGAAGTGGGGATATAGTATTGAGAATATCAGACCCCTTCACTTACCACTAAGTACAAAGACCAAGAATAGAAAAACAGTTGCACCAACTATTTAAAGTGCTAACAAGGAAAGATAGAGAATGCTATGAGTGAATAGCCAAGGAGATGAAATCTGGACTGGGGATGGTAAATCCTCTTTGAGGAAGTGACATTTAAACAGAGTCTTAGAGACTATGTAGGTATTGGTCATGGGAAGGGCTAGTGGAAACACGGACTAGTCTCCCAGCAGGAGGGAACAGCACATGCAGAGACTTGGGAGCAAGAATGGATACGTAGAACTGGAACGCTTGACTGAATCAGCAACATGAGCTAATCAAACGAGTGAATACATTACAGAAAGCTGGTGACGTGTAATCGAGTTAATACAATATGTTCCTTCAAATGAAAATCATGCTGTCATGCAGGACTGTGGTCCCCAAACCCTGGGCCGCAGACTGATAATGGTCTATGGCCTGTTAGGAAACGGGCAGAGCAGGAGGCGAGCGACTACAAGCAAGCAAAGCGTCATCTGTATTCACAGCCGCTCCCATTGCTCACCATTCCACTCTGCACCCCAGCACCCCCTTTGGAAAAATTGTCTTCCATGAAACCGGTCCCTGGTGCCAAAAAGGTTGGGGACTGCTGATGTAGGACTAAGAGAAAATCTACTGTCTCCACCCTTGCCCATAACAACCAATCATCATTTCACTAGGAAAAGTCTCATTTGCTGAGTTGACCTTTACAATTCAGCTTTAAATTGTGCAGTTACAAAATAAGTGAAGCATACATGTAGCCCACTACTCAGATAATGCAATCTAAAGTAACTGAATAAAGACAGATTGTTCTTTGAATTCAACAGCTCATCTTTCTGGCTACTTTGAAAACAGAAAACACACAGGAGCTCATCATTGAAAGTGGCTCACAGTGGAATAATGTTCAAGGACAAAAAAGAAAAAAAAAATTGGTAATTAACACTGATCTCAGTTAATGGAGGAAGAAGCCCACTTGTTTCAGTGGCTTTCATCACAAGTTCCCCAAGACTGTGTATCTTAACAAGCTATTTAAGGCAATCTATAGCAACTGTAAAGTTAGTAAATGGTCCATAAAAAAGCAAGACAACTGAAACCAAAAACTGAAGAAGAAACCAGCCTTGCAGCAAACTAAACTTTTTAAAAAATGGTAAGGCCCAATAAAATAAACCAGCAGAGATAAACACAGTAAATAACCATCAACTAAAACACAGGCTAACTACCAAATTACCAGCAACATAAATATTGCCAAGTACACGTATAAAACATCTGTGCTCAAGGTCAGCAAGAAAAAAACAGGATAAGACAATTTATAAAGTAGCAGAAAGTGAGCAAGAAGAGGAGAGAAAAGTGTAGCCAGCAGGTCACTGTGCCTGCAAAGAAACGTGGTCTTCCCTCCTAGGACATGCATGGGGGATTACGAGCTCACCTAGAGGTGCAAACTTTGTCAAGAATATCTCTAGCGATGAGCAGATTCTATTTCTGAAGCCCCTTCTACATTGCTAAGAAGAAAGTGGGAAAAATGAATTCCTCTTGACTCACATTTATTAGATGTCTATTAAGTTCCAGCTACTATGCTATGCACTGTGGGAACAACACACTAGATTCTGTGTCTGTTTCCTGGAAGCTTACAGTCATCTACAATGAAGGACGTACCCCTGTTAGTGATGTCTGCTTACTTTCTCCCTAATGTGATGTATTTATACTCGTAGTTTAGTGAAGGGAGAAAAGAAATGAGGGAAGGAAGGAGGAAAGGAAGAGAAGGATGGGAGGGAAGGAAGTAACCACAAAGGTTATGGAAAACCACAAAGGTTTAGCTATAAATCTGTTCATCCCAATACCTTGTGATAGTTGAAAACTAGACAACAAAATGCATACCAGTAGAATTTAAGTTACATAAGATATGGAATATCCATACACTGGAATATTACATGGACATTACAATAATGTATACAAATATTTGAGAGGAAAAGAAATATTAAGTGCAACAAACTCTTACAAGTCCAGTATGTACTCATCTTGGTAAAAGATGTAAAATATAAATGTATATATATAGAAATGTGTATCTACACACACACACACACACACACACAGAAAGACAGACAGAACAGACAAGAGCTATAGACTAGAATATTTAGCAACATGTTAACTCTGCAGTAATTTCTTTTTGTGCTTGTTTGTGATATCTAAATTTCCCATGATGAACACATTAAAATAAGGAATTAAAGTATCGCTCAACTGGCTTCTTATCCTGATGGGCGATGACTTCTGGCCATCCTCAGAGTCAGGGCCTTTGTTGGCCGTTGGGTCAGTGCTGGCTCTGATGCAAACCAAAGCTGATCTCAGGCGGATACGCTGCTCAGATGACACTCCTCAGGTGGCCCACCAAGTGCAGGGCTGATCCTGACTTCTGAGCTTCTGGGGTCTAACTGGGTTTAAAACCTAGGTGCTTCTCCTCTTCGGAATTTAATTATTCAAATATATCCATTTAAATGGGCTCACCGCTGGTTAGTGCTCAGAGGAGGCTAATGCGCCAGTGAAAAATTCCTGTATTTTCAAGACTGAAATGAGCTTGGAAGTTATCTAATTTTGCTTTGAGCGCCTTCAAGAAGCTGTGAAAGCTTCCACATCCTGCCAAATTAGCTGCCTGTTTGCAGTCTCAGAGCAAGGCAGAGAACGCCGCAGCAGTCGGCTTGGTTTCTTCTTGAGGCCTCTGTGCCAGCTGAGGAGGAATGTTTCCCCTGCAGGGAAATTATCTCCTGGCAAAGACCCTGGCTGGGCACTTCTCCAAAGTGGAGCTAACTCCCAAAGGAAGTCACCAGGCTGCTTTGCCTCTTCCAAAAATTCTCTGGCACTAAGTACCACGCATGTGTGTGTACAAATCACAGTTTCCAGGGAGCTTGAGGTGTGGGCCAGCAGTACGTTCCAAAACTGTGTCCTAACTTTACGCACCCAGTTGGGCTGATACAATGTGCTTGGGTAGCAAGGATTTCACTTGTAAAACTCCAAATTGAACTATAAGTCAGAGCATGGGTTTTGTTTGTTTGTTTTTAGACATGGACTATTTGGAAAATTAAGAAGTTGCCTGCTGAACACAGACAAAAATCAGGTTGCTCTGAAGATAAGTTGGATCTTACCAGATACAATAATTTGCAAACCCGCCATAATTCTTTCAGAGAGCTTTGCTCTGGGAAAAATTGAGTACTATGCAGTAATTTTTTAGTCTATTGCAAAACACATACTCAGAGCTACACAATACCAAAGAAACCAAGAGGTATGTTAATCTGCAATAGTTAAGAATGCCACCAAACATGTAGGAAGTACAATCTGTGTGGGTGAGCGACTCACAAAGACAGGGGCCAGGTAATGTGGAGATGCTAAAAAGTGCAAACGGCCCATTTGAAGCCCAAGGCGCCTGGACGCCTATCAGCAGACACATCCTTTGTGCACAGAGCAATTCTGCTGGCCAAAACCTACAGCTCAGTGAACATTAGTGAAGTGCCCACTATGTGCAAGCTTCTGGAGATTAAAGATGAGTAAGGCATGGTCCTTGCCCTCAAGAAACCTACATCAATTAAACACACAAGTATCAACTAAATGAGTTTGGTAAAAGCTATGATACAAGTATGCACAAAATGCCTGCCAGAGGACAAAGAGGGAGCATTTGGCTCAAACTGGAGATGCACAGAAAGCTTTCTAAGGACACAATTCTTACACTCAGAAGATGAAGATGACTGGCCAAGGAATGAAGAGCAGGAAGGTTTTATAGACAGTTTTATAGATAGTTTTTATAGATCCAGAGGCCTACAACGAGGCATTATCCACTTAACCCAAATGATAAAGTTCAAGGTGGAAAGTGACTGAAGATAATGTTGCAGAACCACTTCATGGCTGATCAGGTTGGAGCTGGAAGTCATCTCCTAGGGGTACTGAGGGGCCAGGCCAGATGCTGGGAAGAGGAGGGGGTCTTGGAGGAAGAAAGGGTCACCCTGAAGGGCTGAGGAGGCATGGTGAGCTCCACCTTCAGGTCCAAGGCTGGGACAGGACTCCAGGGCAGGTCCATGAGTCTCCCTTCTGCCATCTTATAAAGGAAGTCAGTAATCACCGCCAGGGCCATGATAGTCAGAACTCTGAAGTATTTGCTATTTCTCACATATTGACCACGTTGGTCATTTAAAGAAAAAAAAAAAAAATCCCTCCTATTATGTTCTTCCACAGTGATGAGTGGCAAAATCTTCAGAGGGAAGACACCCCACAGGCTTGCTGGGGTGTGGGTAGGGACGGCAAGGGGAAGAGGCTTGGGAAGACTGAGTCTCTATGTGAAGTCAACTTGGAAAGAAAAAAATCCTAGACGGGTCGAGTGGGCGATGATTGCCATCACCTGGCAGAAGACAGGCTGGTGCCCAGGACTCAGGGCTGGAAGGGAAAGCAGCTGTAGAAACTCAGAAATAGTCGCATCATTAAACAGACGTGGGCACGAGAGTTTAACACAAAGGAGAAGGCGAGGAGGGCTGTGCGTGGGCATGTTGTGGGGGGCCACGAAGCTAACATAATACGCACCTACCGTGCATTATGGAATAATTAGCAGGGCCAGCTGCTAGTCCGTGTGAGGGGGAAAGTATTAAGAACAGCAGAAGAAAGTTCTGAAACAAGTCTGCCTGAGCAGGAGGTGCCATCGATGCTCTTTAATTTCTGCTTGTTAAAACTGGTGCCAGACAGGTGACAAGGCAAACATGGGGTAAGGGACTCCACCCTCTGCACCCCTTTCCAGGGCTTGCTCACCTGCTGAAGCTGCAACACTGCTCACAGGACCCTGTGACCGCATGGGTGCCCTCGGAGATGACTTAGGAGGAGATGTAGTGCCCTGTGGAGCATGGGTCTGGGTGGAACTATACATTTGCCCTAATTTAAAGATCCCCCAAACAAATCCAAGTTTGTCATGTGCTAAGACAATGCTACCGCCATCCTGATTTCTGAAAGGCTTTACAAGTGTCTTCTCTGTTCACTGAATCATGCTCCGAGGTGACTGAGTCCCAGTCCATCTTAATTGCTCGAGCCCCAGCACGGGGCGGAACAAGTGATGGGCCCTCAAGCACCAGCTGAATGACTGAGGTAACTAACAGTGGAAGAGCTGTGGACATCTGTTTTATTCAACAGGGGGAACTGCCTTCACCCTGCAAGCTAAGGAACAGTGCTTCTGACAGGCCACACAAACCCCAGCTTTTCCCAGGGGACGTCTGATTGCTGACAAAGCACTGAAAAGCACAGTCACTCACAGGAGAAAGTTCAAGGCTGGAGCCTCGTTTTTCAAGGTTGTATTCATTATCCTCCCTGCTTCTTGACAACCTGCTCCTCCTCTTCCCGTATTTCTAGTTCCGCTGGTGGCAGGCACCACCCAACCAGTTATTTAAGCCAGAAATTGGGAGTCAACATCTTTCCTTTCTTGACATCCCACCTCCCATTAATCATCCAGGTCTCAAGACTCCCTGCCCTGATTATCTCCACAGCTCGGCTGCCTTCTGGGTTTCTGCCACCGCTGCCTCAACTCGAGCCCTCGCCTCTAGTGTCCTCATATACAGCTGCTTCAGGTTCTCACAGCTCCGCCATCAGAGCAATCCCTCTCAATGCAAGGATGGTCGGGCTGCTCCTGGCTATAAACACGCCTTGGACTCCTACCACTGACTGGGTCTTGAGAAACGTGGGAAAGAGCTGGTTGAACTGAACTTGGCAGAACCTGAGAGAGGTCATGTAATCATCAGGATACATCCATGTTAGATCTACATTCGTCATTTATTTACTATACTTATTGGAGGAACTGAATTTTCAGATATTCTTTATTTCTATATTTCCAAATGCTGTTTTCAAAATTGGACATTCTTGAGAAAACAGAAGGAAAAAAAGTGGAAAAAAAAAAGGCATAATAAGATACCATCTCATACCCATTACGATGGCTACTATCAAAAAACAGAAAATCACAAGTGTTGGTGAGGATGTGGAGAAACTGGGCCCCTTGTGCCCTACTGGTGGGAATGTAAAATGGTGCAGCTGGTATGGAAAATAGCATGGCAGTTTCCTGAAAAATTAAAAATAGAACTATTGTATGATCCAGAAATTCCACTTCTGGATATGCCCCAAAACATTGAAATCAGGGACTCAAACAAATATTTGTATACCCATGTTCACAGAAGCACTGTTTACAATAGCCAAAAGGTAGAAACAACCCAAGTGTCCATCAGCAGATGAATGTATAAACAAAATGTGGTATATATGACACATACAATGGAATATTATTTGGTGATAAAAAGGAAGGAAATTCTGACACATGCTCCAAAGTGGATGAACCTTAATTAAAGACATTATGCTAAATGAAATAAGCCACTCACAAAAGGACAAGCACTGTATGATTCTACTTAGATGAGGTACCTAACAAAGTCAAATTCATGGAGACAAAAAGTAGAATATTGGCTGTCAGGAGCTGGAAGGAGGTGGGAATGAGAAGCTACCATTTAATCAATACAGAGTTTCTATTTTGCAAGATGACATGTGTTCTGGAGATTGGTTGCACAATAATGTTGATGCACTAAATACGATTGAACTATACACTTTCAAGTGGTTACCATGGAAAGAATGCCAACTGAAGACCTACCCACCCTTCAGCATGATCCTAAAATTCAGGACCATCATTCTCTACAGCAGGTGGCAAGTCGAGGGAAGCTGAGAGCCAGGGAAAGAGAAGGTGTGATGAAGCATTAAGTAATTTTTACTTGAATTGATACCAACAAGTACTGCAGGGGGAGCAGAGACAAAATGTGCCTACTAACTGAAGCCAGGTGAACAAGATGCATAACGATGGTGTTAGATCCATCCAGAACCATCTACTCAACCAACTGCAGTTCAGTCTAAAACAGATTGCTTTTCACTTACATTCTCTGACTGCCTGGGCCTATTCTCCATTTCATCATGAGGCCCTCTTCCCACCTTTTGCTTGAGGATCCTGAACGTGATCTTAAGATTATTCAAATAGCTTCAGTGTCATCAGGAAATTGACCTAAACCATAAAGATACATTCCTCTGCATAATATATATCTTGTTACAATATTTGGAACATTCATGCCCAGAGAAATTAATTTAAAAACCTTTTCCAAAGGATCTCATGTGTCTTACTAAAATTTCATCCTTAATTTGATTACTAAATTTTTATTAAGCGTGTTATGTGAAAGACACCTTAAGATACAGAAAAGAATAAAACAAGGCCCCTGACCTCAGAAAGCTTCCACTCTAATAGGATAAACATGCATACAAGCAAAATCCTTACCCACCACCACCCAAACTTGTCCTCCCAGTCTCGCCCATCTCAGGAAACGGTGTATGATCTGCCCCATTGTTTAAACCTGAAACCAGGGAATCACTCAAGATCCACTTGATTCCACTTTGATCCATCTCTATGGCTAACACCCAGTCAAAGCCACCACTATATTTCATATCTATATTACCAAGGAAACAGCTTTCTAAATGGTCTACTGCTTCTATGGCACATTCTCCAAATGACAAACATCCTAATATTTGTAGTAAGTACATCTTCAGATTACGCTCCTGCTCTCCTTCCGGTGGTTTGCCAGTTCTCCTGGCAAACAGTCAAACTCCTTCCAGTAGCCTGCAAGGCCCTGTATTAGCTGGCTCTCAACTGTCCCCAACCTCATCTTGTGCCATCCTTCTCTTGCTTCCTACATCCCATGGACTTTGGGCCTCTTCTCACTTCTCATTCAGAAGCCACTGCACTCGCCCTCCCCTGTCTGAATGCTCTCCATTCTCCTCTTTCTGTTTTATGAGTCTCATCTACTCTCTACTCAAGTCTTACACCAAATGTCCCCTCTGTAGGAAGGGGACTCCTGACCACTCCATCAAAAGCTCCCAAGACTTTGATTTCACTTCATTTTCACTTTCTGGATTCAATTTTAAATTAGCTGTTGAGTGCTTCTCCCCTCCAGCCAGGAAACTGACCTTGTCAGCACTAGTGGCAACTGTGCCCCTGTCCTAGAATCCCGCCTGGTTCGCAGGAGGCGCTCAGAAAGGATTTGTTGATACATGGATGTACATTACAAAAAAGGAACACAGCAATGGAGCACTGCACAGTGAAAAAGGGACATTTCTGATTGCGGGGAGGAAAGTTGGGAACAGCTTCCAGAGGGAGAGATTGTTTGTACTATGCCTTAGAGGATGAGTAGGTAGAAAAGCAGAAAAGCAAAACTGCTTTTGGCTCTGGAACTAGCAAGTGAGAAGCCCCAAAGGCACGGGCTAGTCCAAGCGGGACTGAGCAGGGAAAACGACACTGGAGATGGCTGGAGCCCAGGACGTGTGCAAGAACACACTGAGAGAGGGGCACAGATGGTGGAGAGCCCAAGTGACGCGGTACAGGGTTGGAACTTTATTGTTCACACCATTGAAAGTCAAATAAAAAGTTCTGAGGATGACGACTGACACACTTTGACCTGCATTTTATAAATACTGAGAAAAACTGTTTGAACTTAAAAACAAACAACAAAAAATGGCATTACTTTTAAGAGAACTATATGTTCTCCTATGTTTGGGGGAGAAAAAGGAAGGGCTTCCATCTCCTGTGTACATGCAAGAAAAAGAGGGTCCCATGGTTAGTGAACCTGTGTTTCAGAGGAAAGGCTGAGTATAAATTGCTTTTTGGTTTTAAAAGGCATTAAATAGCCACATTACATTTCCAAATGGATTCAAATTAAGAGACATCACCGCTGCTGAGGACGACGAAGGTGGTACCTGGATTCCAGGATTAACTGGGTCCTGAGCCAGGAGACAAATCCAAGCAAGAAGTCTTCGTGTCATAGGACGATTTAATTATACAAACAGTATTTAACAGATGGGAATCACACTATTTAAACTGAAATTAACACTAAAGACCTGTAGTATTAAGTTAAACTTAAAGTAAACATATGAATGATTCAATCTCAGTCACCATAAAAGGCAGCTCCTAAAACTACTTTAAGGAATTAAAGACCTACAGCAAAGCCTGCCTTCCAAAGGACTGATCATTTAGTTGCTCTCAGAGTGTTCTCACATTTCAGGGGTCGTATGGATATGGCTTATTTCAAGACAGAATTATTTAGTGAGCACGACCTTCCTCAATAAGCATGTACAAGATGGAAAAGCTGAACGGTAAAGACAAAGGCTGACACAAGGGAGGAAACCGCTTGTGCTTCCAGAAGTCCTGGAAGGAGGGAGGGGCCCTGGAGCCTACAGCCAGGGGTCTGCACTAACTGGCTTTTTTTCCCTAGCTCAAGCACGGAGTTGGATCTGGGCTTCAGCTTGCTGGCCTGTAAAAGGAGGAATCCAGACATGTGCTCAAAGGTCCCTCCTATGACAGTGAAGAAATTGTTGTAAAGTATCTGCTTTCCATAAACCACAGTGCCGACTTGAGCTGAAGGGCTGAATGCCTTTGAGTACATGAAATGCTGAGTCGGGGGGGGGGGGCACAAGCCATGGAACTGACCTCGGGTATGAACCGGCCGCCCAGCTGGAGTACGGCAGGCAGTAACAGAGCCAAAGATGGGTGCTGGCATCAGACAGCCCCGGACACGTGCCACAGCTCTAACTATGATACAGGGCTGAGCAACTGCATATAAATTTCCCCAACATATAAAATGGGAATAGGGGTGTAGTGAGAATTGAAAGATCGTGAATTCAAGGTGCTTAGCACAGTGCCTGGTATATAGTAACTACCAAATAAACAACAGTTCTAGAAGATGTTCTCGTTAGTTTTATCTCACTTATTTTGCTATTAGCTTTACCTCCATTATTTTATATGAGATTCTCCTGGTAGTAAAGATAAAATTATGAAACCTCACACAAAACTGGAAAGAACCCCTAAAGTCCTTTCATCCAGCTCCCTGTTTTCAGGCATTTTCACTACCACTGTCATGTTACTGATGAAGCCACTAGGCACTTGAGCAGTTAAGCTGACTGCCCAAGGTCTCCCAGCCCCTAAGTCCATTTAAAACACTCTCGTTTGCACTCAGTGGTCCCCTAGTGACTGGAAGTAGTGACGATAATTTCCTGGGCTACTGGATGCCCTAAGAATCAAGGCTTCCTCTGTTAATAATTTATAAAAGGAGATAAAAGTGCATAAGCCAAAGGGATTGTGCACTGAGCAATCAAAGTGCCGACTCTAAAATATTAGACAGTTATGAAAATGATAATGGGCCTTGTAACAACCCTTACTGATGCTTATGATGCTGTTAGGCAAAAAAAATCAGAAAACACAATCCCATTTATGTTGTGATTATAACTAAGTAAAATTATGCACATATAGAGCAAGGGCTGGAAAGGAACTTGGAAAATGACTATGGCTGATTTGATGAGAGGCGCAGTTGCAGAAGTTTTATTTTTATCTAGTGACTCTAATGGAGTTGGCACAATAAATGCCACAACAGATATCATCACAGGGAAGGAGAAGCTGCCGTTCACTCACCCGGGGTTATACAACATGACCGCGGACAGGTTCTCGCAGGACTTCGAGAGGTCGGTCATGGACAGGCTGAAGGAGGACAGAAGGCCACTCTAAGAGCAAACACAGGGCAGAGCAGTTACTTTGGCAGACAGAGAAGGCCACTGCTCTGGGCTCATTGCTTCCAATGTGTGAGAGACAATGAGGTGCACACGCTCCTAACTAGCATGCGTAACTATTAACTGGTCTATCTGAGGAAACCCCAGCTAAGCACAGCAGGGCCCTAGCATTCTGGGACTGGAGTCATTCACCAGGAATTCCACAATGCAGTTGGTCTCCCTGGCCAGTACAAGTCCAGGAAAGGGGTCACGACATTTTGTCATTCTCCTGTTATCAGCGGCGCTCACTCACACTTACTGAGTGATAAAGATGAAGGCGGGAGAGGTGAAGGGAGACCAAAAAATAAAAGCTTGACCTATTTTGCTTCCATGGAAAGCTACTGGCAAACATGTTTTCTTCCCTCTGTTCCTCTGAAACTGTGGACCTAAAAGGACCCTCTAGGGAGACCCTGGGCTGGAAGAGATAAGAGGCTTCACCGGCCAGAGCCAGCGGCCCTGGAGAAGGCTGGGGTTTGCAGCTTTCTCGTTATTTCCCACCTAAGGCACTGGCAACCTTGGGCAGCCCTTGCAAAAGGAGGCGAGATAAGAGGCTGTGTGGCTCAGTGGTCAAGGGCAAATGCTTCTGGTATGTAGGTCCCTGATGCAGCCCCAGCTCCCCACTTGCTGGTGACAGAACAAATTAGGGAGCGTCTCTCTCAGTCTGCTTCTCATCCCGATTGTCTGTAACATGGGGGTAGTAACAGCTGCTGCACAAAGTGGCAGAATATATGTAGAAGTTTAGCATCGTTCCCGGATCATAGATATGTTAGCTGTCGTCTTTATTATCTTCATCAGTCTAAGGCCCCGCCGCAACGTCTGTGCACAGATTTCTTTTTCCCTCTCAGTTCCTCCCTTCCTTCTCTGGTCCTCAGCCCACCTCCTCCACTCAGCACTTAAAGTGCCCTCCAGCTGTCCCCCTCCAACCAAGCCAACGTCTCCCCCAACTGTCCTAAACTAACCCTGCTCTCCCCATCACACCCCAAGGAAAAGTCACATTTACTGTGGCTGATTTTGGATGAATATGATTCCAGCATTGGGTTAATTCCTAAGGTAGATGCTGATAAGTAAAAGTCACTTTCCACTTAATGTGAAATGATGCCCAATTCCTTGGTGGGAGGGTAGAAGGCTGAAGAGAAGGATCTAGAAGGAGCAGTTTCTCCTTGCCTGCTCTGGTCTTTACTTGCTTACTCTCCGACATCCTCAGCCCATCATCTGCTGGGAATCAAACTCCCTAGAATCAACCCAGGCTACAGAACTACTTTTCAAGTGGTTCTGTATTCCAGAAAGTCAAATTGTTGGAACCAGAGCGGACACCCCCACCCACCCCCATCCCCATCGGAGGTTCCCTCCTGGAGATGTCATGAGATGTCACACTCACCTTCCTCTTCTCCCTGAGCTTGGCGGCTTCCTTTGGATGATTAAAGCGAAACATATTGGTTCTTCCCAAGAGTATCACAGCACCTGAGAACATATAAAAACAGTAATGAATTTTCAGTAAGCAGTTTGGTCAGTTGGCAACATCAGAACATGGAATTCTGTGGCTGAAATGTAATTTCCAGTGTATTATAAAACAATAAGGGAAAGCCTTAGTCTTAAAAGTCCGCTTGCTTAAGCCAATTTTAAATCTGTGAATAGTTTTGAGTGTTACGATACTCATAATATCGTAGGCAGAAGTGATGAATCTAAGCATTATGCCATACTACGAGATTTAAAACCTAATACACAGATAATTAGAGTCTTGATTGTTTGGAAGAAATAAAGAAACTAGTTCTCCAAAGAGACATCATGTCAAGCAAAGCATATGGTCACAGATGTAGGAAACATTTATTAATATAGATAAAAGTCATTTCAAAAGAAAACATGGTGAACGTGGCAGAGTATAGGTAAGTATTACTAAAATCTCCCTCAGAATTTGACAGGAAAGAAATTGTGTACATGCATGGTCTATACACAAGTAAAAACACTGCTTCTCATCAAAACCCTGTTAAAATTTAGATGGCCACATTAGATGCACAAGAAAGGCTACTTTTTGTTGACTAGAGTCCTCCTTATTCAGAAAACAACTGCACAAGACAAAAGAATTCAAGGTAAATGCTCAGGGACAACAAAGTCACAGCAGGAGGCAAGTTTCTGCTTGATTAAGCAAACAAACACTTTCTAAGGCCAGAGCAGTCCAAAGCCAGCACGGTGCATGAAGGGCAGTGAACTCCTTGTCACCAAGGGAATGTAAGAGAAGTGATGTTGCCAAAGAGATTCACTATCCTATATAGTTCCATCCACGCATGAGAGTCTGTAGTGCCTCAGGACAGACTCCCAGATTGAGTCTTTGCCTGGTAACCGACTTATATGTGAAGACAAGACACGTATACTGGAAATCAGCCATGAAGGACCACATGTGTGATTAAGTATTCAGCATATAAGTGCTCAGTCTAGGCTGGAGTAGCTGGGGGCAGACTTTTGCACCAAGGACCTAAGCTGGATCTCACTGGATAACCAAAAGGCAAGAGGAAGTGCTCCACTTGGGGTAACTGCAGGGAGAAGCTAAGCTGTGAACAGGTGAATGGCCTGCTATGTTTGGGACAAAGGAGAGATTCAAGTCCACCCCAAATACAGAATGTCTGAAATAGCAGCAAGAATTAATCCTGGATAAGCACAGTCAAAACAGACTGTGAAGACCTAGAGAGCCAGGACAAAGAGTTTTGACCAGAGATCACAAACTGGTGGCCAGGAAAAAGATCCAGCCCATGGACATATTTTTTCGTGTTTCGTTCAATGTCTAGAAAACAAAATTTTCAGTTGGCAAGAGTTAAAAATTTGGATATTTCACATAAAAGTATAGTTTTCTTTCTAGCATCTTGTCAAAAATTGTAAGATACGGTATCAGCAGATCTTTGCTGCCACTTGGAAAATTCCCTGGGCTGCTGATGGCTGCCTCCTTCGGACAGGGTATTTGACCTCTGGTTGGCCACAGTCACCAGCCTCTCGCTTAGGTAATATCTACACCTGGACCCTGCAGGTAATATCATAACCCCAGATATCTATTCTGAAACTTTTGGCCAGCATATCCACCTGCCTATTCAATGTATTACCTTGGTTATCTCAAGAGAGTTTCAAATGCAATATGGTCAAAACCAAACTGGTTTAAATGGTAACCAGAGGGAGGAACTGAAGACTTGGTTTTAGTGGATGTCATTATTCAGCAGAAATGGAGTCACTATGAAAAGGAAGAGAATTTTAGGAGACTAAGAAGGGCAGCAGTGGAGATCATCCATCCACTCTACAATTTGCTTATCCCCCTCATGTAAAATAGCATTTGTATGTTTTCCAATTATGGAAGGGCACCATCACCACAATTAAAAAAGGTGTTTCCCATGCCTGTTACAACTAGGTCTCAGAGCTGTGTGCTGCATAGAGAGTCAAAAGCTAAGCAGCCATGTCGAAGATATATGTATATTTAATGCTGTTAAAGTTACATTAGAGATTAATAAGGCAGTTGCATCCCAGATGTTAATTACATCTCCAATTCCTTTTTTTCCCCCTGTTAATCAAATGCCCAGCCGTGCAAGTTGGAAAATTGCTAAAATATGTTAATGGAAAAATACAATAGTATTTCAGAGACAGATTTCAGATTGTATTAAATCACTGAAAATAATCTTGCCACCCATGTTATTTGCATGAAATACACATAAAAAGCCCTTAAAGGAGTTAAAAAAGCAAAAGTGTCCATGACAATTCATTGCTTCCATCTAAACAATGTGACTCAACTGTCTGGTATGTGAAAGGGGCTCCTGTAAGGCTGGTTTCCTTTCCTTTCCTCTACTGTTTACCTTTATGCAACAAACCAACTAAATTTAAAAATTTGCTTCATTTTTACATGATGCATTGTTTGTTCATTCATTCACCAAATACTTAATGAAACTTGCTGCATGATAATTTGCTATGATAAACTCTAGGGATGCAGAATTGAGAAAGTCAGAGATATGCCTTGTCCTTACAGAGCTTACAAAAAAGTCAGAGAGAGGTAGATAATCAAATAATAACACAAATAAATATGCAAAGCTGCAAACCAAGGGGAAGAACTGCACCCAGGGCTCAAAGAGAAAAAAGAAGGGGCTTATTATAGGGGAAGTTAGGGAAGGATAACCCGAAGGAAGGCAGTGGTTAAGACAAGCTCTGAAGATGAGTTGGGGAGAGCAGCATGTGTAAAGGTCCTGTGGCAAGAAAAAGTGATGATGACAATGATGAAGAGGAGGAGGGTAATGATAAGTGACTGGAAGACAGCCCTGTGGCGGTGACAGCAGAAACAAGGGAGAGCAGTGTACAAGATAAGGCTTGAGAAAGAGGGAGGGAGGGACTGGACCACCTCAAATCTTTCAGGAAATAGAGTAAAGAATCTTTTGTGTTTTCTCTAGGTGCAACAGGAAGACATCGAAGAGCTTCAGGCAGCAGCATAACATGATTAGATCTGAGTTTCAGAAAGAACATTCTTGCCACTAACTGAAGAATGACCAAAGGGGGAAGAGCAGATGTGGACAGACAAGCTGGGAGGCCACTTCAAAGGTCCTGGTCAAAAATGATGGTGGCTCAGGACTGGGGAGGATTGGCAGGCAAAGGAAGGGAGCAAGCAACTCTGGAAGATATTTTGGAGGCGAAATGAACAGAATCTGGTGATGGGCTAGACATAAAGAGAACAAGGGGGGTAAAGAAGATGGCTCCTGGGTCTGGGACTGCACAACTATTGGATGGGGAGCTGTCCACACAGACTGAAGACACTGGAAAAGGATCAAGATGGGTGGGGGAGAAATTATAAGTCTGGTTTTAGACATAATGAACTAGAGATGCCTTTGGCAAATGAAAATATGGGTCTGAAGCTCCAGAATAAAAGCCTAGGATATCAATCTACCTACCTGACCACCTACCTACTGGTTGATTAATACCTATCTGTATACATGTGTTTGTGTATAAACATATATATGTATGTGTCTATAAATATACAGGTTGAATATTCCTTATCCAAAATGCTTGGGACCAGAAGGGTTTCCAATTTCTGATTTGTTTGGAGTTTGGAATATTTGAACATAACATAATGAGATATCTTGTCAAGTTTAAACATGAAACTCATTTATGTTCCATATATACCTTATGTTCATAATCTTAAAGTAATTTTATACAATATTTTAAATAATTTTGTGTGTTAAACAAAGTTTGTGTACAGTGACTCATCAGAAAGCAAAGGTGTCACTATCTCAGCCACCCATGCGGGCGATGGGTGGTTGTTTGGCGTCACCATCATTCCTGACTCTCAATTTATATGCTACTGGTAAGCAATCATTTTCTTACACTTATTCACATATAAGTACTTAACAGCAGAAAACATGGCATACCCTTAACAAGGGAAAAGTGATGTGTTTGGGGTAACTAAGCAGCACAGCAGCAGCACTAGAACACCAGGACCAGCTGTTAAACAACAGCAACAACAGACAACGGCAGGCTTGCCATCTCCAACCACAACACCCTGTTCTGATTAAAAGGTTACTGTACACTGCAGCTTATTTCTTTGGGTGAGAAGAAACATTAAAAGCAATTGAGAAATCAGGAAGTAGAGGCTCTATGGATGAAAAAGCGTTCTGCTAGATGTCTTTTTTTTTTTTAAAATGTTCCATCTAGAATCATCCGTTTCATTTAACAATGTTTTTGGTCTTAGAAGTCTTTGATTTTACAAACTCAAATGAGTTCCTGTTCTGTTATGAATGCATGCTGCTCTAGTCCTTTAATGAGCCCATTACACATTTTCACCATGTCTACAGGCACGTTTTCTACAGCGTTGACGTCACCTTCACTGTCACTGTTATCCCTGTCACCTGGATTCAGAACCTTTTTGGCTATTTCACCACCAGTCAATGAAGGAATAACTGGAGCCTCATTATCAACATTAAAATTTCTTCAATATTCACTTCTTCCAGGTTACTGATGGACTCGGAAAGTACGTTCTTTTACATATGTAAGGAGGTCAGTCATAATTTGTTTTTCTCATTTGACATACAAAAACCTTCCAAATCACCATCTTGTGTATCATCACCACTGAACATACTCGCAAGTCAGAGGTTATGTCAAGCATGTACTACTGTGTCTTTAGTCACTGTGATCCAAGCACTGGAAACATTACATAGGGCATCCCTCATGCTAAACTGCCTTTGAAAACCTTCCACACCCATGCCTCTGTCCACTGCTGCTAGCAGGTTGTTCAAGAAAGTGTTTTTATATTCACTCTTCACTGACCTAAGGATACCCTGGTCACATGGCTAAATTAATGAAGTCACATTTGGGGTAAAGCACATGGCAGAAAGATTAGTTTGTTTTTTTTTTTTTTTTTGGGACAGAGTCTCACTTTGTTGCCCAGGCTAGAGTGAGTGCCGTGGCGTCAGCCTAGCTCACAGCAACCTCAATCACCTGGGCTCAAGCGATCCTTCTGCCTCAGCCTCCCGAGTAGCTGGGACTACAGGCATGCGCCACCATGCCCGGCTAATTTTTTTTTCCGTATATATTTTTAGTTGGCCAATTATTTTCTTTCTATTTTTAGTAGAGACGGGGTCTCGCACAGGCTGGTTTCGAACTCCTGCCCTTGAGCGATCCGACCTCCCAGAGTGCTAGGATTACAGGCGTGAGCCACCACACCCGGCCAGAAAGATTAGTTTTGATGACAATTTCAGCTGGAGGATGAGCAGAACAGTTGTCAAGGAATTACAAAATCTCTTCAGTGAGAGTGGGCTACTGGCAAAAAATGTTTATGAAACCAATCAGAAAATATGTCCATGGTGATCCCTGTATTTTTGCTAGCATACTACTACAATGGTAAGAAATTCATTCTGTAAAAATGTAAAGTCTGAAAGCTTTTGCTTGCAGCAAAAGCTGCAAGTTTACACTCATGCATGCATGCTGCATTAGCAGATCTCAACCCTGTAGGTGCTGTCTAATCAGCTACCATCAGTGTCTTCCTAGGGCAATAACATGAAAAGAGTGATGTTTCATCAGTGTTACAGACTTCTGGCATCAGATTTTCATCAGCAATGACTTTGGCCAACCTGTCAATGAATTTCTCTACTGATTCATGATCAGTAGATGCTCTATCACCATGAATCTTTAAAAATTTAATGTCATGTCTTTTCTTAAATTTCTGCAACCAGCCTGTTGAATATTCAGAGCTCTCTCCAATTTTCAGTTCATCGTGATAAATCTTTGCTTGTTTCATGATCACCACACCATTGGGTGTCATGTGTTCATTGTGATGGTGATGGATCCACTCATTTGATACATAATTGAGATCTTCCTTTTTTAGCTTTTTGCAGTGTTTTTCTATTTTTCATTAACATTTATTCTTCACTTTCAGCACAGAACATCAAAAATTTACCCTTCTGTTTCTGGCCATTTTAAAGCCATACTCTTCTGTAAGATGTTTCACACTTATGCCATTGTCTAATTTTTGACTTTCTGTGCTATAGATAAACATAAATGATTCCTGTTTTCTCTTATAACTGTTATCCATAGGGGTACCTGCAGGTGTTTTTGACATTTTCAACAATATCTTTATACCCCAGAGTGGAGAATAAACAAAAAAACACAGTAATTCATGTAAGTCTTGGCCCCATGTGAGGCATTGTGGGGGACCTGCTGGGGGTGTATCCAGCCTGAAAATTTGACATTTTATTGCCCTTTGTGGGCATCCTTGTGTGGGGGAATCTGGGTATGTGTGGCAAAGATATATTACAGCTGAAGGGGCCTGGGGATTTTTTTTTGCCTTAGGGATGCTAAATAAACTGTGTATGTTTTATGCTTGTGTTTTGACTGTGTCACATGAGGTCAGGTATGGAATTTTCCACTTGTAGCACCATGTCAGCACTCAAAAATTTTGGATTTTAGAGCATTTCAAATTTTTGATAAGAGATGTTCAGCCTGTATATGTACGTGTGTGTGTGTATGTGTATATACATGTGTGTGTGTGTATATATATAAATGTGTATACACACACACACATATATATATATATATTCACACATATATATGCTAATAAATGAAGCCACAGATGTAAGAAAGAAACCCAAGGAGTGAACAGAGTGGTAGAAGAGACAAGGACCCTATCCAGGCACCTTGAGGAATACTGGCTCTTAATGGCCAAGTAGAAGAAGATGAACTTGCAAAGGAAACAGAGAAGGGACCATCAGAGGAGGAGGAGGAGACCCTCAGAAGTCAAGGGAAGGAGTGGTCAATGATGCAGAATGCTTTCAAGAGATCGACTAAGATGAAAAGACTAGAAAACACCATTGTGTGCAATAGAATGGAGGTCACAGGTGGCCTTAGTGAGAGCTGTTTTGGTAGTAGCCAGAAGGGAGGGACTGAGGAGTGAGAGGTAAGAAAATGTAGATCTACTGCGTGCAGACAATTCATCCAAAAAGTCTATGAATGAAGAGAAAGAAAGAGTTGGCAATAGCCAGAGGACTGGGATGAGAGATCCTACAGGATACTTTGTTGTTAAAAGAAAACTCATGAGTATACTTAAAAAACAATAAGCAAATTGAAAGAAAAAAAGAAAATAAATGAATAAAAGAAAAAATGAATGAGAACGGATGATGGTATAAAAGTTCTAGATGAAGCCTGGAGCAAGTGTCCTGCTCAGAAACCGTGGTGTGGCTGAGGACAAGTCACTGCTGAACCTCCCAGAATTCAGTTTCCTCACCTAGCCATCAAACAGAATAATTTCTAAGGTCCTTTCCAGATCTTAAATTCTTTTTAACTACGAACAACTTGATCTGAGGTTAGTGTGATTAATTGCAGAAGATGGACTTTTTGTGATGCATTTAATTTATCATTTTGAGAGCATGCCTAAACCTCCTTGAAATATATAATGGCTTCTTTGAGATTATTTCAGAGCTTAATAAATACCTGAAGACAAATTCCATAGGGTCTTAAAAAGGGATGGAGAAGAAATGACACTGTAAAAGGGTAGACAAAGACATTTGTTAAAAAGACAGAGAGAGGGAAAGAGAGAGAAAGAGAGAGAGAAAGAGAGAGAGAGAGAGAGAGAAGAAAAAGCTTCATTTAAATCTCTGTGAATGAGAGACCAGTGAATCTTGGTTTCACATGAGATTTTCTATTTTAATATTTCAAGTAAGCTAAAAAAAAAAGCATGTAAACATTTCTAGTGATCTCTAAGGAGTGCAGGGACAATAATCATTAATATCACAATCACCTTCCTCAAGTTTTATTGGATTTTCTAATTCTGCTACTGCACAAATAAACCAACTCATTTTTTTCTATTAAATACTGTCACATGAGTATTTCTGAGCTGATGATGGATGAATTATTTCATTCTTGGTTGAAATTAATACAAATAAATGAGACAACTGTGTTCCCAAAAGTGCATGGTCCAATGTAATGTGAGCTTAGAGGCTGCTGTGGCAGTAAAAATGGGAGGCCCTTTGTAATTCTGCTGCAGGGCTCCTAGCTCTGCATTTTAATTACTTTAGAAAGTCCCACACAAACTGGATATAATGCACTGCTAAAGCATGTTCAGCGAAAGAGAGGTTTTCATTTTATGTGACAGGTAGAGAAGCAAAGTTCTGCCAGTGAACATATAGTTTTCTGAAATGGTACCGAATGAGAGGTTGAAATGAAGTAGGGTGGGTGAAGTTCTTATTTCGTTACCTGATTCAAACAAGACGAAACTTGGTTGTGTGTGATAATTTTCATTCTGATTTAAAATGTCTTAAAATATTTATTTATATTAATGGCACCATTTGGGGACCTGATAAAAGAGAAAGTCTAATTTCTACTAACATGTCAATACTTAAGAACAGATTAAGTAATATGCTCTGAGACCTTAGACTTGGTGACATAGACTTTATTATGTCACCAAGTCTAAGGTCTCAGAGCATATTACTTAGAAGAATTATAGAAATTTTTCTCTATCTCAAAAATGGCTTTGAAAGCTAGATTAAAAAAAAAAAATTAAGGTCCGACATGGTGTTTGTGGTGGGTAAGAAAATTTCTCACAAATATTAAACAAATTCAAACACCATGGCTTGGTGCTGAGGGCCGGTTTGGGAATGAATGACAGGCGGGCTCTCTGAATCAAAGGCAGTGGGCATCCGTGTCACAGCAGGCTGTAAGATCATCAGCCAGTGTTTTCGAAGGACGTGAATGCACATGACACCTTACCAAAAAGCCACATAGGCCTGTCCCTTCCTTTTCAATGTTTACAATCCAAATAAGGATTTACAATTTCTTGCTTTAGATAAATCACTTTAATCCCTGTTTACTCTTGATAAAGTGAATATTAAAAACTTAGATTCTGGGACTCTGGAGAAGAAAGAAAATTGATTTTCAATCTTTGCTACTGAGGTTTCTAGCCAAATAATCCATTGAGACTGATTTGCCCAACTGTGTATACAGACTAAGTATAGAAATTTTGTAAAATTTCAAGATTCTCCAGTCCCATTCTCAAAGAAATTTTTAAGGGGGGGGGAGTTGGGGGGGTAAGGAGAGGGTGGGGAGACACGGGGAAGCTGATTTTTTTCTTCTTAAAACCTTATGGGAGAAACAAAAAGAGTGCAAATAGTCCCCAATTTAAGATGGTTCTATGTAGGATTTTTCGACTTTATGATGGTGAGAAAATGATACCACTTCAGTATAGTATTCAATAAATTCCGTGAGATTTTCAACACTTTGTTATAAACTAGGCTTTGTGTTAGAAGATTTTGCACAACTATAGGCTAATGTAAGTGTTCTGACCATGTTTAAGGTAGGCTAGACAAGCTATGATATTCGGTAGGTTAGGTAAATTAAATGCATTTTCGACTTACAATGTTTTCAATTTATGACAAGTTTATCAGGACGTAGCCCTGTCATAAGTTGAGGAGCATTTGTGTATGGAATAGGTCTGTCCTTCTGCAGGAAAATGTAGAAAGTGTATGAAATGATTAGAACGCAATTCAAGATAGCAGATAATCCCATGATAAATTCCAAAGAACTAAAGAGAAGGCATTATATAACTGGCAGCACTATTAGTAACTTTCTTTCCATTCATCCCCAAGAGACCATATTCTTTGTTACCAAGGCCTTATTCACTGTTAGCAACAATCTCAGCTATACATTTCCAGGCTCTGACATACTCAAAGCTGTCAATATCCTATTATTCCTTCCAAAACAATTCTTATAAAATCGCCTCCCTTTCTGTTCCTTTATCCCTCAGCTCCTACAGTTTCTAACCTTCAACCCCTTTTCTTCACTGCTCCTCTAGAAGCTTCGCTTCAGGCTAAACAAACCTTGCATGTCCTTCACCTCTCCACCCACGTTATTCATCTACTGAGTGGTGAGCACTGACTGACTCCCTTCTGCCTTCTGCAGAAAAATTCATGCAACCAGCCTGGGACTTAAGAGCCCTACAAGGCTGCCCAGGACTCAACAGCCTTGGCCTCACTACCATACTCCTCACCCCAACCCCTGTCCAGTCTTAAGACATTTTTTCACTACACACTTTGGTGGAAATATTATCTAAGTCAGTTTTCCACCATATGCCATTAGGACAGATACATTCTTTCACTTTAAAATTCAACTCTAGGTAAATGTCCCCCATATCAGCAGTCTAAGGCCACCCTCTGGGAGGAGTTTTGACTATGCATCACCACCCTCCCTCAATGAATGCAGCTACAATTGAAGCAAGAATGAACATCAAATTTATGGCAAAGCTTGCGTGGAAGAATGATGAAACCACTGATGCTTTATGTAAATTTTATGTGGACAACTCCCCAAAGAAATCAGCACTTTACAAATGGATAACTCATTTTCAGAAGGGATGAGACAATGTTAAAGATGAAGCCCACCGCAGCAGACCATCCACATCAATTTGCGAGGGAAAAATTAATTTCATTCGTGCCCTAAGAGGACAGATGATTAAGAGCACAAACAATAGCCAACACCACAGACATCCCAACTGGTTCAGCTTACATGATTCTGATTGAAAATTAAAGTGGAGCAAACTTTCCACTTGGGTGCCAAAACTGTTGTGCCCAGATCAGCAGCAGACAAGAGCTTTCAGTGGAAATTTTAAGCACATGGCATCAAGATCCTGAAACATTTCTTCAGAGAATCCTAACAGGAGGTGAAACAGGGCTTTACCAGAATGATCCTGAAGACAAAGCACAATCAAAGCGACGGCTACCAAGAGGTGGAAGTGGTCCAAACAAAGTAAAAGCAAACCAGTCAAGAACAGAAGTCATGGCAACAGTTTTTGGCACGCTTAACGCACTTTCCTTGTTGACTTTTTGTAGGGCTAAAGAACAATAACATCTGCTTATTATGATAGTGTTTTGAGAAAGTTAGAAAAACACCTGGGAAAGCTTCACCATAGAGTCCTTCACCACGACAATGCTCCTGCTTGTTCCTTTCAGCAAACAACGGCAATTTTGTGAGAGTTTTAATGGGAAATCATTAGGTATATACCTTACACTCCTGATTTGGTTCTCTCTGACTTTTTTTGTTTCCTAATCTTAAAAAATCTGTAAAGGGCATCCATTTCTCTCCAATTAATAATGCGAAAAAACACTGCACTGACATGGTCAAATCCCCAGGATCCTCAGTCCTTTAGGGAAAGACTAAATGGCTGGTATCATCACTTACAAAAGTGTCTTAACCTTGATAGAGCTTATGCTGAAAAATAAAGTTTATAGTTCTATTTTTTAATTCCATGTTTCTATGAACTTTTTGAAGTCTCCTCTTAAGCCTGTGGATTCAAGCAACTTGGCAAAACCCAAGAAACCCATGCCAAGACACAATGCAAAGACACCTAATGGGATATGAAGCTGAAAATGAAGTTTAAAAAGGAGAAGCAAAATCAAGAAAAATAGATGTGATGAGTGAGACAAGGGAAGAGAGGGTTTAAAGAGATTGACAAATGGTTGTTTCATGTGTCAAAGTCTAGGGCACCAAGAAACTGACTCCAGTATGATTAGCCTTGGTCAGCTGTTCTCATACCCAAGCATGCATCAGAAGCATAGGCTTATGAAAAACCAGATCGCTCGGCCTCATCCCTAGATTTTCTAGTTTGGTAGGTCTAGGATGGGGCCTGGGAATCTGCATTTCTAACAACCTTCCGCGTCATGTCGACGTTGATGTCCCATTTTGAGAACCATCAGTTTTAGGTAGAGTCTTTTAAGAATTGTTCGGGCTTTGAGATTCAAAAATATCTGTTGAATCAGTCCACATACGAGTGAAACGGTGTCAGATTTTCAGGTCTCTAACTTGAGGAAGACATATGAGTGCTTAAGGGCAGGCACAGGTGAGTCAGCAGGGTAATAGGCACTGATATCTGCTGACTTTTTGTGCACATAAAAGATCTCTTCTGTTAACTGGATACCGTGGCTAAACCACTGGGAGATGTATTCCACTTTCTAGTTCCACTAAAATTCTTTTTTAATTTGTCACTGAACAACTCACAGCAGCCCTCCAGCAGATGAAAATTTTATCAAAGGCTCCTCAGCTCCACTTTGCAGACAATCATCTGTTCCCTCTATCTGAGCACTTGAATAGATGCAAATATATTTTGGCAGTCAAGCATAACACATTCAGATGCACCTAAGTATAAATTTCCCAGATGCTGTTTCTGCAGCACTTCTAAAAGGAGAGATGAACATTCAATGGATCTGACAAACCAGCAAGAAGACCAAAGGAATCCACTTATGTGAGTGGAAAAATTAATTACATTTAACAACTATTAGCTTAAAATAACACATTATAGTAAAAAGAGAAAAATAATAATTAAAATAAGAGAATAACTCACAGCAATTGTAGGACAAATGCTGAAATACTTTTTGAATTACAATGCATTTCACTGCTGTACCATTTCATATTAAGCATATTTAATATAGGAAAAATCTAGGGCTAAGACTCCCAAGAAGAGCTTAAGGCCTATGGACTAGATATCATGGTCAAATTCATGCTTTCTTCTCTAACAACAGCCTCTTCTTTCTATGGAATCATAGTACAGACTCATGAGAGTGAGGAGAAATAAGCTTTGTAGAACACAGCAATCAAAGATCATGCTTAGACGTAATCCTACATACCCCATGCACTATTTCTGGAAGAACTCAGAAAAGAGGAGAAAAATTTCTTATGCCAGGCTTTAGGCAATATGCATTATGTTAAGTTACCATAATTAATGTTTATAATACTAGCAAATGCTTTTCATTTTAGTGAAGATACTACCAGATGAAAACAATTGCTATAATTTAAGGCAGAGGAAATAGTTTATGTATTCATAAAGAAGCAAGGCTGTTAACCGACATAGGTAAAGAATTTGCTCCCAATGGTGACAATCTGCTAAATTTAGATAAATCTCCTATTAGTTAGCATTCACATGTGTATTAAGTAATTTAGATAAGGAAGTGGTAATTACTATCATGTTTTTTAATGGGACAGCCTAACTAACACATTTCCAAATGAACAGCAATTTACTAATGAAAAGAGACATCTGAATACCAAATATCAGCAATAAACTAAAACTAAACACTGGTAGTGAAAAGGTGGGAAGCTACTGGTAGTGTAAGGTGAACCGGGAATCCAGTCAACTGTGGCGTTAACATGATTAGCAATCACTGTGACTTGAGTTACCATCAGCATTCTCTAAGCTTGATACCTTTTTCTTTTATAAAAGGGAAGGGCTACTTGGGTCTGTTTCAAAAGATTTCTTTCTGTTATGCCCTTCCTGGATCCAATCAATGGGCTAGATACCAGTGAGGTCCATTCTGATGACCGAGAGACAATGGATCGGGAAGGGCCCTAGGCCAATAACCACTCCAGTTAACCAGAAACTGGGATTAGAAAAACAAATTAGGAGACCAGGGTTACCAGGGCTTCATGATCCTAGGGCTTTGGGTATGACCCCAGCCTGGCTTAAGAGCTGAAGAGATGACACAGGACACATAGTATTAAGTTATAATTACTTAAGTTGCAGAGAAATAAAGTATGAATTTGTGCATATGAATGGTCTGCTGTAATTTTTTTTTTTTTTG
>VBSM01001118.1:17700968-17711518 GCA_008086735.1 Cheirogaleus medius | reverse complement strand
TTTTTTTTTTTCTTTAATAAAGGCTTACGGATATAGTTGAAAATCCTTTTGTAGCTCTGTCTGATCCATCAAACTCCATCCTTCTTCTCCAGTGGTTAAACACTATTCTGATACAGGGATGTATCAGTCCCATTCACATTTTTTAAAATGTTTACTACATATTTTTTCATAACCACAAACAATATATCACTTTGTGTTTAAAAGAACATCATGTTCCAGTTCTCATTTTAAAAACAACAAGAAAAGTTAGGTAGAGAATTCTAATTCTTAATTTCTGAAGGACTATAGATGTTTTTCCCTTACTGAGATCTTTCAGTCTTAAAGTATGTATAATTAAAAAATAAAAACCAAGTTGTCATCTTGCTTCTGCCATGAAATGCTTTGAAACACAAAGCCATCTTGCATTTTACTGCCCTAAGACTTGCTAAAGACATTTATACTCAGTGCACAGCATTTTAACACCTTCAAACACAGTATTTTTATGTCAATTCCATTAACAGTGATACTGAGAAAGCTGTTCATAGCACAGCAGAATGCCAGAGGAACTCAGGCCCATCAGATCTGAAGATCTTGGCATCATGGCAATAAAACAATTAAGAGCATCCTGCAGGGAAAGACAATTCCCACAATTAACCTTTAATGCCAATTACTACCACTACTTTCTTAGGACAAGTCACATCTTCAATATGAAGATCCAAAATATAGTTCCTAACTTGAATCACTAACCAGAACAGGCATATTTTTAAAATGGATGTTTAATTTAGGGAAAAATTTAAGATAAGAAAAAACAACCACTTAATAAAACATGTGCCTCTAATCCCAGCTACTCAGGACGCTGAGGTGGTAGGACCGTTGGAGCTCAGGAGTTCATGACCAGCCAGGGCAACATAGTCAGACCCCCATCTCAAAACTAAAAATACAAATAAAAAGATACTTAATGAAAATGCTGCATAGGAGATATGTTATTTAGTTACCATGCCTCAATCCATAAGCGAATTAAAAACCTAATCAAAGCTGTATAAACAATTTCTTCAAAGTAAATAAATAAGCTGATAATCTTTTTTTTACAGGGATGAGGTAGAAGGGTAACACCTCAAAATCAAATGTTAAATTTTTAGGCAGTGCCCATATTAAAAAGTATGTGTTCTAAAAGTTCCTTTTTCTTTTTTTTTTTTTTTATACATGTCATTTGGATTTTTTTTCTTTTTTTTTTTTTTTTTAATAATTTTTTTTATTCCATCTTGTAATGGGGGTACAGATATTGTTTGGGTTACATACATTGCCCCTCCCCCCTCCCCCCCCACATGCCAGCACTTCAAACGAGTCCAATCCCCAGGTGGTGCGGATGGCACACATTATGTAACTCTATTCTACTTCCCCCCTCCCACCTGCCCTCCATCCAACATAAGATTTTTTTTTTTACATGTTGGATACCTTGTATAGCTTTGCCTCTCCCTTTCCTTTTTCAAAATGTTGTTTGGAATTCGGTACTGATTTCTCCCCAGGCAAATCTGCAAGAGACTATTTAACCCAAAGACAGCAGGAACAGCAGTCACTGCAATCCATAATCCACGCAGCATCAGAGGCTGTACTTGATGGAAACTCCAGGAGCGCCAGGGAAAAGCAGCTGGGGGTAGCGAACTGCTTCAAACGCAGGGGCAAAACGCCAGGTGGATCCAGCAGCCAGTGCTGATGTTTATGGGCTATTTCTGAGTCAAAAACTACTTATACTAAAGAATCCCGCACCCAGTCAATCCCAATTGTATACAATTATGTTTGCAATTTTATATTCATGAATAAACACAGTTCAACAAATATATATATATGAAAAACCTTCAAAGTTTTATTGAAAGAAATAGATGTAAATTCAAATATAAGAGGCATATTGTATAAGAAGTCTCAAGATGGAAATACATTTTTAAAATGCAAATAAATCAAAGGAAATTAGAATCTAACACCTCAAAGGATATTTTAACCCAAAAAATACTATTCTAAATTTTTTTTGAAAAAATTAATAGGCATGAATAGCAAAAAAACACTCAGATAAGAACAGAGATTAAAGCATATTTTAAAACAACAAGCATTAAAACTGTGTGATACTGGTACAAAAGCAGAAACACAGAGTACTGGAAGAAAGTAGAATGCCAAGGAATAGATATAATGCTATATATGTTTTCATTTTTGGTAAAGTAAGTTTCTTCAAAAAATGGCTGGGTATAAAGTGGAGTAAGGTTATGATAAATGGAATACCAACAAGGGGAAGAAAAGTTAAATTAGAGCTATACTGTATAAACCAATGAACCTCCGAAGTACTATAAATAATTAAATATTTCAAAACAAAAATTTAAAGGGTAAAATAACTAAAACATCAGGAAAATAACAGAAAGTAAAACCAAGTGTTTTCTAGTTCTGTGGTTGATTTTTAAAATTATCAAAGAAATAACAAAGAAAAGAACAGTAGATTAAAGGAAATGAAAGGTAGATTTAAAAAGTAACAAAATCATATATAAATAGAAAACACTATAATATTGAGAACATATCTAAATCGATATGAGAAAGTGGTTATAAGGAATTATAAGAGTAAACAGAGTATGCACTCAAATTAATCAGGGAAAAAAATACACATTTCCCACAATTCTGGGAGGCAATAGTGAAACTGCTCTACTCATAGGTTAGCAATGATTTTGAAAACCAGTACAAGTCTATGGCAAAATCCTGGTAGAATAAACGCAGTCATCTAGGTAAGGTTACCTCCCTCTGGCCTGAGGGAGATGCAGCCCATACAGGGATCTCAACTGTGTGTGACAGCAGCAGAATCTTCACCTGAGGTTCTGATAGAGAACAAGCAGGTGAACTGGCTGCGACGGGTCTAGACTCCACTTACACGATTCACTGGTGGTAATGTGTGTTAACTCTGCCCTCCAATTACCCGTGCTGTCAGCACTAAAGCCTGTGAGTTCCCAAGCAGGGCCTGCCACTAAAGAGCCCTACGTGGTGACTGCTTGCCTGTCAATTATGGTGACTTTCTGGGCACAGGGCAGTGACAGCCTCCCACCATGACTAATACTGCTGTCTGGAAATAACCTGTTTCTCTGTCCTATATTGCCAGAGTGCTCATCCTGGTTGCAAAAATGCAGAACATGCAGCTTTGGTAATGATCACTGGGTGCTGTGTCCTTTGCTTAGGTTGGTCATCTGCTACT
This sequence comes from Cheirogaleus medius, assembly GCA_008086735.1. Taxonomy (NCBI): domain Eukaryota; kingdom Metazoa; phylum Chordata; class Mammalia; order Primates; family Cheirogaleidae; genus Cheirogaleus; species Cheirogaleus medius. The sequence continues at coordinate 17,708,316 of VBSM01001118.1, read as the reverse complement.
GCTGACCTCTGATCTTCCTGGGAAACTTGGTTTCATGCTTGCCTTGCTTTTGGTGTGTCTGGTCATTCTTTGGCCAAGAGCACACCAAGAACCAAGGACAAACAAGATTACTGACCCAGAACCCTGACAAGAGGAACCAGGGCTCCTTGGAGAACTGGTTAGTCACAGGAAAGTATGAGATAAGCCTGGAATATCTGTGTCAGCAAGTAAGGAAGAGCTTGTAGAACACGGAAGACAAGCCAAAGGACACAAAAGCCAGCTTGAAGGAACTCTCATTGGTCAAATCTGGGACAATTTGAGTATCAAAATAAATAATGATAAAAACAGATCAAAATCTAGTAAAATAAAAACAGCAAGCTGTGTGACCCTACTGTTTTAATTAGAAAATGGCAAGAAGAGAAAGTTCTTTCTTATAATAAAAAAGTAATAATAAATGTAGAAAGAATGATGAAATTTAAAAATCACCATTTGGCAACTATCAGAATAATTAATTCAGTAAAAAAAAAAAATGGATTCTAAAACCAGTAGGTGAAAGTATGACCAAGAATGGAATACTTATGATCTCAAAGTACCTTCCCAATATACGTATTAACAACGGGGAAAGGAGTAAATTCACAGGGAAGAAGCGCGTGATAAGCTCTGTCTTAATTGAGAGATCAAAGTGAACATCACCAGTAACGGGATAATGGAAATCATGTCATAAGATATGAGGAAAATACAACATGATGCCTCTGATAATCTCTGATAATCTGTCAAAATGCACACTATTAGTCTAACCATGAGGAAACAAAGATAAATCCTACATTCATGTAGAGGGACAATCTACAACATATCTGACCTACTGTTTTCAAAATTGTCAAAGTCATAAAAGTCCAGGAAAGACCAAGGAACTGTGACTCTCTGGAGACTGAAAGAGACTAGAGTGATGTGGCAACCAAATGCCACACAGGAAGCCAGACTGAATAGGGACCATAAGGAACACCGTTGGGGCAAATGGAGAAACTTCAATGAGGTCCGAGGATCGGATGGTAGAAACGTTGTCAGCATTAGTGTCCTAATATGACGTCACTGTTTAAAGGAAATATACACTCAAGTATTCAAGGGTGGTGGGGCACCCATTCATTTCAAATAATTCTGAAATTAAAAAGTTCCTGGTACTATTCTTGCAGCTTTTCTGTAATATTGAAGTTATTTAAAAGAAAAATAGGCATGATACCAAATCCTCTATGTATGTTATAATTATAACTATTCATAAGCATGAATAATGAAAATTAAAGTATTAAAAGAAACCATTGTGTTCAGGTTTTGCATTTGAGGGGTTATTTTTTAACTTAGAAATTTCATTAGTGTCATATTTCCATAACAACTTTTAGGACAATTACATATATGTTCATGTTTAATTCAACAAGACAGTGAGTATTATAAATAAGCCCTCCTGCCAAACAGAAAACAGCATACTGAAGCAATAGCCTTCACCCTTGTTATACCTAATCAGTAATTAATTGCAAGAGGTGCATGTTCTCCTACTGCCTAGCCAACTTGTTTTCTCACAACAATATACACAAAGAAGTCTGAAAATCAAAAACCACATACCTTGATTTAGATGTGTGGCCTCCATGATCTGAACACCATTCACGGAACACTGAGACCCACTGAGGGGTATAAGAGTCACTGTCCCCCCGACATTTTCAAAGACACAGTGCTCACTCTCCAAGTCAAGGCCATGAAGAACTAAGTCGAAAAAACAAATGAGAAAGAAAATTTTTTTTTTCCCTTTGGTATCTACTGCAATAATTCCCAGCTATTTATTCATTCACGTGCTAACTACCCTTCCTTTTTTTGTGTTACATATTGTGAAATTAACCTTCATGCTTAGGGAGAAAAGTGAATTTTAGGAGCTCATGGCATCAGGATCTGGACATCACCTACATAAGGAAATAAGTTCTGGGATGTTAGCTTACTTCATCCTTGGGGAGGAAACAGGTAACTTGTCTTAACTGAACAACATTGAGGTGCTCTGTTTGGTACTGAATAAATTTCCTCCACCAGCCATCAGAGGCCACAGAAAAATTCAGGGGCAAAAGGGCTCCTTGGGTCAAGGGCTTATTGTGACCTCCACGTTTGGAGACGCTGTGTTCCAGGAGAAGACACCAAAGGTGATCTTAGCATGACATGGCTCTGGAGGCCCAAGAGGTCTCCAGACGGGGTGCTGGGCTGTCCACTGCCAGAGCCGGTGCCAGTTCTGAGAGCTCTCCGAGCACGTGGCCGCTAAGGTTTACCTATAAACGTATGGCTATGGATTCCTCTTGTTTGAAGAATGTCCAGGCACAGATATGAATGCCCATCAAATAAACCTACACGATTTTCGGCACAGTTCTTGGTCAGCTTCTCGGGAGTATAGACGATAGCTCCCATTCTCTCCACAGATTTGCACTACAGAACTTTGCTGATCACAGAAAACATGTATCCTTACTACTCATCATCTTTTATAGTTACCCCAAAGGTCAAATACATAACTCAATGATTAGAAGAAGAGGCCGGATGCCTAGCCTAGTTCTAGTCAAAAACAGGTGAACCTGGGGATTTCTGGGAATTGGTTTTCATCTCTCCCAATTTCACAGTAAATAGTAAATACATTTAGGAATATGCCAGGATTGGCTTGATTAATAGCTCACACTTGGTGAGAAAGCAGGTTCATTGCCAGCAATTTTAAAAACAGCTGAGACAATGTAACTCTTTCCTTGCTAATCCTCACCTTGCCACACATACATACACCTACCACCACCACCACCTCAATTGCCACCAATTGCCTAAGTTATGCGCTGAAAGCCTGGCAGGACCTCATCCACATAGGCTAAGTCACTGGTTATCTGTGTACCTTGGGAAGACTTATGGGAAACCCAAAAAGTCACACCTCCATATGTGTGTATGCTACATTGTCTCCTACTATCTGTTGTCATCTTGTGCAGGTAAGTGTCTATATCCTTCCCATTAAAAAGGCCTTATGGCTGGGCACAGTGGCTCATGCCTCTAATCCCAGCACTTTGGGAGGCTGAGGCAAGAGGATTGCTTGAGGCCAAGAGTTCAACACCAGGCTAGGCAACATAGTGGTATCCTGTCTCTACAAAAAATTTTAAAAAATTAGGCAGGTGTGGTGGAGTGTACCTATAGTCCCACCTACTCAGGAGGCTGAGGCAGGAGGATCACTTGAGCCCAGGAGTTTGAGGTTGCCGTGAGCTATGATGACAACACTGCACTCTAGCCTGGGTGAATAGCGAGACCCCATCTCCCGAAAGAAAAAAAAAAAAGGACTTACATCCTTTTTCTATGTCTGTTGGCATATTTCCATCAATCATTGTCCCAATGTAACAAGTATAGAGTGACTTAAGTAACTGTACTCTTAAAGACCTGACAGGGTATAGAATGCATGTAGGGTAGGGAAAACATTCATAATTCCATTTTATTCATAAAATTAATTGTTCTGTTATTGACTTGAGTTGTGTTCCAAAATTACAGAAATATATATATTGTCCAATATTGTATCTGAAGTTTTCTTTTTTATAATTACTTCAATGTCAGTTATTCAAAAGAAGGTTCATCATTAAATATGATCTTAAGAAATCACTGGTTGGGTACAATGAACACTATTCTGGTGATGGGCATGCTACAAGTCCCAACTTAAGCATTATACAAAGTATCCATGTAACAAAAACATAGGTACCCCATTAATATTTTGAAATAAAAAAAGTTGCTAGGAAGAGATAACTGATAAAGATTCTCACCAATATCTTGCTCTGTTGAAGCATCTTCTCTACCAACATACGTCTGACCTTCCTGGGAAGAAAACCCAAGCAAAATTTACTAGTAAGAATTTGTTTCTCCACTTTTCATTTAAGCCCCAGCAACATGGTGGCCAATTGGATGAACAATGTCCTGGGAAGGCCACAGCCTCAGTATAAATAGAGCTCACCGAGGCTCTGTAACGATGCCCCAGGTTGCCTGGAAAATAATAGTGCAATTCCTGAGGCTTAATGTTCAACAGTGGTTAGGCTTCTATTCTGGGATACACTGGCAATTTGCTCAAGACAGTCATCTCACTGACGTTTCCATCCCTTCTGGGAAGCTTCTCCTCCAATGGCTATGGGTTTATTTGTGTAGAAAGACAGAGTTTATGAGAGTTCGAAAACATAAGTGCAGTACTATTCTCGTTTTAGGTCATGGACCAGAGAGGGGACACTAAAGTCAAGGTCACATAGGTAACCATTGATACAGATGTGGAATTCTGTACTCTTGACATGAATGGCCTGCTAGGAGCCACGCCCAGTAATGATGGTGGGAGGCACAAATTTACAATTTCACTAGGAACCAGGAAACTGTACAAATAATGAAATCCCAGGTCTAGGGGTTTGTAACTTCTCTTCCTCAGTCTGTCTGCCTTTTGGTTCCTTACCTGCCTCTTACTGATTCTACAGAATAGAAGGCAAATGAATGTGTCATTGTTTAGCTTTAGAACTACATAAACATGGAACTTCAAATGCCACAGAATCCCAAGGAATCATTTAAAATCCCCAAAGGGCTCAAGGATTTATGGTATATTCTTTAATTTAATAGTTGTGTCTGCAGCCATAAAGTATTATAACAAACTTTGCTAGTGTCTGAAGGGAAATCTGCAAAATTGTAATGTTTCACTTGAGTAGCGCCTACCTTCAAGTGATATAAGATGATCCCAGTGCTGAGAAGGTCATCATCAATGCCAATCAAATGTGGCAGTTCAGAATCCAAAACAACTCCAATCCCTTCTTTCCTAAGGGCTAGAGTTTGCTCCTGAAAGTAAGAGGAAAAGAAAAGGAAATGATTACTTTGAGGAAAAAGAACTTCATATTAGGTGTTCTTCAGATTGTTACAACGAGTGATATTTTCTCTCTCCTCTAAAAACACTGCAAGAAAAATGGACCTAAATCTTTCTCCATGTTGAAATCCTGGCAGGTGGTAAGCAAAGTGAACTTGAAACATATAAAAAGCTCAATGTAGAATGAATTAAATTTAATGTCTGATATATAATCTCTACAAACCTATTACGAAAGGTTCTAGGATTACCCAAATAACAACATAATCTTTCTCCTCTTCAGAGCCTTAATGTCATTTAATGTCTAGATGTCTCCTTAACTGTTGGCTTTTGTCTGCAGCTACCATGGTTGACCTCTGCATGTCTTGGGAAGAAGGCTTTCCTGGGCATCAGCTACCCCTGCACCAGTGGTACCCAACCCACTGCCCCCTGTACATCAGCCTCTCCTATCCACACTGTCATTCCCACGTACAGACAAATCTGCCACAGACCCCTCACCACCCACCACCACCTCCCTTGGCCTTGCATCTCCCTCCAGCTACCACCAATTTCTGTTCCCCTTTAAAGAAAATCACCTCCAAAAAGTTCCCTATACTAGTAGTTCTCCAATTCTCCCCTCTCACTCTCTCTTGAACCCACTCTATGACGGCTATCCTCCTTGGGACTCTATACCTACACTCCTTCCCTTGATGGTCTCCTTCTGTCTCTTGACTTTACCTGCCAACTATATGTTGATGACTCTCAAATTTAAATCCCCAGGGCAGGCCTCTCCTTTAAATTCCATACTCAGGCATACATACCCACCCATCTCAGTGTATCAGTGGGGATACCAAACAGGCAGCTCAAACTTAATACATTAAGAAAACCAACCCGATTCCCCCTGCCTCCGACACCTGTAGGCTATCCCATCCCAGAAAATGTTAACCCTCCTTACAGTTGTCTGGACCAAAACCCATGGCTATACATTGTCACTTTCTTCTCTAAACTCTAAATATTTAGTGTTGACTCCACCTGTAAAATATGCCGAAACTGGTAATGTCAAATCTCCTGCACCACTCCTCCCTGGCCCAAACTTAGTAGCGAGAGGGCTGTCAGGGCAGGCCATTCCTCTGTCAGATCCTTTAAATGGTCTCTCATTTCACTAAGACAAAGCCAGAGTCTTTGTAATGTTCTATAAAGTTCTACATGATCTCATCCCTTGCCCATCTCCCACTCTCATCTCCTGTCCCTCCCCTCTTGCTCACTCCTCTCTAGGATCCATGGCTCCTTGATGTTCCTCAAACTCGGCAGCCTGTCCACATCTCATGGCTGTACTTGTTGCTGTTTCTTCTGTCACTGCTAGTCCTTCTCATCCCCTACAGCAGAGATTCTTGATCTCAGCACTACTAACATTTTGGACCAGATAACTCATTGCTCTGCACTGTAGGATGTTTAGCAGCATCCCTGCCTCTACCACTGTAATAGATACGAGTAACACACTACCCTCCTCCAAGGTTGTGACAACCAAACATGTCTCCAGACACTGCCAAATATCCCTTGGGGGACAAAATCGGCCTGGTTAAGAAGCATCGCCCTGGATACATATATAACTTGGCCCCTTACTTCCTTCAGGTCTCTGCTCAAAGCCACTTTCCCAATCAGCCCATACAAAGTAGCAATTACCGACTTTCCTCATGCTGATCTGATTCCTCCTTGGCAATTATTACTACTTCATATATTATATACATACATGTTTATTACCTATACCCTGACTAGAATATAATCCAGTGCCTAATTTCACGTCTGACGCATGGTAGCTCCTCAATTAACATCCATCAAAGGCATGAATAAATGAGTAGGTGTGCAGAGTTCAGAATTCGGAGGGGTGTAGGAAGGAGGGTCAGAAGCAACCCCTGAGGGAAGATGTCCATGTCTTAACATCAGGCCCATCTGGCCCAAGACAAAAGACCTATAAAATCAGGCTTCTAGGGGAGTCTGAAATGGAAGCAGGCAAATCCCAGAAGACTGAAGGTAAAAATACCAGTCTTGAGGTTGGGCAGTGCCAAGTTCAGACTGAGTCACACTTAAGAGCACGACACTGTGCTGTGACTGTAGGTGTGACGGGAGCAACAGAAGAGCAAGTTCCAAGCTGCTAACCTGGGCTCCTGGTCGGAGATGCTCCTGGAGAATCATCTCCCCTCCCCTCCCCACTCCACTACTCCTAAAATCAGACGCAGTGACCAAGACACAACTCTGCCCCCAAACACAATCGCTACTGCTTATATTCCTAGAAGGAATAGATGTATTTTGTGTCATTTAAATATTAAAACAACCTACAGAGTCTCCAATTCTCTAGGTGATGGATTCAGAACTTCTCAGGCCAGTATAAGACCATCACAGCAAAACCCAGACCTTGCAGACAAGTGAGCACCTAGGAGGTTCTGGGGCAGGGCAGTAGAGAGAGAGAAGTCCCTCAGGCCCTCTCTGCAGACATTTAAGTCCCAGATGTATACCCAAAGACCT
>VBSM01001118.1:17677708-17700868 GCA_008086735.1 Cheirogaleus medius | reverse complement strand
ATTTCATAAAACAATGTCCTCACGGGAAGGAGAAGTAGCTCTGAACTGTGACAGCACTATTCACACGGTAAGCAGCCCCATGGCAATGAACTGTTCCAGGCTTTTAGGTCCACGTGAGAAGTAGAGTGACTTTTCTCCTACGTCCAGAGGCATATGTACTTTCTTTCTGCACAAAAGTGTACAATAACCCCCCTACACACACACAAAAGCAGTATTTTAAACTTTAATAGCTCCCACTCGAACTAGAGAAATTGCTTTGGACTACATCCCAGTTTAATATTCTTTTTTTAACCATTGAAAAACACTTTTGTTCTTCCTTGAAATAAGTCTCATAGACTTTGAAAAGCACTGGAAATTCATAGCTTCAGAGCCATTAGGTCAAAAGCCTTCCTTGTTCCCACCCACCCCCAACACGTACACGCACACATACACACACGCACACGCAAGCACATGCTCACACGTACTTCTATAAATATAATGGGTAAAACCTGAAGTAAGAGAAAGTTTTCTAGGATTGGAAGCGGGGGGAGATGAATTTATGATTAATGCTGCCCTAAAGCTCTATGACATTCAAGCTGCATTCAACTACATGATATTATAAAAGTGTCACCTCATAAAACTGGAAACGAGGGTTTAAATCATTGCTCAAGTGAAAAAGTAATTTCAGACAAAAATATCTATCACATATAAAATATTTATTGAGTGGCATCTACTGTTATACATAATTTATGAAACACCTTTTGGCTAAGATGGAATCCTTAACATAGCAGAGCTGGCCACACTCCCCCAACTCCAGGCACATGGGGTCCCAAAGAAAGAAAAAGGTAAAATACACATCGAGGCACACATTTTGCATTGAAACACAGTTTTTGGCAATGAAGCTTATTTGGATGAAAAGGAAACTACAGACTTACTAAAAGTGTCAAAACATAGTATCAGTTTATTTTAAACATCACGTTCACTATATTTGCAAATAATATGCTCAATATGTTTTCTCTTCAACCTCCAGACACCTATTCAGGTAAAATATCTCTGAATTTAAAACACATGTCCAGTGCTGGGGCTATCACAGAATCACTTCTACTGCATTCCAGGGGAGAAGACCACACACACAAGGACTGGCTCACTGGGGAGTCCCAGGTAACCCCCATAATGGTTTACTAGATTGAGCAGGGACTCTACCTCTTAATCACAACAACATTCTTAGTATTCAGCACTGTGCCTTATAAGACTCAGCAACTTTCTTGGATAAGTGAAAACCAATACAAAAACTTATTAATATAAACAACAACAACAACAACAACAAATATATATATATATATATATATATATATATATATGTATTTTCCCTCTTGAGAAGCCTACCTAAGATCTAGATCCTGCTTGGAGAAAATTGGGAAAACTTTTAATGTGTCTGCCCCATGTAAATTAAAATCTCTTTGAGAGTAAAAATTGTTTCCTCACACTGAGTATGTCAGGTAAACAGAGCAGCACCACGCACACAGTAGTCACCAAATTAAGTGCTGATTATTTGGTACTACAGGGAGTGATTTTTAAGTTGTATTTTTTTTTTCTGAACAGCCAAGAATTAAATGTGGAATCTTTTTGTGAAAATTTACACTTGCTACGGAGAATTACATATTTCACTAAGTAGTGGGATCTTGCAGAGTTGACTCACATCACAAAGTGTACTTAATTTCTGCAGTCTTGACTACAAATAGCAGATGTGCAGGGGGGCGGGGAGAGGGATGCCACAATCAGGGTTCAGAGCACATGCCCATTGCGGGGACTCACAGTGAGGAAGTCAGGCAGCCAGGAAAACCTTTATAAAAAAATAAAACTATCCTCTAGTAAAACTACTTTAATTTTTAAAAAAAATTGTGTGATTTTATTTAAATTTAAAAGAAGAAATTGAAGTATTTGTTGAATTTCAATCAAAAGAATAATGTTTCTTCATTACAAGAAGTATTTCCTAAAATGCCCAAGTGAAGACGTTATGAAACATATTCACTACATACATATACATATACATATACATATATATATATATATATTGTTTTTTCCATACACATTTTGGTTTTAAGCACCATTACCAGAGTGGGTAACTGAGAATGTCTGCCTCTTGCCTGAATGACATTGTAGCTGTGCCAATTTGGGGCCCCTTGTTGGGTCATACAGTACTTACTTTCCCTCGGAATGTTAAAGACACAACTCCACAGTCTTCAGAAACTGAATGCTACTCTAAGGAAATATTAAGCTGGTCTGACTTCTAATCCATGGTAGATAATTTGGTTTTCTGTCTGATGTTTAAAGAATTTTTCCTTTCTCCTTGAAATTCAATAACTTAATTAGGATAGATCTCTGTGTTGAACATTCTGTACTCTACATTTGCCTAGAACAGAATCCATTCTCCTAATCTGCAGATTCAGTTCTTTTGCTCATTATTTTTCATTTCAAGAAAATTGTCGTGTTTTATCTTCCATTTTGTTTCATTTGTTGACAGTCTACTTCAGGGCCACCAATTGTCCTTATATTACATTGCCTTTGTCTTCTACATCTTTTAGCTTCTGATTGCTTCACTATCTTGATTGTTATATTGATGTTCTATGAGATTATTGAGCCTTTACTCTCTTAGTAATTGGATTTTCAGTGGCATCTATTCTTTTCCTTGATATTCTTTAATTTTATTTATTCGTCATGGAATGATGTTGTTTTGGACCTCAAAGTCTTTCTTTAGTTCTGTGATCTCCGTTTTTGCATCCCATTCTACTTTTTATCATCATCAGCTTTGTTTGTTGAATTCATACCTCTCATTAATTTGTTCCACAGAATAAAACAACTGTAAGGAATTCTCTCCTCTGCCTTGAAGTATGCTTGCATGTAGACTGGGATCGTTTGTCTTTCGCATGCTACATTTCCTTTTCTTTCTGTCTGCCTATCTATCCATCTATCCACCCATAGCTACTGTTATGTATATAACTTTCCTAATTCTTCATCTATGTATGCTTAGGTGAATCTGTCCAAAAATTCCATATGCTCTAAACACAGGATGAGCAACTCCTAGACACTTGCCCTGTCATATCTGAACCTTTCTAGTTAGAAGACTGAGCAATCAGCATTCTGTCCACTTTTCTCTAGCCAGATAAAATGACAGCAAGGGCCAGGAGATCTCAATGGAGACACTGCAAAGGCCTTGTTTGAGTGCCTAGGTTCTGCCTCTCTTACTGAGTTCCTTCCTCCTGCCTGGGCAGGGACCCCATTCCCACGGGGAGGGAGGGGGCTGGATGCACCCAAGCTTCTCACTGTTTCACCAGGCCCCAAGTACAAGAGAGTCAGCCCTTCACCTCATTCCAGTTACCTCCTTAGGCATTGCTATTATTCCTCAATAAGAACAGGAAAATCAATTTGTTCCTCCCCAGATTTGAGGATATTGAGGAGGGTTTTTAGAATCCTCACTGATTCAACTTCTCAGGTGCAGGCTTAAGAATATCCTCTTCGCAATCATCCCTCTTCCTCGGCAGCCAGCTCATGACCTTTCCTCACATGCTTCCTCTTACCGACGGCACGGCAATATTGCTGCCGCGGGCTTGGATGTTTGTTTTGCTTTTTATTATTATTATTTCTTAATTTCTTTGAAATCTGTGATGTCATCTCCAACTGCCTCTTTAACATCAAAGTCAGGAACAGGATTTCAAAAGGCTACCAAAAAAAATAAGGAAGAAAACAAGGGTGCTCCTGGTTTGGGGGAATTTCTTGAGCAAAGATATGGAGGCTGAAAGCATGGGCATACAATTGCCCCTTGAAACCCCCTGGGATTCGTTCCAGGACCCGTGGACTCCAAAATTTGTAGAGGCTCAAGTCTCTGATACAAAATGGCAAAGTATTTGCAAACAACCTACACACATCCTCCTGTATACTTTAAATCATCTCCAGATTATTTATAACAACTTATACTGTATTGTTTAGGGAATAATGATGAGAAAAAGTCTGTGCAAGTCAGGTACAGAGGCAACCATCATAGGCCTAACTACCTAGCACATGTGGGCAACAATGTAACATTTTCTGGAGTTTTTTTCCTAATATTTTCCATTTGCAGTTGATTGAAACTGCAGATGTGGAACCTGCAGATATGGAGGGCTGGCTACGTACATAAGGAACATCCAGTTTAGTTTACAAATCTGGGAAAATGGTCTGGAAAGTCAGGCAGACGAGTCATTATTTGATTCGGAGATTGGGAAATCACAGAAAATTTTGAAAATTTTTGAAAATATTTCAGAAGACAAGTCTGGCAAGAATATGTAGGATGAATAGGAATAGAAGGAAAAGGTGGGTGGGATTAAAAAGGAAGGGATGGCTTGAGAGACACCATAGGGGGAGACGGACTTTATACAGGCTGACTGACCTTAAGTAAACACATTCTCCTCAACTGCTTTATTCCTCTTTATGAGAAATATGTAAATTAGAGAATTGCAAGAAAATCTGAAAAATGCCGAAAGATTTTTATTGCTAGAGAAAAAAAAAAATCCTGACATTTCCTTGTAACACTTTCCAGGCAGCTCAGTAAGTGAATACTGTTTACATGTAAAAAAATCACTCACCAATTTGACTAGCAAGGGTTGTCTAGTAACTTACATGTTTTTTAAAAATAATATAAAAATGCTAAAAGTCATTGTCAACACAAACCAATTAGCTCTGAAATCCTGAAAGTAAGCTACAGGCTGGCATGTTCACAGAAGCTATTGTTCCTAGTACCGTAGTTCCCCTCCGCCCTTGTTGCTGACAGGTACTACGTAGTTAGACCTATGATGGGTGCCATTGTTCTACACATGTACAGACTTTTCCTTGTCATTGTTCCCTAAACAATACAGTATAACAACTATTTACATAGCATTTACATTGTATTAGATGTTATGAATAATCTGGAGATGATTTAAAGGATATGAGAGGATGATATACAGTTTCACCTTACATGGTTTCAGATGCCCATGGTCAACCACGGTCCAAAAATAGGTGAGTACAGTACAGTAAGATAGTTAGAGCAAGAGAGAGAAAGAAACCACATTCATATAACCTTTATTATAGTATATAATTGCTCTATTTTATTATTACGTATTGTTAATCATTTCCTGAGCCCAATTTATAAATTAAACTTTATCATAGGTATGTATGTATAGGAAAACAAGATAGTATATGTAGGGTTCGATACTATTTGAGGTTTCAGGCATCCACTGGGTGTCTACTGTATATTCTTTTCCACATAAAAAGAATCATGTTCATCCAACAGAGAGAGATGCAACATCCAACATCACTAAATATCAGGAAGTCAACGAAGCTCTATCTGTCAACTGCCTGGACTACCATCCTGTCTTCTTCTCACTTTGTCCATGCAACCTGAGCAAGCTAGGATGAAAAGGGATAAGAATTTCCTTCACACTCCTCCAGTAAATAACCTTATTTTCGCTATGTTTCCGGAGAATGATGAAGTGAATAAACACAATATTTGTAGGCTAGTAACATTTTCTATGTTCCTGCAAACTTGATTGGTAATATGCAATCCTTCTTGTGAGGGCTCTATTATAAATTATGCTCTTTGAATCATAATCAGATTTAAAAACAAACAAAGCAAAAACAGAGAAAGGGAAAAACCAGTCTGTGAAAGTTAAGGATTGGAAATCTACTGGGGATCAGCCTCTACTGGAACTAGGCTCCAGAAAGGAACAGGTTCAGGTGGGAATGCAGAGTTAGCAATCCATGGGTTGAAAAACAGAGGAAGAATGAAGTGGGTCAACCCAGAAGTTGCCTTTGATCCCTCTCTTAGCCTCAAGCTGCACAGCCAGACCATCAGTAAGTCCCATCAGCTCGACCTGCATGATACAGTCTGAATGATCCACAGCTTTCTGTCTCCACTGCTACTGCCCTGGTCCCAGGTACCTCCACAGCCTGCCTAGAGGCTCTGACATCCCCTAATTGGTTTTTCTGTTCATTCTCTTGCCACTCTATGATCAATTCTCCATATGGCAGCCAGAGCCACCTTTTCAAAATGACAAAAGATCACCTGTAAAATGCTACAATGGTTTCCCACACATCTGGAATGAAATGGCCCCCATATCTCACTTAACCTTGACCCTGAGCCCTCTCAGACCTCATCCCCCTCCACTCTCCACTCGACTCCCAACACTCCAGCCACAGTGGCCGCCTCATTCCCACTGCAGGGCCTCTCCATGTGCTAGGCCATCTGCCTGGGCAACTCTCGCCCTAGATCTCTGTGGCTTGCCCCTCTTGTCAGTCTGCCCTTATTGCACACTCTGACTGTTCTCTTAGGGATCAGAGACACCAGTGAGTGAGACCAACAAGGTCCTTGTTCAGAAGAAGCTTCCCTCCAACACAAGTAACCCTACCCGATGCCCAGGCACACTCTACCACTCTACCTGGCTTACTGTCTCCAGAGCAATCAAGGCAATCAAAATTTCTCATACATCAGTTTACTGTCTGTCTGCCCCTGCAGAAAGAAAACAGTGGGTCCAGGCCAACATGTCAAGCTCAGGGAAGGAGAGATCGGAACGGGGCCAAACTGCTCAACAGTATCTAGGGCCAGGACTGTCTCTTATCAGTCCTTTTTTTGTGAACAGGAAAAAGCATCTCTTGAACTTCAAAACAATAATTAATATGGCTGGAATAAATCAGAACCTAATAACGAAATCTTGCTAAAATGTTAAGATTTGATTCTAACAGACTATTGTCATAAATAACTTAATAGGTGTCAAAAAAAACCACTATATGTAGTAACACAAAGTTGATGTCAGATTGGCACCTATTATATCACTGAAATAAAATAAAAATGCAAAAACATTGCTTTTTCCATGACTTTGAAACAATCCCTATTACAGTACCTATCGTCAAAAAACCACATTTAGAACAGATGGTACACAGTCCCAGGGCCCACTAGGGGAGAACTAGTAAGAGAAGGGCCTGGCTGCCATCTACTCCACGGTACTAACAAACCTAAATGTCCTGGCATTACTGGCAAGTCAGCCACTAAACAGTAAATATAATTAATATTGCCCTTTTAATGAACAGAAACTCTTGGGGCAGTTCAATTTCCACTACATTTCCCACTGCAGAAACATCATTCTTTATGTAAATGCCAAACAGCTGACTCTTGGCATGCAGCTCTGAGAAGATGATGTGTAGATCTTTCTGATGAAACAGTCCTCTCCACTGGCTGAGCAAATCACCCAGATGTCAGTATTTAAATTATGCAAAATGCATAATACCAATTAAAGAAATTACGTGTGAAAATATGCAAGAGCAAATTTCCTCACATTAATATTTAACTAGACTTTTTAAGTAGAGGAGGATCTTGTGATCACAAGTACTTTAGTATATCTGACCTAAATGGAAACCCAAAACATTCATGAGGGTTCACCAGAAGGTGCCACAAGGGCATTTTCTAGATAATGCAAACTTTAACTCAAGGTGAGGCAGTTAAGCGAAAGGATTACTTTAAATGGGATATTGCAACCAACAACACATCAATCTGACATTGGCCTTAAACTTTGGTCTTAAAAAGGCTGGCCTGCTCTTGTTTCTCACCCACAGAAATATGTGAGGCTCATCTCCCTCCCAGCCTTTGCTCAAGTGCAAATGTCCTCTTGCAACAGCCCTCAGGTTCCCAATCTCACCCATCTTTCCCCTCCTCCAGGAACCATTTAGAACCTACTTAGGTCCACTGTGACCCCTCTTTCTCTGCACAGACCAAAGCTATTCAGCCTCATCTCATGTACCGTAGTCAAACGCAGACCAGTGACTTTGCATGCATTGCATGTTTCTCCTGCTAACCAGTGGATTACCCAAGGAGCTTTCAAAAAGTACCCTGCCCATACCCACACCAGGTCCTCTGAGTGAGCATCTCAGGGCAGGGCCCAGGCATATTTTTAAGCTCCCCAGTATTTTGCATCCAGGGTTGTGCCATAATTTTCTGTATCTTCCAAATGACTGACTGCTCTATCCTGCTGGTGCACTTTGAGAATGCTCAAAAAGGCAAGTGTTGTGACCTAACTCCCTCATTTGACAGTTATCTTTTTCTGTGATTCATTGAACCGATACCTAATGACCATCTGCCACTTATCAGATGCTAGTCTCCACTAGGGATACATCAGTGAGTAAAACAGACAATTCCCTGTATATTACCTGTATCTACCTCTACCTTTAGATCTGGATCTTCACCTATATTATATGTAAAGATACATCTATATTACATAAAAATACCTATAGATATACAACCATGTGTTTGCTTAACAACAGGGATTCATTCTGAGAAATGTGTCATTAGGTGATTTTGTCCTTGTGTGAACAACATAGAGTGAACTTCCACAAACCTAGATGTGGTTGCTAGCAGCTGGAATGGGTGAGGGTGGTTGGGAAATGTTGGCCAAAGAATACATATTTATAGTTAAATAAGAAGAATAAATCTAACAAGAGCTGTTGTACAGCAGGGTGATTATAGCTAATGACGATATATTGTATTCTTAAAAAATGCTAAAAGAGTGGATGTTAAGTGTTCTTACCACAGGATAACTACGCAAGGTAATGCATTGTTAATTAACTAGATTTAACCATTCCACAAGGTACATGAACTTCAAAACATCATGCTGTGTATCATAAATACATACAATTTTACATGTCAACTTAAAAAATAAAAATATATATTTGATAAATTCCACCTTGAAAAAAAAAATCCCATGCAACTAGAAATGGTGCTTTAGCATGAGTCTATGATGTCATATACGTCCGGATTCCTAGCTCTTTTAATTATGCAGGAAATAAACATTAAAGCAAAGATCCTCTAGGTCACCTTTTTTTGCAAGTTGCTTTTCATCATTCTTTCACATTAAAGTAGGAGAGGGAAAAAGAAAACAGCAAAAGGAGTTCTTCTCTAACAGGTGCAAGGAGGTTGGAGGTTAATTCCTGGACTTGGTGCAGACTGTTTGTTTCAGAGCCATCTGAGCCAGAATCATTATCAAAAGGGAATTTAGAAAAAAAAAGGAAGAAGGGGATGAATAGTGAGAGGGGAAAAAAAAAAAGGAGGAAAAGAAAAAGGAAAGGGACAAAATTCCAGCTTCTCATAATTTCCTTCTGAAAGGTGTACACTCCTCATGGTGAGGCACACTGATGAGTAAAGACCATCCCCTAATGAATGGGCTCCTTGCTTTTCCTAGTTCGTACAGGTTGAATATCTCTAATCCGAAAATCCAAAATCTGAAATGCTCCAAAATCCCAAACATTTTGAGCACCAATGTGACACTCAAAGGAAACTCATTGAAGCATGTTGGATTTTGTATTTTCAGATTAGGGATACTTAACCAGTAATAAAATCTGCTTTTTGTGAAGAATAGAAAACATAACCCCCTTCCTTCCTCTATTAACCAAATATCCACTCCAATCACTAAAACCAAATTAATCTAATGAATGAAATGGTTCATACTGCTGCTTATACCATGAGTAATGATGGTTTGTCAAGAGCGCATATCAGCACAGAAGGGGACTTCTGCCCTGGCCATGCAGCAAACTTGGGGAAAGGAAGGAAATCCCAGCACAGTGGGAAAGCCCAACCCAGGCACTTGACACATGACTAAATAAATTGTCCTCTATGAACCCAAAGAGTTAATACTTTGTAAAACTATCTGCTGCTCAAGTCTTATCCCTTTGGGAGTTCATGACATTTACATAATAATGCTTTACATGAACACCGACCCCAAAGGATCCCAAGTGACCAACTCTTCCTCCAACCAAGTTGGCCTGAATAGAAATGCATATCTTGGTTGTGTAAACACTCTCATGGTCAACAATATTTTACATAAGTATTCCTGTGATACATTACATTTTGAAGCATTATTAATATACCTTTAGCAAAATAAATTGTGCAGTAAATCAAGAGAACACTCCAAAGCCCAAATATAATCTTGGATGCTGACTGTGCATGGCCCCAATAGTTTATTAAAATAAGAAACAAAATCCGTTTTTAAAAGAGAAATTACATTTGAAAGCTTTTATAAGTAAAGAATATGTGGTTACGGTTATACAACTTATTGAGGAAACATGAAATTCAAGATAAAAAATAAACAGTATTTGTGGATCTGGTCCATTATAGTAAAGCAGTAAACCAAATATAAGGTGTGCATGCAACACTTTCCAATCACACACATCAATTATTTTTGCTAATAGGTGCAATGCAAGCCAATTATCTAAACATCTAACTTCTCATAATCACAACCAGTCAAGAGTCAAAAGGAAGCAAACTCTTTCCTAAGCCATAGCAAAATTCAAGCACTAAAACCCACATCTTCCATTTGTTAAATTATTTACACACTGTAAACTGGATACAATCACTTTGGAAAACTGTTCAGCTGTATCTTCTATAGTTAAATAATATCCACACCATGTGACCCAGCAGTTCCACCTCTGGGCCCTGTGGTAGGGATTGGCCAACTACAGCCGAAGGTCAAATCAGGCTTGTTGCCTGTTTTGTATGGTTCAAGTGCTCAGAATGATTTTTTAGTTTTAGATGGTCAAAAAAAAAATATCAAAAAATAATATTATTTCATGACATATGTAAACTATACGAAATTCAAATTTCAATGTCCATAAATAAAGTTTAGTTGGAACACACATTCCATGTTCATTCACTTACAAATTGTCTACGGTTACTTTTTGTTACCACAGCAGTTGAGCAAGTGAGACAGAGCTGAGTTGTGGTGACACAGTAGTATGGGTCTAGCAGAGGGGACTGCTTTCTATATAGCCCTTTATAGCAGTTTGCAGACCTCTGCACTATGCATACATGTGTTCACGGAAAGACATGCTCAAAGATATTCACTGCAGCACTGTTTAAAAACAAAACAAAACCCCTGCAAACTATCCAAATGTAGTTTGGGTAAATTGTTGTTCATTCATACAATGGAATAATGTACAGTAATGAGAATAAACGAACAACAGCTACAGAAAACACTATGGATGAATATCACAAACATAATGCTAAGAAGTCAGGAAGAAAAAAATGTTGTAAGATTCCATTTGTCTAGGGTTCAAAAACATTCAAAACAGCCTTTGCAGATAGAAATCAGGATGATGGTGACCTTTCAATGGTAGACTGGTCGCCAAGAGGGGATATCAGAGGGACTTCTGGGCCAGAATGATCTATTTCTTTATCTGGATATTGGTTACAAGATGTATTCACTTTGCAAATATGATTCAAACTGGACACTTATGACTTTGCACACATTTGTTCTGTGTCAACACTTTAATGAAAAGTTACACAGTCTTGATAATGTGACTCCTTGACCCACAACCGAGTAGAAATGACCAATGAGCACTGGAGATGAATGTGACCAGGAAAGGTAGGTACAGGGTTAATGATGGGACCCTTCCCAGGTCAGATGTCCAAAGGAAAAGTGAAAGGATTGCTCAGCACAGGACTAGGCACATTGACCACTCAATCCACATCCACTGCCGCTTCTGCGAGCATGCAAAACAGATGATAACACAAAGCAGTACTAATTATGACCTCAGTACATCCCTGTACTGAGGGGCATACAGTTTACCTAAGTTTCATAATGATGACAATCTGAGTCATTGTGGAAGAGTTAAGTTGCCCTGACACTACACTAAAATCTCATTCTTCACTTCCGGGCTGCTTGGATTAGTCATCCTACCTACACAAGCCAGGAGAGGTCATTCTCCAAAGGTGCTCACCAAAGGCACCTGTTTTCCAACACTGAAAAGGTGTCATCTCCCTTCCCAGTAATTCTTTCCTTGTTCATGTCAACACTAAGAACAAATCCAGCCGTGACAAGTGTGAAGGCACTGTTCTATTGCTACACTGTGTTTAAAATCATGAGTGTGTTATCTATTTTCTGAAAAACTTCCATCCCAAATGGATAGTACACATGTCATTAAGGAAAAACTGTGTAACCCAGAAAATAGAAATTTACAGCAAATGCCTCACTTATGATACCATTAGACAATGAGGGCTTTGCATAGTCAGGAAGGTAATTCCTTCCACTGATATTAAAGTATCATTAATAATTCATTCACCTTGTGCAATTATGTAAAAAGTGAAAAATCAAAGTGAATATAAACAATGTATTAAGTTTCAGTTATTACATGATGAATTATTACAAATTTAGTGGCTTGTAGCAATACAAAATTAATTTTTTATAGTTTCCATGGGTCAGGAATCTATAAATGGGTTAATTGTGTTAACTGTGTTACTAAGGGCTGCATCAAAGTGTTGGCCAGAGCCACGGTCTCATCTGGGGCTCAGGGCCCCATTTCAAACTCTTTCAAGTTATTGGTAGAAAGAAGTCAGTTCCTTACAGTTGTAGAACTAAAACTTTCCCTCCCCACCCCTGGCTAGGGACAAGCTCAGCTCCTAGAGGACACCCTTATGTCCTAGCCAATGGCCCTCCCAACATGGCAGCTCACTTCTTCAGAGCCAGCAGGAGACTCCAGTCTACTATGGTAGAGTCTTATTAATGCTACATAATCATGGTGGTGACATCCCATCATCTTTCAGGTTTCACCCACAGCCAAGGGGAGGGGTTATACAAGGGTATGTACAGAAGAAGACAGAAATCTGGAGGCCAACTTAGAATTCTGCCTACCACAAAAATGAATAAAGGTTCATTTACTTCTTAAAGGTACTTACTATTTTTAAAACTGTTTTTTTCTTCTGAGACACTTAAAATCTGAAGTTTCACAGAACTAATGAATTAATGTTTGCTAAAACTAATAAACCAAATTTTTCTACTGTGTTCTACCAACAGTGAAAAAAATGTAATATATCCAGTTGCAATGAAGCAAACTATTTGAAGGAATATTCAGTTGCAGAAATGAATATAAGTTATGGATTCTAATTTACACATCAGAAACAATGCAAAAACCGGGGATTCTAAATAAACTAAGTTCTATATTGAATTCAACTAAGGCCCAAAAACCTCCTGTTTCCAGGGGAGGTTTTTAACCTCAGAAATAAATATATGTGCATTTATATTTATTTATTCACTCTTATTGTGTATATATATTTATATACACACATATGTATTTACATATATTTTTTTCATCTGAATTCATTCTAACTAGGGACTTTACAAGAATTTAATTATACTTTTAAGTGAGAAATCTGAATAACAAAAAGAAGTCATGAATGGCTTAGAATTCCAAGTGCTCTCAAATTCCATAATCAGAAGCAGCCTTGATGACCCTTTTCTGAAAATGCGGACTTGTATGCTAATATCATGTTTTTGTCTAAGTCAGCACTTTTACTGGGGTGGGGTTGGGGCATCAGGTCCTGTTTCACAGAATCACAGGGTGCTTGTGTGGTGACATGAAGCCCAGGGCAGCATGATGCCAAGTATGGTCTGCAAACGGTTTGCTACCATTCTACAGTAAGTACAGAATTAAATAATGTAATCATTCAGAAACTTAAGAGCAATTTGACAGTATTTTTATGAGCATTGTAGCTAATAAAATATTAGGGCTTATATTTTTGTGTATCTCTTTTTTTTCCTTTTTATTATTTTAATAAATCATTCTTATTGTGCTTTACAGAAGAATCAGTGTACCATAGACTAAAATTAAAAAACAATAAAAAAAAAACCCTGCATTTGATCATAGTGTAGACAACCTCCTTTTCCTGTAGGGTTCTACCAGAATGGACAGCCCATGGGAGTATAGAAGCCTGCTGTTGCTGCCTTGATTTCTCCAATGCCCTATAGAGAGTGTGAGAGAAGAGGCAGGGAAAAGTAGGTTGTCACCTTTAATAAAAACAAAATGTACCTTTGTGCATCAGTGAAAACATGAGAAAACAATCAAGAAAGTTAAAAGTCCACTTCATTGCTAAAAGGTGAATTTGAAAGTTTAGGGGAAACCACAAAGGCAATTCCACTGTGGTCTTAATGAGAACAATGTCAAACATTAGCTGATTCCAACTGCAACAGCCCTGTGGTTATTATCAAAACACCAGATCTGGGTTAGTTTTTACTTTAATTAATCTAATGAACTGGGTGTCTGGCTTCAGCAGACATTTTTTAAATGTCACTGCGTTCCTCGGGGCAGCAACTGAACTGGTGGCATGCTCTCCTGTACCATCTTGGTTCCATTAACTCTTGCCTACGGTGACATTTTACATCTGCATCCTCATATGCTCTGTGCCCTGATAATGTAGTCAATTTGTGCTTTATTAACCCAATTAAAATACAGAAATGTTAGGTAACGGAAATCAACAAAATCAGAACAATTCCTTAAAATAGACCGTATCTTTAATTTAAAAAAAAAATGTATATGAAACTATAGCTGCCAGACTTTGGTTACCTAAAAAGTTCATGGATTCTAAATGCTAAACAGGGAAAATGCTGATCTAATTATAAGAGAACATACTATTTAAATCCTAGATATTGTATTAATTTAGGCTTAAACATCAGTAGGCATGCTCAGTAGAACTGTGGATTTCTGAAGACTTTGCAGGCTGAACAGTAAGTGCCCCTATATAAAACTTGCAGGAAAATTTGAGAAAATATTTGAAATCAAAATAATCAACCCTTCACTGGATTAAAGTCACTCATATTCACCAACTCTACTCCCACATTACTTTAGAACAAGAACTCGGTCTTTTTTAATCTGGGCTTCCCAGTGCCGAGTACAGAGTAGCCACTCAAACATGAAATGAATGCTCCCTTGGAAACTAAGTGAGCATTTTTTAAATTCTGCAAATCACAGGACATACTTGAAAACAGGAAAAGAGAAGAGAGCTTAACATCTCTTTAGGGACTAATCTGATTCACCTTAGATGTAGCCCACTTAGAACATCATTTCATTTTAAGTTCCTCTTGTTCTAAAAAGATTTACTATGGCCTAAAAATGCTACCCTTAAACCAGATACTCAAAGAATTCGAAAGTTGCAAATAAGTACAAAGCAGAGATCCAATCTGATGTAAAAAAATATTTATATATATATATAAAATGTGTTTTGATTGCCTTCTTGAGCTAAGATCAGAGACCTGCCTCCAATTCCAGTGACCACAGGGGTGAGTGAGTGGGGAGAAAGTATTGGGAATCCCAGAGGGAGACCCGCGGTGCCCTCAGAAAAAGGTACGATGGAAACTTACACTGGAAAAATTAATTTAAAACCTCCACCTGGCACTCTAGCCCAGGGAACAGAGTGAGACTCTGTCTCAAAAAAAAAAAAAAAACCTCCACCTGAGTGAAAAGCACTGAGAAAAGTCCTGGCTTATGATGGCAACTGCTAAAACCAGTGGCAGCTGTTCCACCGTCATCTATTTCCATTTAAAATGATAAGGAAACTCAGAAAGAAATGCAAACTAACAAGGATTCTGGAATTTAGAAATACTGGTGATACAGGCCAGACCCTGAGAGAGATTTCTATCGATGAAACCATGAACAAGTGTCTGAAGAAAAACAGCAAGCTCAGACAGGAGGACAGATTTCTATCCACGCCTCTCCATATCCCCATTGCCAATTCTTGGCAGGAACCTTCTTTCTGAAGCAGCCTAGACTATTTCATCACCCCAACCCAAACCACCCCCTCTAATACCACTCTTTCTCCATCAGTTCTCACTCAGTCATTACCACGGCCAGGGCAAAGGAATAGGCCACGGCACGCTGTGTCTTGGTGCACAGTAGAGTAACAGGAAGGGGCAGAAGTGAGAGCCACCCGTGCAGTGTCCCACCAAGAAGAAAGTTTCTCATACTGCATTCATGCCAAGAAAAAAAAATACAAATGAATATCCCTTAAGTAATCCCATACAATATGATGGGAGTAGGTCTTCCCTATTGAGAAAGACAAGCTGAGCTGGATAAATGACTAGAACATACTAAGAATTTGGCAAAGGACAGTCTACTTAGACCAGTCCTTCAGCTTGTGATCTGGCAAAGATTTGTGACAGCAAGAAGGCAGACAGTGTCAGGGACCAAAGAAAATCCTCCTAAGCCTGGACTGGACACTCCTCATTCACAGGCAAAAGCCAACAAACAAACAAACAATAAGCAACAACAACAACATCAACAAACATCTACCAGCATTTATGATAAACAAAAAGCAACAATCACTAGCAAACAATTTAAACAAACAACAATAGTCCACAAGGGCCAACAACAGAGACTCTTCTAGCAAAAAGATTTTGCAAAGCAAAATAAGGGGAACAAGTGTATTCAAGATACCAAAAATAAAGTGTTTTGCTTTGTTCTGTTTACAGTAAGAAATAGAAGCTAATCCAAGAAAACATGACCTTAAGAAAAAAGAGAAACAAATGAAAGGGGGGGCAGTTGAGATGTGAGTGCCAACTCAGAACTAAATCCTGTATTAGAAGAGGAAAGAATAAAATATACACTCCAAGTAACCAAATGAAGAAAATCAGAGAACAAATATGAGATGCAGTCATAGAATGCAAAGTGTCAAACATAAAGAGATGAAAACAGTGTAGGAGAAGGTAACAGATACAGAGAAGGGAAAACATAAATTCTAAATTATGGTAATGGAACTCGAGAGGAAAGGAGGAGAACAAACACGAGGGAAACTACAAAGAGTCAACAGAAACAAGCTAAAAAGAGGCTGGCATCTGACAAAGAAAAAGACTCTCTGAACATCAAGACAGAAGTAAAATCCTGTGGAAAATTGTAAAAATAAATTTTAAAATCCTATATGTATAAAACAAACAAAAAAAAAAGGAGGAAATGTTTGGAAAAGAAAAAAAGCATTGATGGAAGAATTTCCCTGGGCAATATCAAACTTCAGAACAGAAGAAAGTGATTTTCAGAGTGTTTTGAGGGGAAAAGATCAAGAGAAAATAATTCTATACCCATACGGTTTTTCATTTGCAAAAGCAGCAAAGGCACCAAAGGAAGGTCTGTGAATGTTCTCTGAAAACAATTACTCTGAGATGATAAATAAGAGATCATCTAAACAAAGAAGAATGGAGGTGGGGGGAGGGAGGAAGATGTGGTCTAAACTGCCTGCATAGAAGCAAGCATTGAAACCAAGTCAAAGTAAAGACTGATCTCAATAGTTGTTGGAAATAAGGTTATAAAATGGAATGCAAATGCCAAAATAGGTAAATTAAATAAAGTTATTAATAACAGGACATAAAACCCCTTATATTAGCAATAGTAAAATGGATGGCAGATGGGTGAGAAAATTACTGGAAAAACAGCTGCTAGAACAGAACTGCACTGATACAATTTGCTTCTACAAACATCCACTGAGGATCTTTGTGACCATGGTGCCAGGGGACATGATGGTGAGAACCAGAAACAGTTTGTCATGAGGGTAACCATGAGACTGAACAGCAGAAATACTAGAAGAAAATTTAAAGAAGTAAGGGGAAAAGCAAGTTATGCAAACTGATGTACTAGGGACAGACTGGGTCCTGGTACAGGAAGGGCAAACATACGTTTTTTTTAAATTCTGAATACAATCCAGCCTATGTCAATATTAATCTATGATAAAGTTTACATGTGTTTGAATTTTAACCTCTTGCTATTTTATAGATCTTTGGAAAAGGAAATAAATATGAAGCTAAAAGACATACAAATACCTACAAACCCTCCTCAGTGGTGGTGTCTATACAACCTGGAACTGGACTCACCGCAACAAAAATGAACTTTACAACCATGCCCCAACTCTACCATGAAATATTTGCACACGGAACCCAAAGACCTATCAGATGCCTTCGCCTTAAAGTACCAGGTAGGGCTTAAAAATGCCATGTAGGGCTTAGGGTTGGCAAAGTTCCACTGTTCCGGCCAAGTGTTAACAGCAAGTGTAACAGCCTGTGTAACAGCTCTTGACCGGGGAAATAACCTAGCGGCAGGTGGAGTGTCTGAGAACAGCCTTTATTCCGCCAGCAGGCTCACCCAACTTCTGATCTTCTGACCCCGCCCTCCTTGTTCTCCTCCAGTTTTTATACCCTTGGTAGGACTCAAAAAGCGTCCAATCAGCAACAAGCTTTAACATCCAATCAGCAACAAGCTTTAACATCCAATCAGCAACAGTGGGATTCAAAAAGTACCCAATCAGGATCATGCGAGCAGCCTGGCCGGAGGACGGGAGCAGGTGGCTGAGCACTGAGCCAGGGCCGGAGGGGCACACAAGGCCCGGCCCCAGCAGTACACACCCGCCCGCTGCGGCCTCTAGCCGTCCCCGCACAGCACCGGCCCGCTGGGATGTGGAGCGGCAGGGAGGCTGCCAGCAGCTGTGTCCCGGCACCCGATGGTTTTCCCTGTCACCACAGCAAAAGCTTTGTGTGCAGATGGCAGACAAAGGAGAGCGAGAGAGCCAAAGAAGACCGAGAACCCCAGCCATGTTCACAGACACGGTCAGACACGCATGCCCTCCCTACCTGCCCAGCAGACTCGATCCCCTGCCCAGGCTCTCCACGTTACAAGTGCTTTGTCACTGTTCTTCCCGTGTATGATTACGTGCTGTCCCCCTTTCCTACACTGTGAGGTCTTCTGGAAAAGGGACAGCATCTCATCCAGGTTTGTAACCCCACACCTCACAGTGCCTGGTGTTTGGTGCAGGCTCCAGGAACGGCATCAGGATGAACTAAGCTTTAAGTGAGAAGAAACACATGACATGTGGAAACAAGCATGTTCATATTTCAGATCCATACTTTGATGGCAGGAGTTCGTTTCTGAAGAGACTTAAATGTGCCACTCTTTTAAGAGAGTAAAATGATGTGCTAAGGTTATATCTTATTGTTTTTCAACCAAGATTACCACAATTTGTTTTTAAGTGACAAGTAATGTGAGGCCATGGACAGAGTGCAGCGCAGATGACAGTGTCACCTTGTGCCACTTCTGCACATTCACAGACAGGTTTGGGTCAGTCAAAACCTCTACATGAATGTTTCTTTCACACTATATAGAAAAGAACTTGTCAGCAGAGATTCTGCAAGCTGCCTTCCAAGCTCACATAGAATATATGCCTGAAAAATACAAATGAGAAAGACTGAAATAGAGCAAGTCATTTAGCATCACATGTGGCTAATGTCTTTAGGGAAAACATTTCTATAATTGTAACTTCCTTATTTGGTCTTCTGATAGGAGACATTTATAGCACCAAATGTAAGATGCTGCTAGACTTGGGAGACATAAAAACACATTTCATAGAATAATGAGAAGCAGGAAAAAATGAGCTCCTCTAGCCACTTGGAAAGTTTATGAAGCATACACAACTACACTTCTCTTAGCACTTAAATTTCACTAATGGTGATTCCTGATAAATCATAAATGGTCCAAAATAATTTGAAGACTTCTTTCTTTGCATTACTATGCCATATGCATTAAACTGAAATACTATCACATTAAAAAAAAATCATTATTTCCCAGAAGATTTTAGTCAAGTTCATTAAGCCCTATCTTGTGGACTCGGCAAACAGAAGTCAGGAGAGGAAGTAATTATTAAATACATTTGGTACTGACAGTCACCCTATCCAGTTCTGCTGAAGATTACGTACTCAGTGCACACCGAACATTTTCAATATCTGTAAAAAGGGTTGGGGACCAAATTTTTTTTTCCAGACCTTGGTTTCATTTAATATTCAGTATTTTGAAATTAAGCTCATGTTCATGTATTTTAAAAGGAATATGTGGGATCTATCCAGGTTCTAGAAGGAGGATGGATACTGCCCACATGGAATCTTCCTTCTCCTCTTCCTAAAAACCATGAAAAGCAACTAGAAGAATAACTAGAACCTCTTATGATGTTTATTTTAAATAATATAAGTGGGAGTATAGCCACGCCATCAGAATCAATGGCTTGGGCCATGCCAACTGTGTGCACAGGGAGAGAGGGGCACTGTTAGTGACAGACGCAGAGAACACTAGCAAACATTCACCACCAGGAGAGGAGCCCAGGCTCAGTGGGAACTGCTCTGGGCAGATCTGAAAAGGAATAGGGCAGAGCAGGGAGTACAGGAGAGGCAGAGAGAAAAGGCATGGGATGTGACAGAAGAACAAAGAGTCCCTGCCACGTAGCAAACAAACTGCAGATTCTAGTAGCAAGAGAAGAAGCTACAGGATGCTGAGAAACCGGGAAGGCTGCCGTAAGTCTCCCACCCTCACAGAACACTCCTGCTAGTAGAAAATTCAGAAAAACACAAATAGTTTGAATATGAACAAAAAACAAGTAAAACTATCATATGCACTGTAAGAAAAAAATGATTATTTCTCAGAAGAAAATTTACCACAAAAAAATCTAACCACAAAACTAGAAAGTTGCAATGAAACATTCTAAAAATTCAAAAGGTATGACTACACAACAGGAGGGGGAAAAAATACACAGAACTCACGAAGCATGAAAAAGAAAAAGTGTAAGAAAGGAAGAGTAGGCCAGGTGTGGTGGTTTATGCCTATAATCCCAGCACTATGGGAGGCTGAGGTGGGAGGATCATTTCAGGCTGTGAGTTCAAGACCAGCCTGGGCAACAGAGTGAGATTTCATCTCTACAAAATATAGAAAATTTAACCAGGTGTGGTGGCACGTGCCTCTAGTCCCAGCTACTTGGGAGGCTCAGGCAGGAGGATCACTTCAGCCCAGGAGTTTGAGGTTACTGTGAGCTGTGATGACACCACTGCACTCTAGCCCAGGCGACAAACCGAGACCCTGTCTCAAAAAGAGAAAGGGAAAGGGAAGGGAAGGAAAGGAAAAAAAGAAACGAAGAGTAAAGTACAAGAAACACACAGGAAAACAGAGACCCTAGAAAACACAGTAACAAGCATAAAGAAGAGAACTGAGAAAAGCTATGAAAATGAAACAGATAGGTAAGACAAAACTGATAGATATAAAAACAAAACAGAAAGAAATAAAGAAATAAATACATATGCCTCCGCCTAAATTAAAAAACCAAAGCATAAGGGTCTGTAGTTGTCCTTTTTGTTGCATCCTTTCCTGGTTTTGGTATCAGGGTGATTTTGCCTTCATAAAACATGATGGGGAGGATTCCTTCCTTCTCGATGTTATAGAATAATTTCTGTATGATAGGCACCAGTTCATCTTTGTATATCTGGTAAAATTCGGGTGTAAAACCATCTAGTCTGGGACTTTTGTTTTTAGGAAGGTTTTTTATTGCTGCTTCAATTTTGGTACTTGATATTGGTCTGTTCAGGAATTCTATTTCTTCTTCCTGATTGAGCCTAAAGAGGCTGTGTGTTTCTAAGAATTTGGCCATGTCCTCTACATTTTCAAGTTTATGTGCATAGAGGTTTTTATAGTATTCACAGATGATATTTTGTATTTCCGTGGTATCAGTTGTAATTTCTCCTTTTTCATTCATGATAGAGCTTATTAGAGTCCTTTCTTTTCTGCTTCTCGTTGATCTGGCAAGAGGCGTGTCAATTTTGTTTATTTTTTCAAAGAACCAACTTTTTGCTTTCTTAATCTTCCATACAGTTTTTGTTATTGATTTCATTTAGTTCTGCTCGGATCTTTGTTATTTCTTTTCTTCTGCTGGGTTTGGGGTTGATTTGCTCATCCTTTTCCAGTTCTTTGAGATGATTCATTAGATTGTTGATTTGTGATCTTTCTGTCTTCTGGATGTAGGCATTTATGGATATAAATTTTCCTCACAGGACTGCTTTACCTGTGTCCCACAGATTTTGATAACTTGTGTCTCCTTTATCATTTAGTTCAAAGAATCTTTTGATTTCCATCTTAATTTCCTCCTTAACCCAATAATCATTCAGCAAAAGGTTGTTTAGTTTCCGTGACTTTGTGTAGAAAAGAAAGTTTCTATTAGAGTTGACTTCTAATTTTATTCCACTATGGTCTGAGAAGATGCATGGTATAATTCCTATTTTTTTTTTTTTTTAAATTTGTTGAGACATGCTTTGTGGCCTATGGTATGGTCAGTCTTAGAGAATGAGCTGATGAGAAAAATGTATATTCAGTGCTTTTTGGGTAGAATGTTCTATAAATGTCGGTCAGGCCCATTTGTTCTAGAGTTCTGTTTAAGTCCATTGTTTCTTTGTTTATTTTGTTTGGAAGATCTGTCCTGTTCTGTCAGAGGGGTGTTGAAGTCTCCAGTCTCAGTGTTGCTGTTTGTCATTTTGTTTAGATCAAGTAGTATTTGCTTATGAATCTGGGTGCACCTGAGTTAGGTGCATAAATACGTAGAATTGTTATGTCTTTTTGTTGAATCATACCTTTCACACCATTATGTAGTGATCATATTTGTCTTTCATTACTTTTGTTGATTTGAAGACTAAGTTATCTGAAATCAGAACTGCTACACCAAGCTTTATTTTGGCTTCCATTTGCATGGAATATTGTTTTCCATCCCTTTACCTTGAGTCTGAATGCATCCTCGTGGGTTAGATGTGTTTCCTGAAAACAGCAGATACTTGGCTTGTGTATATTTATCCATTCGGCCACCCTATGTCTCTTTAGTGGGCAGTTCAAGCCATTCACATTTATTGAGAGAATTAATAAGTGGGAGAGATTTCTGTTCATCCTGTTGAGTTGAATTTTGTTGTTTGTTTTCTCTCTTGAGCCACTGTGGTGTCTGGCCTTTGACCTTTAGCTTTTGGATGATTTTACACTGGTGAATGTTTATTGTGCTGATCCACATGTAAATCTGTTCTGAGTACTTCCTAGAGGGCAGGTCTTTCTTAATGAATTCCCTCAGACTTTGCTCGTCTGAAAAGGTCTTTATTTCTCCTTCGTATAAGAAACTTAGTTTTGTAGGATACGAGATTCTAGGTTGGGCATTATTCTGTTCGAGAAGAGTGAGAATGGGCCCTCAGTCTCTTCTGGCTTGTAAGGTCTCAGTTGAGAAGTCTGCAGTTAGTCTGATGGGTTTTCCTTTGTAGGTTACCTGCTTTTCTTTCACCTTACAGCTCGTAGGCAGACCTCTTTTGTGTTTATTAAGGAAAAAAAGACATTCTATAAGAAAGACATCTGCGCTTGAATGTTTATAGCAGCACAATTCGCAATGGCAAAGATATGGAAACAACCCAGTGCCCATCAATACACGAGTGGATTAATAAAATGTGATATATTTATACTATGGAGCTCTAATCAGCCACAAAAAATAATGGTGATATAGCACCTCTTATATTATCCTGGATAGAGCTGGAGCCCATTCTA
>VBSM01001118.1:17650499-17672017 GCA_008086735.1 Cheirogaleus medius | reverse complement strand
AAAAAAAAAAAAACTAACCTGTGCTACACAAGCAAAGCACAACCAAGAGGAACTTCAGAATCAATGTTTTAGGAGATGGGAGTGATGAAATAGTTTTCTTTTGGCTTCATGAAGCCTTTCTACTTTAATCAATCAAGAAATCCATTAAAGATTCTGCCACAACCCAGATCAAAATGGTGTAGTTTTGCTGTGAGCCACTTTACTGCCAAAATGCAGCTGCTGTGAGAGCAATCCACAAAGGCATTGATGGCTGCTGAAGATGAATATCAATTAAAGAAAATGACAGATGCTGCATAAACAACTGCCCAAATGAGCAAGTTCCAGCAAAGAAATGCAGATGATAGAAAATTAATATGGTTGCTCTATAAAGAGAAAATGTTACATTAGGAATAACATTTCTCACAATTTTCTCTTTTCCTATCAATTACTTGCTTTGTCACCTAGGCAATTGCTCAGCCCAAGGGTGGGCATGAAAATAAAAGCAATTATTATGAAATCAAATTCTATTGGAAAAGTCAAAACACGAAGCTGCTGCTGAAATTCATGTTCTGACAGCATTTCTGATACCAATTTTTGATTAATGGTCTGATGTGTATGGGTAGCCATAAGCTGTATTTTTTTTTCCAGAAAACTCTGTCTTTGTGAATAAATGTGGCTTAATATTCCAAAAGTGGCATGCTTTCTTTGAAACATGAAGCTTAACAAAATGCCAAATTCTAGTCAAGGTAAGATTCAGAAAATAGCTTACTTACATCATACCATATAAAATGAAAACCAGAGAGAGGGAATTCATATACAGATACACACACACACACACACATACACATACACATACACACACACACACACACACACACTCCCCCATTAGCCACTCTGCAGCAAAGCCAAAGAGATTAATGAGATGATTTCTGGAAAGTGCTTTGAACTCTTTGGAAGAAAGGGGCTATATAAATGGAAGGTATTAGTTTTCTTATTCTAAAAGGCATTTTCATTCACATTAGTATGAAACATAATACAACTAATATCCAGTCTGCTCTCTTTTAACAATGAAAATTAATCAAATCAGAAGTCTTTTAGAACTTACACTGAGCAAATACCAATTCCCCACTCAACCACTGTAATGCTATATTAGTATCATTTTTTTAACAAGTGCCTGGAGTCATGATTTCTTCCCAAACTAATTTAATTTCAAACTTAATTACAGGTATACTGGTATTTCTGACTTTTGAGAATTGTGCCCTCATCATCAAGATAATCATCCAGAAATGTTTATTGACTGAGTAATACAGAGAAGCATGAAATGCAGTCCCTGATCTCAAGAAGGTTGCAAATGTAGGGAGATGACACATGCAAAAAATATAGAAACTATACACTAATATCATAGGTAACCAACACTGTGGCTGGGGTAGCTATCAAGTGTTCTCCATAAAAGAATTTTCTCAAAAGCCTAGGCCTTCTCTATAGAGTGTCAAAAGGTTTTCTAAAATGTAATTACATTCAAGGGAAATTTTCCTAAAAGTGGCAGCACACTTTCCTGGGCTCTGGAGTAGAGAACACTTATTATCTGTCCCTGGGTCTCTGAGCCATCATCTGGAGCTCAAACGGCTCAAGTGTAGCAGAACTCAGTCTGCATCTTTGGTGGGGCCTCTGAAGGCAGTATGGAGGCTGCTTTCATCCTAAACTAAGGAGTCATCAAAGTGCTTGGATTTGTTTAAATTATTCTGCTTCTTTTAAAATCAGCAGGTTGTCACTTATGCAAGCTATCTTGGGCCTGCTCCTCACAGCTCCTATCTCACTTCTAATTTGATTTTTGCTAATCTCCTGTGGGCTAGGAAACTAAAACCACATCTTAAGTTGTATGCACTGAAGGGTCTCTCATATGAGTGAAAATTTCTAAAACAGTCCAGTACTTCTCAGCCTTTCTTTGACTTTAGGCCTGTGCTCAAAGGACTTACACTATTTTAGTACTCAGCTATTTTCTAGGTAGTCCAAACTGTCATATGCTTATGTGTCGCACATCTCTACTCACAAATACCTAATTTAAAAGAATGGTAAGATATAAAAATGGGGAAAATAAATAGTACTGGAGGTAAAAAGACAACATAAGCCAGGCACAGTAGCTCAAGGCTATAATCCTAGCACCTCTGGGAGGCTGAAGCAGGAGGATCGCTTGAGGTCAGGAGGTCCAGACCAGCCTGAGCAAGAGCGAGACCCCGTCTCTACCAAAAATAAGAAAAGTTAGCCGGGCATGTTGGCAGGCACCTGTAGCCCCGGCTACTCAGGAGGCTGAAAGAAGAGGATTGTTTGCACTCAGGAGTTTGAGGTTGCAGTGAGCTACGACGACACCACTGCACTCTACCCAGGATCACAAAGTGAGAGACTGCTCCCCCACTCCCCAAAAAAGGCAGTATCAATCCAATGGAAATTTCAAGCTGTTTTTGCCATAAATCCAGACAGAATGAAACTGAAGTGACCAATACCTACACTTATCATGGTAACATGCTTTTAAGATAAACAGAAAATGCCACAAAGACATACAAATAAAAATTATTTAAGTACAGGTTGGCTTCAAAGTAACAAAAATCAAGTTGTTCTAAGATTTCTCCTCAGCTCTGGAGTATGGAAGAAAATGGAATGTATAAGTTTTAACAAAAACGCCACTGGCCCAATAGGCTGCCAAGCTGTCATTCAAAGACAAAAGCCAGGTCATTTTAGGGATGATACCAGAAGATAAATCAAATGACAATGAGGAATGGAGTAACCCATGACGAAATGCACTCCTGGGAAGCAGTAAAAATCAGAAAAAAACATTGAGTTTAGTCATCTAAACATAGTCTAGACACAAACAGAAACGCTGAAAAAAATAGACTGTAAGAAAAGACAGGGTATAATAATAAATCAATAATCTGCAATTAAAATCCCAACTTGTATCAAAAATTCAAAGAAATTTAAAAAACAAATTCTCTCCAACATACCTATTGGGACAGCAAAGAAAATAAAACAATAATTATAAACTTCCAGAAACTCTAAAAAATATAAACATTATATATCAAAATGTATAGGATGCTGCCAAATTCATACTCAAAGGAAAATGCATAGCTGTAATTTCACTGTTATACAAAAAGTCTAAAAGTAAATAAAATTTTTTAAGATATAAAAAAAAGCAAGTAGATAAGTGCAAAATTTGAAGGTAACACAGGAATAAAGGCAAAATTTTTGCTATATCTAATATAAAAATATAAGTATATAAAGTTATAGTATCAAAAATATGTAGAATGTTTTAACAATAATAATATATCTTTTCTGTATCTTTTGCAAAGTAATTTTCCAACCTTTTTCTTATTTTAACCCAGTTAGAATAAATAATCCAAAAAATCTTGAAACCTGGTGGTCCCACTTTGCACTGGAAAAAGAACTTAGCAAGAAGGGGGAAAAAAAACCCAAAATCATATCAACTCTATTTAAAATAAACAGATCCAATTTACCTATCACTATACACAAAAAGATTAAAATATACATAAACTACATTGATCACAATGAAGCCCAACTAAAGGTAATTTATAATTCACATATTAAAAAAAACAGAGTGTCAATAAATGAAAACCATAAACAACTTAAGACAGCACTATGGATATATGGACTAACAGAAGAGCTCTTCCTGAAAATCAGAGATTTGTTAATGGAATACTAACCAGTAGCCAATTATTCAAGTAATTCCCAACTTAACCATATAAATATCAAATTTTAGTGACCTAGGTTACTAACAAGTAACTGTTATGTAAAAGAACAAAAAGCCACAGAACTGTACACTATATGCCCAAAAGAATTAGAGAAGATATCAGAGGTGGTGGTGAGTGTCTGTAGTCCCAGCTACTCAGGAGGCTGAGGCAGGAGGATAGCTTGAGGCCAGGAGTTCGAGATCATGTCTTAAAATAAATGAATAATAAATGAATGAATGAATGAATGAATGAAAGAGACATAAATCATTTATAAGTTTCTGGTCTTCTAAAACAAAGGCAGATATTTGAGAATCACTGTCCAAAAGCAACAGTCTTCAAACTACAAGTTTTCTAAGGGCTGGGACTAACATAGAATATTAAGCATGGGCTCTTTTAAGGACATCAATTTCCAGATCTTCAATTTCTATATGTACACTTTTCTAAAATGTATCTTTTCCACTTTCTTTTTCACAATTGCTCTTCTTTTATAACAGAAAGACATACCTGTTACCCATTCTAAATTTTTTACAGTGCACTCAAAGTGTCAAATAGAGAAAATTCAAATATACAGTGTGTGAAGCCTCTCAATCAAGGCATATGATAGGAATACTTGTCTTTCCCTGCCTTATACATATTCCTGTTAAAAGCAAACCTAGTGATAGAATCTGGGTATTACAAAATAAGTGCTCTGAATTTAGATATATCAGAGTCCCCTGAGAGCAAGGCAAACAGAAGGCACCATGAGACAAAGATAGCTTTCTTATTTCAAGCTGGCAAAGTCACAGGAAGGCACTGTACCTCGCTCTCCCTATCTAAGTATCTTAGGATTAAAAGATAGGAATGGCTACCCCCAGAGAAATCGATATTAGCATATTTGTTTGAACTGAAGAGTGAAGTCAGATGTTTTTAAACAAAAAGTCTGATTTTTCTAACTGGAAAGACAAAAATTAATTCTAGAGATCCATGGTTTTCACCACTCACACAAACATACAATATAGAAAGATGAAAACAGACTTAAAGCCCCTGATACAAAATGCTGTCCCAACCTTTCCAAGGTATATGGAATTTAACAAGGTGCCTTAAAGTGAAAAAGCAAAAGGTATGACTGATAGCCTTTTGGGCAATCAGTCCAGGTAAAGCCTTTTTGGTAAACTTCCCAGAAACTGAGAAAGTAAATAATTCTAATGACTGGCTAACAGAGCCTTTTCAGAAGTCAGGTGATTTTCAATTCTGGGCTTTCAGCAAAATTGAAGGAGGACCAAGTCTCAAGTTGCCAGCATATAAAGTATTAAAGATAATTTTTTATGACAGATCGTATGTGACTTTCAGCTTATTGCATAGAAACATTTCAAAGAACTGAGGGACACTGCTAAAGCAACTCTCCTTCCAATCCCATCAACTTATCTACCTGGAAAGGTTTATCGAGAGGTAAATCTGTGCCCCGCTATCATCATCCCTCGAATAGTCATCCAAGTGTACACGATCTAATTGAAGGGAAAGCCCCATATGTTTTGTTAAATGATATATTTCTAATAACATTTTTATGTTTAATAATTACCAAAATGTTTAATATGTTGTTTTGAAAAAGTGTATATTACTAACAATCGTAATGATAACTCACTCTAGAAGAAATATTTTTAATAGAGCCTCAAGGTTATAGGAAATATTTTAATTACATTTAAATTTATTTGTACTCTTTTATTGCAAGGGATTATAATAGGATGATCAGAGAAAAATTTCCAAATACAAAATACATGAAACTAGGAAAAAATTTTGTATGACGAATTGGATATACAAACTCAAGGAGAAAAGAAAATGACAGAACATTTTGGAGAGTTAAAAAGAGAGACCTTTAATGTATTTGTACATGGGTGATGGTGGATATCAAATCTCTAGGGTTTTAGATTCCACTGGATACATTTAAAGGAGTGACATAATTTTTTTTTTTTTAACGTACCAGTATTTCGAATCCACCAAATATCTCATCTTGTACAAATGTTAAATGTCTGACAAAACATAGGTACCAACTTACAAATGTTCAAGGGAGTGCACAGTTTTACAAAATTCCTTTAGCAAATATACAGCAAGTCTAAAGGCCCCTATCCTCTAGTTCCTAGCATGGCTGCAGCTTATGACAAACATGCGCTCCAAGTTCCAGATTTAATCATTTCTCTGGGAGACTTTAGCACCTACTGTTAAGTTCTTCTTCAAATGCCCTGAATCTGAATTCCTTTTTTCACTCTTTTCAGACTTGTACCCCAACTGCCTACAGTGTTGGTTTTCAAAATAAAATCAAATATCATTTGCCAAGTGTTAGAGATTAATTCCTTGCTCTCTGAGAACCTGTTCAAGCTAAATATTTATCAGAGGCAGGAGATTGGATGGGTTGAACTTTGGACTACATATATGGAGAAGCCAGGATCAAGTTTCTAACTACCATAAATTCTGGGAATGACCTTTGGTAAATCATTTAATTGTCAGACGCTTCATGCAGGTTCTCATCCATTTAAAAATAAATGTAGAAGAGATAAGGACTCTTGCCCTCTTGCAAAAGAGGCCTCGAGAGGATTAATACATGCTTGGAAAGGCATTTCCAGCGCTGAGAAGAAAGAAATGCTTAACACTGGGACAAGAGAGGCTTTCTAGTAGTCATGTATTCTAGTGTATTCTCTGCCTCCAGATAAAACCTGAACAAACCATTTCCACACAGTGCTGGGGGCTACACTGGTATTTAATTATAATGAATGGGAAGTCAAGAGTTTCTTTAATAAAAAAGATCCTTTGCTAATGCAGTTTGGGTCCACAGCCTCTCAAGTCCCTGGCAGTGTCAGACAATCTCAGTCCATCATGCAGTCTCTGCCCTCCACCAGTGAAGCATTTCACACACCTCCAAAGTACTGTGTGCAGCCATCTCAGTGGCCCCCTGCACTACTCCTTATTTTAATTCATTTTAACATGTTATTTTAAAGCATGTGGCTGTACCAATACACATTCCTATACATAAATACATATGTATATGTAAAAATCCCTATATGAATTATTTTAAATAATTCAATAACTAAATGTAAAAGAAAAAAATTTACTTTTAGGCATTCCAACAAGAACCCAACACGCATTTACATACGTGCATAACATTCATTTAATCGCATAGTAACTTCTACATAGCCAAGGCTAAAGAAAGCAGTTCTATCTTTTCTTTCAAAAAAAAAAAAATTCTAAGTGGAATTCTTAGTGAATAGACAAACCATCAAATCATTCCTTCCTTACTTCTTTCTTTTCTTTTCCTCTTGAACATAAGGAATTTGTAAGAGCAGAATGACAGAAGCTCTATGAGAGAGCCTTTGCCTATCTTGTTCCATATCCCCAGTGTCTTGGCCCTGCCCGGCACATAATAAGCACAGAGTAATCACTTATTAAACAAAGGATACAATAGTCATCTAGACACAAAGGGAGAAGGCTCACCACCACACAATTTGGAAGTGAGGGGCAGGGAAATAACAGTTTCACACTGCAGCAGTTTCAAGTGAAGTTTGTTTTGCTTACACTGAAATAGAAATTATTATAATGGGCAAAAGATTATTGGCTGATGTGAACTAAAAGTAAAATTGTAAGCGCCCCACTTACTGTAGGGACCCCTCTCAGCCAAGGAGACCTGAGAGAAACCTTCAAACTGAGTTCCCAGCCATGATGGGATGGGAGGTGAAGCAGGCATCATTTTACCCTCCCTTGCTAAGGGCTATCAGGCTTTGTTTTCTAAGGGCCAGACCAACATTCTTTCCTGATAAAAAACCACCAACCATGAAGGAGTTTTAATGGTCTACAGAACATGTGCAGAGAGGGCTTTCATGTCCTTGTTTCACCTTTTTGACATAGAAGGTGGCCGTTTTTAAACATGGA
Organism: Cheirogaleus medius; assembly: GCA_008086735.1. NCBI lineage: Eukaryota > Metazoa > Chordata > Mammalia > Primates > Cheirogaleidae > Cheirogaleus > Cheirogaleus medius. Next base: position 17,664,401 of record VBSM01001118.1, on the reverse strand, counting down.
CCCCTTAAAAGGACAGAAAGCCCCACTGTACAGGCATAGAGTTCTCTTTTAATAAATATTCATGACTCTTCCCCTATAGCTTGTTAAATATGTATATTTAGCCACCCCACTCAGTATAAAATCCTGTTCCCTTTGTCCCTCCCTTGAAGCATGTGTTCTTGGCTTATGGCCGGGAACCCTATTTCCCAGCCTGCAGGTGTTGCCACTGCGGGCTGAAAACTTTGTGAGAATTAAAGCTCTTCTAAATTATACACCTCATTTTTTTCAGTTAACACTAGGATTCATCTCAAAGAAAAAAAAAACTGAAACTTGAATTCCGGTTTCCAGTCCAGCACGTAAGGAGCTTAGACTACTCCATCCTAACAAGTAAAAGTGGAACAAACTGAAAAATTAACAATTCTACTTAAATCCATGGGAGAAATCACGGGGCAAACCACTACCCCAAAAATCGAGAGACAGGCAGATGGATAATAGAGAATCACAATTTATTGGAGCAAAACCCACCAGCAGAAACCTCTGCGAGAACCAGTACCAGGGTAGGAAAACCTTAATAGTAATGGACAAATTGTTGGTAGCTCCAGGTAGACAAGTCTGAGAGCTAAAAACTCCAGGAGTGGCTTTTCTACTTCAATAAGTGTAAAAGAAAAACAACAACAACAAAAAAGACCTCTCCAGGAGAACCCAGTCATAGGGGTCCATGCTTTTGTGAAATTTACCCCCAGGAGTTCTACCAGGTTCTCACGGTAAAGATGAAAGAAAAATCCTTTCCCGTTCTGGCAGGAGGAGCAGAAAGGAACTATTCTGAACTATGACAGGGCATTCTGTTCTTACTAACAAAGTCTGCCCTGGGAGAAACTGTTTTACTAGGTTAATTAAGGGGGGGAGGAGTGGTGAGTGAGAGAGAGAAAAAAGGTACAAATTACTAACATCAGAAATGAAAGAGAAAACAATCACTAAGGATATAGGAAAAAAACAAACTCCATTTCTCCTATACTCTCACTCAACAATCAACACAGAAGACTTCTGTGAGCACATGTATGAGTTTTTTTCCCCCATATACCAAGCAGTTAGTTCTATAGTGGACGCCAGCTGGTTGTACTCTAATTCAATTTAATTCTGACACCACCTTCCTGGAGGTAACATCAGATCCCACAGTTGAGGGCTCAGTCCCCAAGAATGCTCCCCCAACTTCTAATGCCAACTGCAAGTCTCTGGTCATTTTACCTGTGCTTCAGGCCAACCCACTGTAAGTCAGGGTTCCCACAACTTCCTCCTGGGGTTTGATTAATTTGCTAGAGCAGCTCATCAAACTCAGAGCAGTATGTTTCCTGGTTTATTATAAAGGATATTCCAAAGGACAGTGATGAACACCAGATGAAGAGACAGACAGGGCATGGTATGGGGGAAGGGGCGTGGAGCATCCATGCCCTCTGCAGATGCACCACCCTCCAGGAACCTCCACGTGTTCAGCTATCCAGAAGCTCCCTGAACCCTGTCCTTTTGGGTTTTCACAGAAGCTTCATTGGGTAGGCATGACATTAAATCATTGGCCATTGGGGATCAGCTTAACCTTCAGCCCCTCTTTCCTCCCTGCAGGTTGGGAAATAGGGCTGAACTCCCAACACTCTAATCCTGCCTTGGTCTTTCCAGTGACCAGCTGCCATCCTGAAGCTACCCTCCGGGCTGCCAGCCATCAGCCAACTCATTAGCATACAAAAGACACATATCACTTTGAAGATGCCAAAGATTTTAGTAGTTGTATATCCGGAAACTAGGAGGAAGACCAAATATATGTTTCATGATATAAAAATCACTACAGATCCTGTGGACAATAAAAGTAATATAAAGGAATATCATGAACAACTATATGCTCACAAATGTAATAACCTAGATGAAATAGACCAATTCCTTGAAAGAGACAATCTGCCAAAATTCACACAAGAAGAAATAGACAATCTGAATAGGCCTATATCTATTAAAGTAGCTGAATTGATAATTAATAACCTTTTAAAACAGAAAGCACCAGGCCCACCCAGATGGCTTCACTCGTGAATTCTACCAAACATTTAAGGAAAAAATTACACCAGTTCTCTACCATGTCTTCCAGAAGGCACAAGTAGAGGAGAAACTTCCTAATTCATTCTACAAGGACAGCATTACCCTAATATAGATAAAGATATTGAAAGAAAAAACAAACAAAAAGAAAAAAACTACATACCAGTAACTTTCATAAACAAAAATGCAAAAATCTTCAACAAAATATTAGCAAATTGAATCCAACAATGTATAAAAAAACTTATGCACACTGATCAAGTGGGATTTATCCAAAGTAGGCAAGGTTGGTTCAACATTCAAAAATCAATTAATGTAATCCATCACATAAATAGGCTAAAGAAGAAAAATTAAATGATGCTATCGATAGAGGCAGAAAAAGCATTTTACAAAATCTAACATCCATTCATGGTAAAACCTCTCAGCAAACTAGGAAAAGAGGGGAACTTCTTCAATTTAATAAAGACATCTTAAAAAAAAAAAAAAAAAACAGACCTACACCTAACATCATACTTAGCGGTGATAAACTCAAAGCTTTCCCACTAAGACAAATAACAAGGCAAGAATGACCCCTCATACAATAGCTTTTCAACATCGTATTGAATGCAATAAGAAAAGAACATAAAAGGTATACAGATTAGGAAGGAAGAAATAAAACTTTATCATAGATAATATGGTTGTCTGTGTAGAAAATCTGAAAGAATCAACAGCAACAACAAAAAAAAAATCCTAGAACTAGTAAGCAATTACAGCAATGTTGCAGGAGACAAGGTTAATGAACAAAAGTCAATCACTTTCCTATATACCAGCAATATAAATGTGAAATTTGAAATTAAAAACACATTGCCATTTGTATTAGCACCCTCAAAAATCAAACATTAATAATTATGTATAAATCTAACAAAATATGTACAAGATCTATATGAAAAAAACTACGAAACTCTCTGATGAAAGAAATCAAAGAAGAACTAAACAAATGGGGAGATATTCCATGTTCATTGATAGGAAGACTCAATATTGTCAAGATGTCAGTTCTTCCCAACTTGATCTATAGATTCAACTCAATCCCAATCAAGACCCCAACCACGTCATTTTGTGGATACTGACAAACTGATTCTAAAGTTTATAGGAAGAGGCAAAAGACCCAGAATCACCAATACAGTATTATTAATAAAGAAGAAAAACAAAGTTGGAGGAATGGTGCTACTCAACTTTGAGACTTACTATAAAGCTACAGTAATCAAAACACTATGGTATTGGCGAAAGAATAGACAAATAGATCAATGGAACATAATAATGAGCCCAGAAATAGGCTCACATAAATATAGTCAACTGATCTTTGACAAAGGAGCAAAGGCAATACAATGGAGTAATCTTTTCAACAAACAGTGTTGGAACAAGTGGATACCCACATGCAAAAAAAGGAATCTAGAGACAGACCTAACATAGTTCACAAAAATGAACTCAAAACAGATCATAGATTAAAATGTAAAATGAAAACTATAAAAATCCTAGAAGGTAACTCAAGAGAAAATCTAATGACCTCAGGTATAGCAATGATTTTTTTAGACAAAACACTATAGACATAATCTATAAAAGAAATGATGGATAAACTGGACTTCATTAAAATTAAAAACTTCTGCTCTGTGAAAGATACTGTCAAGATAATGAGAAGACTAGCCACAGACTGGGAGAAAATATATGAAAAAGATACATCTGATAAAAAACTATTATCCAAAATATATAAAGAATGTTTAAAACTCAACAAGAAAACAAACCACCTGATTAAAAAAATGGGCAAAAAACCTGAACACAACATCTCACCAAAGAAGACATGCAGATGGCAAGTAAGCATATGAAAAGACATTCAACATCATATATCATCAGTGAATTGCAAATGACAACAATGAAATACCACCGTACCGCTACACATTTAGAAGGGTCAAAATTCAAAACACTGACAAGACCAAATGCTGACAAGGATGTGGAACCACAGGAACTTTAATTCACTGCTGGTGGAAATGAAAAGTGGTACAGCCATTTTGCAAGACAGTTTGGCAGTTTCTTATAAAATTAAACATACTCTTTCCATACGATCCAGCAATCAGATTCCTTGGTATTTATAACCAAATGAATCGAAAACTTAAGGCTACACAAAAACCTTCACATGGGTGAGCACAGTAGCTTTATTCGTAATTGCCAAAACTTGGAAGTAACCAAGAAGTCCTTCAGTCTGTGAATGGTTAAAAAAACTGTGGTACACTCAGACAACGGAATATTAATCAGCTCTAAAAAGAAAGGAGCCATCACACCATGAAAAGACATGGAGGAAACTTTAATGCATATTACTAAGTAAAAGAAGCCAATTTGGAAAGGTACCTGTGGTATGATCCCAACTATATGACATTCTGGAAAGGGCAAAACTATAGAGACAGTAAAAGGATCAGTGGTTGCCAGCGGTTGGGGGAAAGGAGGGATAAATAGGCAAAACGTGGAGGATCTTTAGGCAGTGAAACTACTCTGTATGACACTCTAAAGGGAAATACATGTCTGTATACATTTGTTAAAACCCACAAAATGTACTACACCAAGAGTGAACCCTGATGTAAAGCATGGATTTGGGGTGATAATGATGTATCAGTGAGGGGTTCACTGATTGTAACAAATGCACCACTCTGGTGGGGGATGTTGGCAAGGGGGGAGGTTGTGTACTTGTGGGGACGGAGTTATATGGGAATTCTGTTACTTTTCACTCGATTTCATTTAAACCTAATACTGCTTTAAAAAATAAGGTTTGTTAATTTAAAAAAAAGAGAGAGTTAAAAAACAAAATAGCACCGAGATGGTTTCCCTTTCTTTATTTCTATTCGAGGGTATGTGAACACAGTATCCTCACTCTGTTCTGTCCTCATCTCCCCCTATCTTTCCCTTATCCCTTATATCCACCAATAAGTGAAATAGGAAACACTAAAGACAGGAAGAGAAGAATCAAATGGAAAGTGGAGAAAAGAGAGGAAAGAGACAGTGGGCAGAGAAACACACTCCCAAGGAATCTGTACTGAGTGAAGCAGAGCTGACCACAGTGAATTCTTGGTGCCTCTCAAACACCACGGCAGTGCCCACTCTGGAAACTTTCTCCCTCTATGAGTTTACAAAAATGAAAGAATTGACCAAAAACAAAGAAGCCGAGTTCATATTGAAAAGCAATATCAATACTGGCATGAAAGGACAAAATTTTTTTAAATTCCTTTATTTGGGAAGCATAAAATAATTAGCCCTAAAATACATCTTCACTGTCATACTGTGAAGTCAAAGCCTCTGGGACTATTAACTTTCTCTCTGATGCTAAGTGGTCCCTCCTAGCAACATGGATCAGTTCTGCCCCATGACCAGCATATTATAAGCACTGAATAAACACCATGGCACAGGTGGGCCCCAACCACAAGATGGAAATGCCCAAATGGTGTCTCCCGTGGTAAAGGTTGTAATTTTTATATTGTCACAAAAATTTAAATCTCTGCCTCAGGAATATATTCCTGAGTCTTCCCTGTAGACTCACACAGAAACTTACTCCACATGTTTAATGACACACAGCTCAGGCACTTCTCTTACAGAGAAGTTTCATTTTAAAATGATGATATACCTCAACAGTATATTTATTCATAAGTACCTTAATAAAAATGAGATAAAAAATCAATCACAGAACTGTGCACAAGAAAGCTGGGGGTTCACCTGACCCAGACACTGAGGCCAAACCACCCAAAGTGACTATTACACAAACTGAACTCACCGTGAGACAGGACAGTGTAGCTGATTTACTATGTATGGCACTTACAAACTTTCTATATTAATTCTTATTCTTTTCCCTTAAGACTTTTTGTTAATTATATCTTCCGAAAATCTGCAATTAAAGAAACTCCAAAGATAATAACATCATCTATCTAGTTTCTTATTTACATACAGCTCAAAACATTTAAACAAATATGAATCCAAAATACAAGAACTCCATACATGGCCTAACATTAACATGAACCCAGGTATGAAAAACAAAAATTACAACCATAGGTTGTATCACCTATTGTGCACATCTGATCTGCTAAGTCAGGGGTCAGCAAACTAGTGGTCTGAGGGCCAAATCTAGCACTCTGCCTATTTTTGTGAATAAAGTTTTATTGGACACAGTCACACCCCATTGGGTGTCCTGTCTACATTGCTTTTCCACCTCCGCAGACTTTAGTCATTGTGACAGACCATATGGCCTGCAGAGCCTAAAATATTTACTATCTGGTTCTTCACGAGAAAAGTCTGCCAATTCCCCTTGTAGGCACTGTGCTCAGCACTGTATGTAGCTTACCTCTTTACATGGATGATTCCAGTGAGGTGGAAATGATTATTATTCCCACTTTAAGGAGGAAGAAACAGGCTTTTCAAGATTAAGTCACACGTGGTCAAGCTAGTCTTTGTTCCCAAACTTGCTGGCCCCAGTGTGGACACTCAAGACCCACAGGATATGAGCTGGGGGAATAACACAACCCTGATTTTACATAACTTCACTAGCACTAGGGTAAAAAGGGCCTAAGCCAGTTTCAGGAACAGATAGACTCCCACACACTCTGAGGAAACATTTCCTGTATCACAGCATCGTCACCGGTGTCGCAGTATTATCAACTTTCCCACGTTAATGTCACACCATTTGCTTTTGCCACTCTGCAGGTCAAGACCAAACCTCTCCACCGACTGACTGACACCCTACTGACCCTGCATTTTGCCCTTGCCCACCTACTCTATGTGCCATCACTAAGCCAATTGCCTAAGTGTATGGAGTAAATTATTACCTGAGGGAACATCATTCCTTCTCTGAGTTAAACAGACTCAGAGCCAACCTCAGAACCCAACCACAATGAACATCAATAATCAGTGGATAAAAATAAGACCCACGTTCTGAGAAACTAAGCACACCATTCGTTTTTCAAACTGCCACTGTCTTCTAAGACAGTAGGTTTTTCAGCAGAAAACTTTTCACCACGCAAACGACCAAATGGAAACCTAAAGAGAATAAAAAACACTTTTGTTATAAGGAATCCACCCACTCGGGCTACAAATTGTCTTAAGTTCTGGATACTAAAACTGAAAAAGAGCATTTGGCTTTGAGCCACACAGAAATCTCAGAACTCAAGTCAAGTTTTGGGCAAACAGGCCCCTCCCACGCATCTGAGAGCCACAGAGCACCAGAGTATACTAAAGGCTCTCCCAACTTTCTAGAAACAAGCCTGTTTAATTTAACCCAGTGTTTCCCAGACTTATTTGAGCAAGGATTTGTTTCTTCTCTCTTTCTAAAGAATCATATTAATACCAGAATAGTCCCTCAACAAACATTTCCCAAGTGTCTGCTGTGTGGTAAGCAGTGAATTAAGGACTGGAGCTAGAATCTGGGGAGGATACACATTGAACACATAATTGCAAGTTATTAAATAAATATCAGTATCCTGTGAAAGAGATGACAGGGACTAGGGAACACAAGTTGGGACATGTTGGTATGATAGAGGGACTCTGGATTGGGAATCAGAAAATTATATTCTGACCTCAATTTAGATGCTAATTCTCTATGTAATCCTGAAGATCACTCAGCAAGAAATACAGTGAGTGCAGGCCCCAGATTCTCCCAACTATGACATGACAAGGTTGGATAAGATCAGCTCTAAGACTCCATCCATTCTGAATTCATTCTATGTCATTAACTCAATGTGAAATGAGAGAAACGAATGAGAAATTTCAATACACTACTTAGACACTTCAAAGGAAATACTGATGGCTCAGATAATGAAACTAAACTGGAAAAATGTCTTCAGAATAAATGTCCAGAATTTAAATTAGCTCTGAGAATTTTTTCTGTAGCAATAATGAAACAGTATGGGCTTTAATGGGGGAAATTAAGGTCCATCAGGATCTAATCCATGCTTTCTCCAGCCTTGGCACTTCCATCCTCCCATCCCCTTGCCCCAAACTCACTAGTTCCCCCAAAAGCCCTAATTCCCCAGGGTAATAGATTTTTCTGAGCTCAGGCCATCAGAAAGTCTTTCTTACCCAAGCCAAGACTCCCTACATCAACTTAGTTCTATGGCTACCTTCAAGGTCAACTCTCTTTGAACCCCTCCTGACATCCTCACTACCATCTTCCAAAACATTTAATCTGTTGACCAAGCCCTCCTTTGTGATGCCACCAATCCTGACACTGACTTTTAGCAGGCCTTGTCACTTACTAGTTGTGTGAAAAGTTTCTTACCCACTCCTGCCTGTATTTCCTATAATAGAATAATGAATATGCACATCACAGGTTTTTTATGAATTTCCAACGAATTACCACATGGAAAGTGCTTAGAGCAGTGCCTAGCAAGTAGCAAGTGCCCATGCTCAGGACAGCCTCCTGCTTTCCCTTCTTTCCTTATGAACAGAAACACAGTATTGTTAGGGATGGCAATTTGCCCGGCTGAAGAGACTATTTCTTAGCCTTCCTTGCAGCATGAGGGGCCATGTGGCTTACCTCTGCAGTGAAATATAAACCAAAGATGTTGAGCAGGGCTTACAAGAGGGGTAAACTCATCCCATGTATGCTTCTTTGCCCTTGCCCACTTTTGACAAATCTCAGATATGATGATATGGTTGCAAAAACCTCTCAAAACCATGAGGAAAAGACCAATAGAATTACATAGACCTCAGCTCTAGCAAGCATGAACCCCTAAACGCAAGCCACCAGCAGCCTATCTAGTTCTCAAGGGAGGGGGGAGGGGAAGACAACTTTTAACTGGTTTAAGACACCTATGCTCAGGTTGCCGTTACCTGCAGCCTAGTGTACTGCCCGATCCAATCAACTCATTATTATTATTTTTTTTTTTTTTTGAGACAGGGTCTCACTCTGTTGCCCGGGCTAGAGTGAGTGCCGTGGCGTCAGCCTTGCTCACAGCAACCTCAAACTCCTGGGCTCGAGCGATCCTCCTGCCTCAGCCTCCTGAGTAGCTGGGACTACAGGCATGCACCACCATGCCCGGCTCATTTTTTTTCTATATATTTTTAGTTGGCCAATTAATTGCTTTCTATTTATAGTAGAGACGGGGTCTCGCTCTTGCTCAGGCTGGTTTCGAACTCCTGAACTCGAGCGATCTGCCCTCCTCGGCCTCCCAGAGAGCTAGGATTACAGGCGTGAGCCACCGCGCCCAGCCCAACTCATTATTATTAACCTAGCTCCTGTAACAACTTATTTCAATAACTGTTTACAAGTTCATTTTCTCCAACAGACAAAAAGTGTTTTACTGATGTTCTCACAACATCTCTCATCATGCAAGTGCTCAATAAAAGTTAAATAAATGAATCAAGTGACAATAATGGCCATCATAGTTTGTCTCCAGTTCTTTTGTAAGAAAAAAAAAAATCACTCTGAAGGTTCAAAAAGAGTTTTCTTCTTCCCTAACTAAACCGAATATTCTTTAAAGAATTGGGTATTTGGAAAAGTGCCACAGAGTGCCTGAAACTAAAGTTATCTCTTTCGCAAGCCCTTTTATAGGAGTATTGTATGCCAGGCATTGCTTTCAGTGCTTTCACAAACAACTCATTTTATTCTCATAACCACCTAATGAGACAGACACTATTATCCCCATTTCACACAGATCAAGAAACTAAAGCACAGAGAGGTTAAATAAGTCACCTGAGGTCACACAGCCATCAATTGGCAGAGTCAGGACTGGATTCCACACAGTTGGGTTCCAGAGTTCACGAGCTTAACTGGTATTCTCTGCCACTTCTCCTCACTAACTGGCAATGCTTTCTTCTTCCTGTTTCTATGTAAAGGAGAAAAGAGCTGGGAGAAAATTCGATCTTAATGTCTGTGAGGATTCTTGGCTCCACAAACCAGCTGGAAACCCAGGAAGAGAACTCTGCATCCACCATCCGGAGACTAGTGGCTGCTTTCCTGGAGTGGACATTATCCAATGTACAATGGATGGTGACAGAAAGAGAAGACGAGGAATCGTACATTTTAATTCTCTTAAGAGCTTCTAAAGTTGAAGATGAGGAAAGAGAGAGGTAAAAGAAGAAATGACATTAAAAGAAAAGTCTTGTAAGTGGCAAATATAAATAAATGACAAAAAGAAAAAGCTTTCTAGTGGCATGCTAATCAAAAAAATGATCACCTAAAGACCCAGATTAAGAAAAACCTTTTAGCAGTCAACAGATATTCTGCTCTTGAAGCAACTTTAGAAAAACTACTTTAAAAGAATGAGAAAAGAACCTCCAGAAATGTAAAGATGCATTTACATCTTTCTGCGGCAATTTTCAAGGTGACTACAAGAAGACATTCCATGGGAATGATTACTTTTACTAAATTATTCACAATTTATACCTCACACAGTTCTGGCATCCAGAAATCATTGGTAACAAGGCCCAATTCCGCTTAGCAATACCTGTCCTGTCCTTTCAGACAACTCCGCTACCAAGGACCCGGCAAGTAGAAACTGGCAGAGCTTGTTTTTCCTATCTACAGCGACATCTAGTGCTAAGAAACCAAAACGCACCCTGTAGACAACAATTTATTCCAATTATTACCATATTAAATGCATATTATGAAACAGGAATATATATACCTCAAAGTAAATAGCTTTTCCCATAACTGGCATTGCCAGTTGTCTTCTAATCTAAAATTTAAAATATCTTGTAAGCTTTACCCATTGAGAAGATACACTTGCTTGGTTACGATGAAGAAATCATTTTGTTCTCCAATGTTTTTGTTTGTTTTAAATGCAAAAACATGTCTTTACTTACTAACAGCAGACTGGGATGTTAGGATATTCTGCAGACATTAAAAGACTTCCTGTTAGATTCAACAAAAATCACTCAGGCTTAATATAATAATAAATACAAGCCATTTATTCAAAATCAACTTTTAAAATCTCCAAAAAAGAATTTAAATGTAAATGAAGTCCATTGTAGAATGGTTTCTGATTTAAGTATACCATGTGCTAAACCTTGTCTCCAAATTTTATATCCTAAAATTAGAGTCTAAAAGATGAAGGCTAGCCATATCCTCTTCATCAAAGTGAAGTGCCATTTTGGTTCTGAGAATATAGGTGTTTAGATACCATTTTTAAAGATGAATAAAGCATAATTAAAGAGCATTGGATTAGGAGTGAGAAAACAGGATTTAGCCCTGGTTCTACCTCTAGAACTTCGAGACCAAGTTATTTAATTGCTTTTGGTTTCAACTGCTTTGTTAAAAAAAAAAATGGAAGAAGAAGTTTGGGGGGATAAAGGAAGAGTTTAGCCTAGATTCTTTCTTGGGTCCCTTGTTCCATCCTATGTTCTACGAACAAGATCATCTCTAAGATCTCTTTAAACATCTTTTTAATTACTTAAACCACACACAACGCCACAGCACTTCAAGGAAAATGGTAACCGTGCTAAGATACATTAAGACTCAAGCAATAAAGGAGGTTTGAATGGAAATTGATGTGGATCATACAAAGATCTCTTTGAGATCATGACTCCTGATGTGGATCAAAGATGCATTAAATCGCATCCACTATGACCCTGCACTTTCTAAACCACTAAGTGTTGTCAAATGCCTTTTAATAAAGAGTTCCAGAAATCATGTCATTTAAGTGGGCTTTACTGCTAAACCAGGATTTTCATGAACATTCTGGGTAAGTGACGTTTTGCCAACAGAATTAGTTTAAGTCGTTGTTTAGGTTATAGGGAATGTTTGTTGAAGAAGTTTTCTAAGATGAAGAAAGAGCTCTAAGTACTTCAAAATATGCCTGTAGTTTTCTACAACTATCGTTATTACTCTCTCACTGTGCAGAAAGAACTTTGATCTGGCTAAAAAGAAACAGCTATGGCTTGGAGACAACAGCTAAAAAGAGATAAAGGGGTGGGGCAGTGGGGGGCCAGCGCGGCCAGTAGAATGAGTAGTCAGACTCAAGAAGGAAGAAAGAAAGGAAATGAGGTCAAAAGACCCACCACAGCTGGGATCGCTCCAGATCACTGCACTGATGTGCCCTTAGTACCTCAGAAAGTCCTGCTGGGCATCTATGATGAGCTGGTGACTTTGAGTGATGGCTCTCCAAGATGACTGGGTAGCAAGTTTACACACAACCAAAGTGATGTGAGCAGGAGAGAGCCAGAGGAGAGCCCAGTGGCTGAGGATGTTAAATGCTGGGACAGCTCACTTGATGACAAGGTCTGATGGCAAATCACTCGAAAAATGATGCTAATTAAAAACAATGGAAAGTTTTTCCATACCTTCAGGAAATTCAAAATGGAACTACAATGTGATACAACTAAATACTCACTAGAATGGCTTAAAAACAAACAAACAAACAAAAACAGCAAATGCTGGTGATGACAAGGAGCAACTAGGCCTTGTGGTAAGTGGGAATGTAAATGGTATAACCACTTCAGAAAACTATTTTCAGTATCTCTCATGCCAAGCAACAGAACTCTCATGGGGCAGATGAGAAGGGCTGCTCGTCTTCTTTACCGTTCTGCGACGAAATGCATGGGTTGTGCAGACATGGCTGCGTAGCCACGCCCATCACTAGGTCTTATTTTCGGGATGGGGCTTATATTGCGCAAATGCTTAGAAATCCTGCTAGGGCTTCTTTTATGGGTAGGTCTTATTTTCAGGGAAACACAGTAGGTGTGTGGAAATGCATTCTATGATGTTTGCACAACGATGACATTGCCTAATGATACATTTCCCAGAATGTACCCTTGTCATTAAGCAACACATGACTGTATTCTATACATTCCATGTGTATAAAGTTCAAAGGCAGAATAAATAAAGCTAAGCTTTTGGACATCAGGTTGGACACGTCCTTTGGAGGGAGAGGAGGAGTGCTAGAAGAGGACGTGGCAGGGACTCTGAGAGGCTGACGATATTTTGTTTCTTCACTTAAGGCTGCTGGACATGTGTGTGTGCTTAGTTCGCGAAAATCCGTCAAGCAGTACTCATGATTTGCATGATGTTCCATACATGTAATACATAGATGCCTAGACTGAGGCAAGGCTCCAAGGGCATATTCAAAAAGGAAGAATATTTCAAAACAAAATCCCAGCAGCAAAGGACAAAAAGGAAGCTCTCACTGAAGCCCCTTGATGACAGGGAAACATGGCAAGGTCCCTGTACCATAGGTAAAGGCCTACTGGAATAATTCTATGCGGCCTCCTCGGGAAGAATCCAAGTCCTTCTTAGATAGAAGGAATCCTTAGAGCTCACCTAGACCAGCCTGCGCACTGTGATTGCAAAAACTGAGACTGCAAGAGAGGTTATAACTTGGTCAAAGAAACACAACTAATTAGTGAAAGATCCAAGGGCAAAGCCAGGTCACCTCAGTTAATAAGACTTAAATAATTATAAAATGGTCAAAATATTTCAAAAGAATGAATTATGCAAGAACTCAGAATGTGTAAGAACTCAAGAAAGGACAAAACTTTTGTCTATTTCATTCAAATGAGATAAGCAGTTAAAGGTGACACAATGTTCACAATATCCAGACAGGATAAGGGGAACCTTGCTCCGGAGGAGAGAAACAGAAAGCAATCGTAGGGACATTTGGGAGCACAGCATGCTGCAGATGAGACACAGCAAAACTATCACTGTACTTCTACATTTCCCATCTTTATAGGCAGCAAATAATACTTTGCACACCTGGATCATTTTTCCTTACCAAAGAGCACATTTTATATCCCTCTTTTATAAACAAGCATCATTGTAGTAAAGGGCAATAGAAGAATTATATAAAAGCAAGTCTCATACGAAGTAAAATATTACCTATAAGAACACACAGCTGGCTGAATACATTT